>JAYKKM010000237.1:6230000-6590000 GCA_035772405.1 Chrysogorgia sp. JL179-B06
GGGCCCCAATAAATAAGTACCCTTTTTAAAGGACATTGGCAACAAAAATCAAGTTTATCTAATATGAAAGAACTCGTAAAATGACAGAGTAACACCTTACAACGTTTCCGTATTTTACTTCGTTTTTGAAATATTTCAGTTTGTTTGATATGTAAATTAGATGGTCTCTGATGTCAGGTGCTGGATAGAGAATTTTCACTCATTAAAATATTAGTTCCGTACAAAATGTGCGTATAATAACTCCTCATGATAATGAACGTTGTAAACTTAGCAATCACTGAGATATAAGATTTTTTTAATGAGTGAAAATTCTCTACCCTGCATCTGACGTCAGAGACCATCTCATTTACATATCAAACAAACTGAAATATTTCAAAAACGAAGTAAAATACGGAAAAGTTGTAAAAGGTGTTACTCTATCGTTTTACGAGTTCTTTCATATTAGACAAACTTAATTTTTGTTGCCAATTGTCCTTTAAACTATATAAAACTCTGTTATAAATGTACACATGGTTTCACTATTTTTGCTAACTAACAATAAATAGTAGAACACGGGGAACAACATTCTTTGGAACGAAGCCGCCAGATTTCATTGGAATATAACTACATCTCCAGACGGACAAGGGAAATATTTAAATATTTAAATATTTAAAGTGCCTATCTTACGTTTGGGGATTTTACATATTCGTAATATTTGGGTCTTCTTGAGCAAAATCATAATATATCTTGTAACTGGTTTGGAATGCCCCTTGTGACATCACATCCGGTAACTTTGACAGCGAAAAACTCCATGAAAATGACATTTTCGGCTGGCAATATATCAGGAAGACCCAAATATTACGGATATGTAAAATCTATTTTGTTTGAGTTTCCTTCGTAGCCTATAGTGGTTAGTGTGAGTTGTTGTGCAGGAGCATTCCCGGCGGGCAACTGTTTTTTCTTTAATGTTTTCGTCTTCGTTCTTTTTCTTTCTTTACGTTCTTATAGTTAGGATTAGTATCGAAATGAAGGCAAGGGTTAGTATTAATATTTTTTGAAGATTAGTTTTATTGAAATATACTTCTTAATAATTTCATTTGATAATAGTTGCGCATAAAAAGTCACGAAATAATGCTACGGATTCAAAAAACACCCAAACGCATGGTATCCCAAATTTCACAGAATTATACTCACTTCGGAGATCTTTCGCAACGCTTTTAAAAACAAAGGAACCGCTACGTCAGGGGAAATAATATTGAAATGGTCTTCTTCACCAGGAACCCAAAATATACTCTATAGGATGATTTCAAAAACAAGAAAAAGGTTGATTCGACAAAATAATCGTCGATGAATAATCTCCAAAGATTTTTAACAATTACTATGAAAAAGTGGCCGTGAAAATGTGGCCACTCTTTTTACAGTAACCATATGCGCTATTTATTATTTTTATTTGTAATGTATGTTATTTTACCATTTTAAAATATTAGAAAGGGAAAGGAGATATACATTTGAAATAAAAAGATCTTAAATATTAAGGTTTCTGCCATGGAACGGTAAACGCCATAAATGGAACAATGACAATCTGATTACTTGTAGAGTCAGATATCGATAATAGATAGAAATGGAACTAAAATGATAAAACTTCAAATGTTGTATAACTAAACTCTATAATCCCCTCGCTCGGTGGCGAATATATATATATATATATATATATATATATATATATATATATATATATATATATATATATATATATATATATATACTAAAACAGTTAAAAAGAGTGATCCATCATGTTAAAATAATTAAAATATTAAACGTCGGTAACTCCGGGTTTCACGCTCAAGAGGCGATCATCAGACTAAAGTAAAACTAATATATATATATATATATATATATATATATATATATATATATATATATATATATATATATATATATATATATATATATATATATATATATATATATATATATATATATATATATATATATATATATATATATATAACTACAGACGGTACCGTTTCGGCCTTTTGGGCCTCATCAGTGTAGTGCTGATGAGCAGGATGAAGGTAACTGCTATTTACAGTCACCCTTGATGCCACACGAATGTGGGACATCAAAAAAAAATATATTATATATATATATATATATATATATATATATATATATATATATATTATATATATATATATATATATATATATATATATATATATATATAGTACATAAACAGATTTTACGAAATATATGCACATTCGCGTAATATAATAATGTATATGTTAATCACAATTATTAGTATTATCTGTAGCTGTTGTATACCTTGTAGAGAAGATGTCCCGATTTGCCACCTTGAAAAGCCGACTCAGTAAACCACTGTGTGCATTTGTCTAGTCCGGTTGTAGGAAGAGACGAGAGAAGATCATGAAACGCATCTTTCAATTTTTCATCTTCGCCTTTTCGCACAACCTAATTAACATCCAAAAACGATATATAGATAATAACTCTTAGTAAAAACATATATCAATAGTCTAATTAAAGGATATTATCGCATTAGAAAAGTTCAACAGGCTTCCCGTCTTGCACTAAAGCATAAACGCGAAGAAATGTCGTAGGAAGATCGTTCTACAGTACCTTATTAAAATGGCCAACACTTGAAAAAGGTAGAGAGTATCTATCTTTTTTCTTTTTTCTTTAATATTAATATTTATTCAGGTACCCACGTCACCGAAGTGTTTTTCAGTGGGATCCTGTAATACTTCACAAGATTACATTGCATTGCATTGCATTGCATTACAATTACATTACATTACATTACATTACGGACAACATACAGACAACAGACTATCTTATTGAGAATAACCTCCTTGCAAAAATGCAATCTGCTTATAGACTCTTTCATAGCACAGAGACAGCAGTTCTGCGTGTTTTCAATGACATCCTTAATGCACTTGATGAAAATCAGGAAGTAGTGTTGGTACTGTTGGACTTATCATCTGCGTTCGACACCATTGACCACACTGTTCTATTGGAGAGACTTAAACATCGTTATGGGTTTAGTGGAACTGTACTAGCCTGGTATCGCTCATACCTTTCTGATCGGGTACAGTCAGTTATGGTGAAGAATACGCATTCCTCAAATAAACCATTGCAATATGGTGTACCTCAGGGTTCTGTACTGGGTCCACTTCTGTTTTCACTCTTCTTTGCGCCATTGGAAGATGTGATCAAAGCCCACGGCCTTGATTGCATAATGTACGCTGATGACACACAGCTGTATATGCCTATAAAATCTCCATGTGATCGACCTGCTGCTCTAGCTAAACTTGAGTTATGTATTAAGGACATCACCATCTGGTGTACTATGAATGGTCTTATATGCAATCCAAGTAAAACCGAGATTGTCCATCTATCATCACGTTTTATGCATTGCGAACCAATGCCAGAAATATGTGTCAATGATGTGATAATCCAACCGGCTCCGGTTGCACGTGATCTCGGTGTTGCTGTTGATAGACATTTAAAATTAAATACTCATGTAAATAACATTTGTAAATCTGCCACTTTGGCTATCAGAAATATTGGCAAGATCAGGAAATATTTGAGTAAAAAGGACTGTGAGAAGTTGGTGCATGCATTCATAACATCAAAACTTGACAGCTGTAATAGCATCCTATATGGCTTACCAGATACTGAATTGAGCAAGTTACAGCGAATTCAAAATACAGCTGCTAGACTTGTTGCAGGGGTTAAAAAATCGGAGCATATCTCCCCTGCGCTACGTAATCTTCACTGGTTGCCGGTGAGATCACGGATTGTTTTTAAGATACTAATAATTACTTTCAAGGCTTTGCATGGCCAGGCGCCTGTTTATATTACTGATTTGCTAACTAAATATAAACCTACTCGTACTTTGAGATCATCTGACCAAAATCTGCTACTCGAGCCAAAATCCAAAACGGTGACTCATGGAGACAGAGCATTCTCGGTTGCAGCGCCAAAACTGTGGAATTCGTTACCACAGGAAATTAGAAGCTTTGAAATGTTAAGTAATTTTAAGTCTGCAGTTAAGACTTTTCTTTTTTAAAATTAATAGTTATTGTTCATAGTGTTAATATATGTAGTAGGCTTTATCTTATAATGAAACTGTAATTAGTTTTAAAAGTAACTTTAAGAATATATATATTGTTGTAAGAGCATTGAGACTATTGTATAATGCTCCTAATACGTCTTTATTATTATTATTATTATTACGCAATTAATACCATGTATACATATAATATAATACAACACAAGACAATAGAATACAATATACAATACAATACAATACAATTGGTCTCCTCCTAAAAGAGCGGAAGACTATACACAAAGCGGGCGCGCAAGTGCACGTGGGATCGTTTGGAGATATATCTCCCCAATATTCAAACTGCTCCACCGCCCCTGGCTTCGAGCGACAACTTAACGAGTTAAAGCACAAACCTTGTTTACACTATCAAAATATCGTTCGTCCACGTTGGGATTTCTAGCAAGACATGCAAGAGTGCTCATGGGACGTCCTTTAACAGCATTCTCGAAGTCGAAATCTAAAAGATATAAATTATAAAGGCAGTGTTACACTCTCTCTCTCTCTCTCTCTCTCTATATATATATATATACAGTATGTATAGAAAAAACCGGAAACCTTAGAACATTAATTAGTATTCTTTTAAAACAACCTATTGTGGTAATTTAAAAGCCCTAGACACCTTTGAGCCATAAGAAGAGAAAAAGCTTTGAAATACTTTCACATATATATCTTAATTTCCCAGGTGTATAAAACCTCGCATAAGACCGTGTTTTTTACGCATCCGTGGCTGAGAAGTGTTTAGGGCTTTCAAACTACTACAATAGGTTGTTTGAAAAGAATACTAATTCATTTTATAAGGGTTTCGTTTTTTTTATACACACTATATATATATATTATATATATATATATATATATATATATATATATATATATATACATATACTACATATAATATGTAACTTTGTTGCACGACGGATTTTAAAGACGATTTTTAACGTGTGCACACTGAAAGTTCGACACAAGAAAAATTATTTGAACTTGTTTATTAATTGTATTAAATAATAATTCCTGGCATATTGTATTAAATTGTATTAAATTGTATTAAATTGTATTAAATTGTATTATCATATTGTATTAAATTGTATTAAATATAATTCCTGGCATACAATTTCTTAATTTTAACATCTTCTGTGACCCTAGGTTTTTAGGCCCTCTTAAAAAATATTTCTTAAATTGGGGATATACACAGCTAAAAATACACTATACACAGCTAAAAATCGCAGAAGTCGTTACAGCATTTTGGCTAAACAATACTGCAACAATACTAGCCATTCAGCATTGTTTCAACAATATTGTTCGCCATTGATGAACCAACAATGGTTGTTTACGGTTGTTGGAACAGGAAAAGACAATAATGATAGAATAAGCATGTTCGCTATTGTTATCGTTGTTGCTCAACCTTGTTAATAAGTTGTAACAGTATTGATGACTGAACAATGCTGTAATAAGTTTGTTATCGTGGATCAACAACCTTGTTGACAACATTGTTCACGAGGTGCAGCACAATATTGTTCACAATTGACGGCACAATATTGTTCATGCATGGTACACGCATGTTGACAACTTGCAATTTGAAACAGTAAAAACAGTAAAAGCCTGCATTCCGAAATAGAAGAGAGAAAACTGCTGGCAAACTGAAATTAATCATCAGATGTGTAACTGTGGTGGTCTTGTTGAAAGTCTTGATGAAATCAACATCGCATCTTTCCCTCAAGAGGAAACAGTTGGTTTTGTATCACCAAATTTGTCCTGGGATAATTTCCTTGACATAAAACATCTATGTCCTCCGTCGTTAGTTAAAGATGATCTTCAACATTCCTTGCTTGCAGGAAAATATTTCTCAGAATACGAGAAAGAATTACTAAGTCAGGTAATTATATTTTCCTGCAGAAAGTCTTTGCTGGGACAATTTTTTAGACATTTATCATAACGACAACAACTCATCTGCTGTTACGGACAATCTTCACAGCTCAAAACCTAAGTCAACTTCGTCAGGTCGACTTGACGATGAACTGCTTAGCAATGATTCCAGTGCTGCAGATACGTTGTCTTTAGAATCAGAATGTCTATCATGGCGTTCATTCTTGGTAATTGATTCCAATCTGAATACAAACACCCAAACTCAGGCAATATCCAACATCATGTTTGATGAACTGCAGTGGGACCACTGGGACGAGTATCGCGACGTCGAGACTCTGTCCCTGGATTCAATTAGCTTATCATGGGACCATTACCTGGAAACAGATTCAGATCCAGCGAGTGTTACTCCACGGTGCGAAAAGAGTGACCAAGAAACTGAAATGGTTTCCAACCATTCATCTAACATAGAAACGTCCAAAGTTTACGTAAGGTTTCCACGTCTGCAGAGTCTCGGGAGAAGAATTTCAAAATTCATTCACCGTTTCAAGAGAAGTTAAGTCACATTTGATATTAGTTAAGTTAGGTAGTTGCAGCTTGATGTTTGATATATCATATTTGATATATCATATTTAATATTTCTTTTGTACAATCTAGTTGACTTTTAATAACTTAAGATGTGAGAGAAAATTTTACATTGTTTAAGACAGTTTTGTGTAGAGAAAATTAGCATGTGAATTTAAGATAATTATAGTTAATTTAGAACGTTAAAATAAAATTATTTGAACTTGTTGAAATATGAATTTCGTTAAAGAATACTTGCTGACATATTGAAATAACTTGACGCGCACGCGCGCGCTCATTAACCTTCATTACGTGACGTAACAAAGTAGTGATGTGCTTTTGCGCGTGCCGAAACGAGACGGCTGCTGTTTTATGGTCTTTCTACACGATACTATTTTTCTTAGGACCAGTTCACACGATACCGGATTCACTTTGTGTCGGATTACTTTTCATACCAGATATGCGTTCTGTTCACACAGCTCCAGAGCAAACCGATACGTTGTGTATTGTTTTTGTGGAGCAATTTCACTCCGCTTTGAAAGTAGTATGAAAACGAATCGGATTACATTACAACAACCTATATTCATTATGAATGTGGTAGTTTGGTGGTAACCAACCCGGATGGTTGGTTAAAATATTAATTTAAATAGACACTCCACCCCAGAAACAAGTGTTTCTTAAATGAAAGTTTTGTCGCTTTACATGAGAATGGGTATTAGTTTTCTTCTTATCGTATTTTTGTAAATTTAAGGCCGCCATTTTTGCCACTTTGAAAAGAAATCTTTCATAATAGACTAAGACCACGTTATTGTCATGCTATTGTGAAGGGCTTCTTTGTGTAGTGTTTCCGTCACTCAATGACGTCACAAATTAAAGGGAACGACCGCATACGCCCGCAATCAGAACAAAAATGGCGGCTTTCAATTTACAAAAATACGATAAACAAAGCCAAATTCCTCTAAAACTAAAACGATTAGAAGAAAACGAATTGCCATTAACATGTAAGGCGACAAAGAACTTTCATTTAAGCAACACTTGTTTTTGGGGTGGAGTGTTCCTTTAAACAACTTTCAGGGTTGGTTACAACTTAACTATTTGACTATATTTGAATATTAGTGAATGTGCATGGTAGTTTGGTGATAGATATAGTTTAACCAACCTTCCGGGTAGTCGGCAGATGCCAGGATTTCTTGAACCAAACTCCTGATGTAGAAATGGTCAGACTGGGATAAATCCAATATTTGCTTTGGAAACTTAGCTATCACAAGGCCAAGAAAACGTAATCCTAAAACGTTAGAGATATATGATTGATAAGTTTCACGAAGTGTCGTAATGTGCAAAGTTTCAAGTGATTTTGTCGAATAATCTCAAAAGATATACCTGAATTTCTAAAAACGTGTAAAAACCTTGTGACGTCGGTGGTTACTTATTTGCATATCACAAAAGTCTAAATATCTCATGATTCATGAACGACGTGAGATATGAAAGAGCTCTAATTTACAATTCTTCGTTATTTTAGAAGTTCATTTAAAGTGCCCTTGTGATCAAATTTTACATATTTGTAAAGAGCATGGTGTTCTTACTTAACTTGCCAAATTTCAAGCAATTGCGAGCATGGAAGTCGCCTTTTCAGACTGTTTTTATACGAGATTATACGGCCGCCATTACTCATGTTCCCGACGGTTAGGTGACGTCAAAGACTCAACACGTGGCTAGTTGTGTATGAATATAAAGCTACTTGGGGAAAACTTTCTATGGTAACTTGTCGTATAATTTCCATAAAGCTTTGTCACGTGTTGAGTCTCTGACGTCACAATCACATACTCTGCTGTGGAATTGCGGGCTCGTCTGGAACAGGTTTTGAGCAATGGCGGACAAAATTTGGGCGACTTTGGAGGTTAAATTTCTTGTGATAGAATGTTTGTTGTTCATTTTTTTGGTAAATGCGAACATTTATTAACATAAAATGATGTTCTGTAACAAAAAATGCCAGGAAACGTAATGTGATATTTCGTCGCAGGGGCACTTTAAATAACTAAAACTTAATTTTCGTTTCATAAACACTTTAAAGGAAAGTTTATTCGAATTTCTGCGTAACTGCCTCGTAGACCCGACTTTTTGTCACCAATATACGTTTTCCACTCTTTCACAAATTCTCCTAGACTTTCTTCAATTTCTTGATAAAACTCAATGCAACAAGTTATTACTATCCAATTTTCACGGCAGACATAACAAATGGGACGCTCCCCCCCTCCCCCCCCCCCCGATAGATCAATGTACTATATTTAAGGTAGACTTATTTTCAGATGGTCAGTGACAGCATGGATAGTAAATAGACTGGATAGGAAACTGGTTGACGTCAGCGTGAAAACCTAGTTGCAATTCGTGATGTCACGAGTACACAGATTTTGCTGAGTTTCTCTTCGACTTCTCCATATTTTCGCATTCAAGTAGCTATATTGAGATTCCAAAATGTTTCATCGTCTTACAAACCTGCCTAAGCCACGACCAAATGATCGAGGTAAATGTTGTTCGTCTTTGTTTCAGCTGTTTTCGTTTTGTGGTGAAGAAACTGGCGTCGCAAAACTACCGTTGTTTTAGTTGAAATTTGGGACGCGTTTTTCACTGTCTAAAGTTGGATCTTTTCGCCTAAAATGAGTAATGATAGTCGGATATTCCATCGTAAAGTGGCATTGTGATATTTTTGGTAGTTTGACTATCATTTTTAGCTGTATTATTGCTAAACGTTGCGATTTATGGTGATTTTGTGACATCACGATTTGCAACTAGGTTTTCACGCGACCAACTGGTGCCTAAACCAATCAGCATGCTGGAAACGTCGCACGTGATCTTAGTTTCCTATCCAGTCTATTTACTATCCATGGTGACAGCAGTCCCCCCCCCCGTCCACTCCATTCCCCTTTTCCAATAATTACAGAACAGATAACCTGTGATAAAACACGTAGCAGTCGTTTATTTTGAACAGAAAGACCTGGAATTCGAAGGTAGAGCATAAATGCTCAGTTTCAAATACCAAGAATTTTACACAAGAAAAACAATTATGAGTTGAGAAGTTGCAGTTGAGGACAAATTAACAACAAACCTGTTGGAATAATCGAAGGAAACCGTAACTGGCTTGAACTTGGTATATATTTCTGCACAGCTGAAGAGTAGTCCTTGTGGTGATTGAAGAAAGCATAAACACACGAGCCTGCACTATGGCCAACAAGAAAAATTATAACATTATGTTTCATATAACACTGCTTCTGATTGGCTGTCACGCGCGCGCGTGAGGTCAGATATAACATTTAGAAGGTCAATTATTTCCCCTTATAAATTTGTGCATTAAAAACAACAGTGTTCTTTCCTTGATTTACTCATGACATGGCCATAGAGTTAAAAGGCAAAGTCAAATCACTAAAAATGGTATAGACATGTCACACAGACGCCGCTCAGCTGTTGCTCAACGCTTAATTCAGTCGCGTAATTTTGCTAGTAAAAAAATGCCAAGGTCTGACCCATGGCCACCACGTTGAACAAACAAAACGGCAAGCAATGCAATGCAATACAAGCATTGCAACGGCAACAAGCAATGCCGTTTTGGCAGTATTCTACTTCCATGGTTCGTTAAAATATGACTGGTCATGCTGAGCTCATATATAACGGATTTCGTATGACCCCTGACCTGGTTTCATCTCGAAAACGGCACGATCAGCCTTGGTATCGTGTCAATAAATATGAAATGCCGATACTTTTCAGCTTTAATTTATTTAGCAGTCCAGATTAATTTTATTCTATAAAGTAGATGTTCTTTGTCGACTCCTCTGGAAAGTTTCGGAATTATGCGACGCTTGATAATTAATGAATCCGTATGTCGTCAATAAATTCAAGCAAGTTCGTTGCGTGCGGGCGATCGTCTCTTTTGATAATTGATATAGTAAAGAAACATAACATAACAGTGCTGGTTTTGACAGTTGCAGCTGCTCGCAATTGTATTTATTTCCACTTCGTCTTTTGAGCAATTAGTTTGTTCTTTTGCTTAATGTCATAATGTGACCGGTCAAAATGACCGGCAAGGCGAGAGTTTGACCGGACAGCGCCTCAATTTGGCCGGACATTGCCGTTATTATACCCTCACATATAATCCACCAATCAACTGTCTCTATTAGCATCGCGTGGCAGCCCAAAATTTTACGATGTAGGACAGCTACATATTGGGCAGCAACCTTTTGACTGTTTACGAGCGAATAAACATCTTTGTGTTAAGATATTTTGTTCGATATAATAAAACACCTATTGGATTCATCTTCGCCCAATATTACAAAATATTTGAGGTGGCTGCCTACTGTTTCTTGAAAGGTGGCAAAAATGCAAATTTCAATCTCGAAAAGTGCCCATGGATATTTCGGAAAAGATTGAAACTAAAGCTATGCATAGAATAACTTTCAGGGCATCAAATACTATTAATGCTAAAGTGACCCCCGATTAAAAAAAAAATTTTTTTAGTTTTTTAAAAAATTGGATCTACAGAATATTTTTTAAATTTGCCTATTCATTAATTAAACTAAAAGAAATGTTTAAATGCAAAAAAAATCGGGGGTCACCGACTCGTTTGCGAAATAAATTAGATTAAATGTTCATTTTCGGCCATTTTGAAACGGCACTGTTGTCATAGCAACAGATGAAACACTTTAGCCATTAATAGTACTTGATGCCCTGAAAGTTATTCTATGCATAGCTTTAGTTTCAATCTTTACCGAAATATCCATGGGCACTTTTCGAGATTGAAATTTGCATTTTTGCCACCTTAAGTCTCGATTTGCAACATTAGGCTCGACCTTCGGTCTCGCCCAATATTGAATTCTCGACTTAAATATTTTGTAATAGAGGAATCCAATAAGTAATATTGTCCGGCCGTTATTTCGCGCCCTGGTGTTAATCATGAAATTATCTAACATACGGCCCTCAAAAAACAATTCATGTTGTTTGAAGCTTTTCATGGAGTCGCTATATCTTAATAAGAATAATTTGTGGAAACATCCATGTAGTTCTAACATTTTATTTGTTGAGCTTTTGTCCCATGCGCCAGAGACATCATCAGAGCTTTATATGAGCATGCATGTGTTTGGAAACGTATCATCTATAGAGATTTATAGCTGACGCTACTATAGCCATCAATTAGTAGACATCTAAATGTCAATCATTGATATTCCAAGTGAAACGAAAATTAATTGGTGATTTATAAAGTTTATTGATTAAGAGATAGAGAAAGGAAGTTACACGAATGTATAGTAAATGTGAATTAAACTTAGGTAAACCAATTACTTTGAAAATTGTAACAAAAAAGTTTGAAAAAATGATGGTTTTGAAGAATCAGGTTCAGCAGACTACTTACCTTACTATAGTTGCAAAACTAACACTTATCTTACCTATTAAAAAATAAAGCCAGTAAATACGTTTAAATTAGGAAGTGGATACAGGTCCGACAAATTTAGGGATATTCGGGTTTTTATGTTTTTTTTGTCGCAATTGCGTTTATATGTTTATGTATAGTGAAGTCGGACCGGAGCATTTAGCCTATGGGGTCAGGTGTAGGACCTGCATCAACGGTGTTTAAATTAACTAAGATATCCACATTATGCTTATTTAAATATTTGATTGGGATTTTACATATAATATTTGTAATCTCTGAGTTCTACCAAGAAGAAACGTAATATATCTTGTCGTTCGAAAATTTCAACTTCGTGGATTTTTTCGCGGTTAAAGTTGGTGATTTTAATTGGAAGTATTAAAGGCCGGATTAAAAAAGTCTGATAACTAGTCCCCGGAAACAACGTCATTCAGGGATACCTTTACTCAACCTACAAACTTCGGTTATCGGTTAGATTGAGGGAGAAGGATCAATTCCCGTTTGATTTACGCTCTGTAAGTTATGGGTAGCCAGTTGATTTGACAATGACTTTGCAATAAAATAGAAATATTATTGTATCACTCGTCTTTATTAATTAGCATATATTGAGTTTTGCAAGATATTTATTTTCAGTTTATGTTTTGTCCTCTGTATACTACAATAATGGATTTATATAATAATAATATAATGGATTTATAAATACTGTCTATACCCATACCATATGAGACCTATCTACTGCAAATTTGGAGCTTATTTACCAATAATTCTCATGTCTTTTACACCAGAATGGTTTCTATTGAATCATCACATGATCCATTGATCTGAAAAACACAAGACAATATAGTTGTGTAATCAAATCTGTAACCTTATGTTTGCCAGTGAGACATTCCAGCCATAAAAACCCAAGGACGTAGGAAGCAACATTAAGTTGGGGGGCACAAATTTTCAGAGGTACAAATATATACTATTTGTCTATATCGCTACTTTTTATTTTTTCACGACTCTCACGCCTGAACAACAACATTCATATCGGTGGGGTTCACCCTTCTTCTGCAACCATGGCTTTGTAGTATTCTTCTTAGCTGCCGTAGACTTAGTCGAACTTCGTGAATATACTGACGAGAAAACCTAAAATTTCTGCTGCAGTAAAACCAAGCCTAAACTAGTTCACGATTGCTTCATTGCGTCCTATTTCCTTTCGAAAACACCTATAAAGGGCTAAGTTCCTTCCCGTGAATCTGAAAAGTCGCAAAAAAATAAAAAGTAGCGAAAAAAGTGGCGAAAAAATAAAAAAGTAGCGAAAAAAGATGCGAAAATAAAAAAAGTGTTTATCGTATTTCCTCTAATTTCCTCTTCTTGATGCGGCGTTTATTAGAGGGAGGCGTTTATTGGCATTCTTGTATAAAATGGGGAGGCGTTTATTAGAGGGAGGCGTTTATTAGAGGGAGGCGTTTATTTGAGGCTAGGCGTTTATTAGAGGAAATACGTACAGGTACATATGTCATCTCTGAGCCACCGTACCAATGCCCCCGGTTTCTACGCCTATGATAATAACCAATGGGCTGAAAGCATTTCAATTTTCTGAGGATTTGAGCTTGATGATTTTGAAATTTCCACAGGTACTGTAAACATATTTGACTTTCTCTTTCTATTTGTGTCATTGAATGATAAAATAATTTATTAAAAGAAACCAATTATTATTATGCATTTTTCACACTATCTTGATTAATTGATTGGTTGTTACCATACATATAATTTACGATATCTGTAGCATTGACATCAAATCTACAGATAATAGCTTCCTTGTTGTGGTTGTCATGGCGGCGGAATTACAAGAAAACTTTTTCACAGGATTTTATTGTTCATTGATATACAATAAATACCATGGGCTACTATAGTCACCATCAGTATGTTAATGGTACAAGGCTAGCTGTCACGAAGCGTCGAAGTATGAAAGTCAGATTCTTGAACTTTTTAATTTAAAGATCTCTATATTTTTAATATTTTTTTTAACTGGGCAAAAAGTGGGGGCTGAAGCCCCCAGCCTCTCCCCTTGCACAGTCCCTGGAAAACTGAATCCAATAATTGTATGCATTTTATGTGTAGTAACTACACATAAAATGCATAATAAAACAATTATTGGATTCAGTTTTCCAGGAACTGTGGAAGGGGAGAGGCTGGGGGCCCCCCTACTTTTTTTGCCCAGTTAAAAATAATATTAACAATATATAGATCTTTAAATTAAAAAGTTCAAGAATCTGACTTTCATACTTCGACGCTTCGTGACAGCTAGCCTTGTACCATTAACATACTGATGGTGACTATAGTAGCCCATGGTATTTATTCCCTGAACACTGATGGCGAGCTAAGTCGCCCGCACCATGTGCTTGTATTTTTCATGAATATTTGATTGGTTGTTGGGGGCATGTGTTTACATACGGGTATTTTTAAATCTATATAAAATGGCCGACATTTTTACTCAAGCTACCTGTGTTACCAGAGTCTTAAAATGGGCTGCGTTTTGTCAATGTCGCAAAATCACAATTATTGCATCTTTGTTCCATGTGCTCATTGGTTTAAAAATCACTATGTGAGCCTTCAGCTGCTGAAGGAACTGATAACATCCAGGCTGTAAAACACGCTGTAAATAGCAAAAGTTCGATCTTGCGAGTTTTTTTGGACGATAATTCCAAATCTGTTGTCAGAATTGAGATTGGTTAAATATTGACCGAGATAACGATCAAAATAATCCATGACGAAGCAGCCTTTTGCCACTGTGTTCAACAAATACATGGTGTGTGAGGTCTGGGGACTATGGCTGGGGAAAATCCCGCAGGGGCTCAAACTCTTGGGAAATAAATGACCCTAATTTACTGTTTGATTATATTGAGATAATCAGATACATAGAGGATATTACACGAAGATATGAATTTTATCTTCGAGTGGTGAAAACAATATTTTACGAATGAGCGTAGCGAATGAGTAAAATATTGTTTATACCACGAGAAGATAAAATTCATATCTTCAAGGCACCTTGTAATTTTCTTTTTATTATATAGATTCAATGCAAAAGGTGGAAAAAAGTTTAATCACGTGATCGATATCTTCACTAGTGAGGATATGGAAAATATGTCACTGCATATTTCTTAGTAAAACACTGCCATCTAGATATAATAAAAGGTCATCTCTCATAGGTCTTCGTCTATGAGATATAGTGGATCTGTACAGTAGTTAGGATCAGGGTGTCAGGATTAGGTTTAGGGTTTATGTTTAGTGTCAATATTAGGTTCAGTATGGATCCACTATATCCCGTAAGATAAAGTTTGGGTAGCTACTTACCTCATCTCTTCCATTTCGCTCGACACTGCAAGTGGAATCACCATTTAAAAGCTGTTTTTTGAAACCAATATGCCATTCTTCGAGGTCTGGAATTCCAAGAAGGATATTTGAAAAGCTGTCCTAGCTACTTGATTTTCAGAATTTATTTCAATAGAGCAGTGATTTTATTATATTTACTGGGAGCAATTATTGAATACCCATCCACTTTTGAAACCACATTTAAAGGCAGAAATACAAACCTTAATTGCTCTAAAATCTCTTTAAATATAATGTAGAAGGTTTATATTGTGTGTACTTGTTGATATAGTTATCAAATTAAATGTGGTTTTAAAATAGAATGAAGCAATTGTATATAATGAACTTGTAATTTGATCCTTTTACTAACTGTCAACAGACACTCCAGGGTGGGAACATTTGAATTTTTGGCAAGGACAAGGAGGACTGAGACCAGTAGTCCTTGCAGTGGACAAATTGGTGGCCATCTTGGATTTTAAAACAAACTAACACAATGAGACCCAATGAATGCACTTGTGATTCTGAAAAAACTTTTTATTACTGTCAAGTTTTAGAGATGCACCTATGTTTTGTCAGATGCACCTATTAAAGTTAAATTTGTTTGTGTGACGTGTGATGGCAAATCAAATATCAATAATATTGGCGAGAAAGTTGGGAAAAGTGTATATAAATGTGGCAGTGCAATATTATTTTGTTGATGTGGCATCAGGGTTAGAAACTACTACTTTTTTATCGCAGTTTGCTGAAAGTGTCACAAGTGATATATTTTTGTTTATCTCAGAACACAAAAATAATTTGTCAAGAAATAGCAGGACTTGGTCCGTGAAATGATTCATAAATATCCGACCGAATATGTTTAAAAAGGATATACTTTGCCCATGGTGGGGGGATTTGGTCTTGTTTGATCCATATTTTGGGTGGGGATTTTGACCAAAATTTCTTCTGAAAAATCAAATCCCCCACATCTGCCCGGCCTCACCCCCGCTTCGAGCTTAACATTGATAACTGCTTCATTATACAGAAAATACAATGTGTTCAGTAACCGTGAAAGTGCACAAACTGAACAAAAACATAGAACAAAGACTTTGGCCGCATTTCCAGTCAATATAATTCTAGTGACTATGATCTGAGTTTTGGGTTTAAAAATAGAATCTTTGCGCGATGCCATCGTCAAACCACTTAACCAAAAATTATATTTACTAAAACAGAATATTATATTTACTAAATAATATTATATTTTTTAGCATTATTTTTTAGCACAGAATATTATACAGTGGTGTATTATTATTATTTTTTGAATTATTATTTTTATTACTATTTGAATTATTATTATTGAATATTATTATTTTTAGATTTTTTAGCACAGAATATTATATTTACTAAAGTATATATTTGAATATTTGGCCTAAAACAGCAAGCACAGAGCTTTATTATAAATTACACAATTCACCAATACTAAATACCTCAAAGATATAATGTCGTACAACTAACCAGAGCTTCAAATTCATCCAAACCATCTAATCTTGTTATTTTTCGAAGTTGCCGCCATGTTTTCCTATTGTTAGGATTTTATGGGTATTTTAGGGTTTATTAGGGTTAGGATTGGCTGCCAGCGGTGACATGTTCGTCGTAAAACAGTCGCAAAACGCTCATAAATCTACCACACATTATTTAAAAATATGTAAATATTTATTATCTTTATACGCGCACGTCAAAAGGCAAACGACGTTATTCGGGGTTTCGAAATATCAATCGCAACAACGTATATGCTATGAGGTTTCAAAATATATTTGTGGACTGACACAATATATTTGTCATTAAAATACATTTGTCGACTGACAAAATATATTTGCAGACTGAAACTATTATATGCGCAACTATTATATTATGACTCCATATAGTTAAGCATTTCTGTATTTGAACATTCGTAAAGTCATAGAACATTCGTAAAGTCACCTACTAGTCATAGATGCTTTTAAATAAGTGATAAAACGTGCTGCGTAGCCAGTGTAGAAATACAAATCAATGATTTCAGTAAAAAGGTTGGTGTACGGGCCGGCCGAAATAGCGTGTAAGTAGTATAACGTTTCGAGCGAACTCAGCGAAGGACCTTCGTCAGAGAGTGAAACGTAAAGTGAAATAATCACTCAGTTATTATTTCACAGTTTACGTTGCTCCAAATCAGTTTGCTTCTTGATTGTTTCGGGTTTGTTTAAAGACTGGTTTGTTTCGAGAATACAACCCGTCTTCTCGAAACAAACTCGTCTTTGAAACCAAACCAGCTCTCGAAACAAACCCGTCTTCTCGAAACAAAGAGGCAGACCGGCAAGTCTACAGTGCAGTGCACCTAATTTCGCTTTCCGAGTTTCCAGGTGTATTCCCCCCCCCCCCAGCTTATATGTTAAAAAAGGCCCTGGTTAGTGGCCGGTGTCGATGGCTTGTCGACCCCCCGCTGAGCTACTCAGTCTGAGTAGTAGATTTTGAGTGGTAAAATCACAACCCTTGACTTATTCCAGTTACAACTGGTTCTCTGGGAATTCTTGTGAGATCAAATAATCCAATCAAATATACAATTATGAATCATATAAGTATTAAACCACTAAAAATCTATACTCAGATCTGAGGAGCTCAGCGGGGGGTCGACAAGCTATCGTGCGAGTTTTCACAAACTGTATTACAGGTGTATATTCAGGCTGTACACAGGCTAGTGGCCGGCGGCTCAACATGGTTCTACCATCTAGTGCGCACCTCCTGATTGGTTGTGGTTAGAACAACCAATCAGACTAGATCTTCTGTATATTAGACCAGCTACGATAAAAAGAGGCTAAATATTGGAGGTTTTCTAAAAATTCACATCTCCCAGAATTTGTAAAGCAAGACAAAATGGGGATTTGCTATAACCCACGGACCTACCTATACTATCAAGTTTTGTGATTGGTTGATTAAAACAATAAAACAATAGAATCAACTACAAAGAAACCAATGTCCTAACCCTAACCACTTTGTTCCATATAGCCAATCACAAAACATGTTCATTTTAGGTACGTATTAATTTACCGGTTATAACCCGGGCGTTTCCGGGCGCGCGAATTGGCGCGCGATGATGAGCATGAAATCTTGTTTGTCAGCAGTCATCATTTTTGTGTTAAACCGCTGTAGTACCGCGGATTCGGCCTCCCTTAGAAAAAATGGCTACCGGTTTAGCTCGAAAAGCGGAGGGACGCACCTTTTTGAATTTCACACGGGAAAAGGAAGGCGAATGGCATGGACCTTTTTGCTTTATTCAAGGAGCTGACACCCAGTTCGGTCTAAAAGATAACTATGGCAAAGAAATTCCCGAAGACGAGCAGAGCAGCAGCTGGGACGAAGAGATCGAATTGGCAAGACAGGCGATCAAAGCGGTCAACAATCTTCGTCCCCGACCTAGGTTCTTCATTGTTTGTGGCGATATGATCCACGCTTTTCCATGGCAGAAGTATTACCAAGCACAGTTCAAAGACTTTCAGACTGTTTTCCAGGAGTTAGACCTCGAAATCCCGTTGCTTTGTGTTTGTGGGAACCACGACATAGGAGACCGTCCTACTCCCGAAACAGTCTCTACTTATAGGTCAAACTATGGAGACGACTACTATAGCTTTTGGGTAGGAGGTAAGGCATTTGCTGCGCTTTGTAGAGTTAGAACAGTAGAACTAAGAGATGGAAGGGAGAAAATTAAAGTGCATATATGTGGGAATTTAACATATATGTAATCTATCGATTCTCCTGAGAAAAATTGTAATATATCTTGTCAGCTGAAAATTTCATCTTCATAGACTTTTTTGCTGTTAAAGTTGACGGAAATGACGTCATAGCGGGAATCTGTAAAGAGGTTTTCATATAGACAGATGCCCGCTATGACATCATTTCCGTCAACTTTAACGGCAAAACAGTCTATGAAGATGAAATTTTCAGCTGACAAGATATATTACAATTTATCTCAGGAGAATCCACAGATTACAAATATGTTAAATCCCCACTTAAGAGAATTAACTAAGAGAATTAAGCCTAAACGATTTAGGCATTCAATTTCTTGCTCACCATTATTTTGCTTATTTAGAGCAACGAGAGGGCATGAATTAATGGTAAATTACCAATTCCATGTACAGTACATAAGCTAAGTCCTTATATATTAATTTGACAAGAAACTCATGAAACTCATGATCGCTTGATCGAAAACGTTCGTTTTTAACTTTTATAAAATGTTTTAACCTTTTTTATCATATAAACTAAATATTATAATCAGGTTTGGTTTCAACATATTAAAATAACAGGTTTAAGTTGGGATAACAGATGATAAAAGTAGTTGTCTAAAACAGTTACACAATAAAATTTAACCTCGTACCCAGGGTCTTATCTCCGCTCCCCGGAGCGGAGATAAGACCCTGGGTACGAGGTTGAATAAAATTATCAATTTTTTAAATTGCCACATGTCCCATCAATTGTTGATGAGCAAACTGACTAAACATGTTAGTTAATTTCTAGAATTGTCTTTTTCCAGGATACAATTCAACCAAATTGGTGCACAATACGTAAAAGATAAGACCTTACTTTACATTGTAGATTCTCCTGTGTAGGTCATTTGATATTTTTGGCCTGATGGTTTCACAACAGCAATGCTGGAAGTTTTTCGCTCCAATCCAGATATTGCCAGAAACATCATCCAACTTTTCAGTGCTAAGCTTGGTCACCAACCACTGAAATCCCTTGGAGGTCAGCCAATTGCAAACACGACCGAGTTTAAACATATGGGAGTCATGATCTCACCAACGAAACCTGAGAGGCTCATCGAACACCGGCTGGCATCAGCCTTAGCAAAATTTGCAGAGCTTCGTAAAGTATTACAAGATCACTGCATTAAATGCAAAACACGGGTCGAATATTCATGACTTCCTTCATCAGATCAAGACTCATGTACAACGCTGCCACATGGGATCTACATGATGCATACACCAGCAAGCTAGAAGTAGAATGGGTACAATTACTCCGACGAATCGTTAAGGGTGGTTCAAGAGGTGGGATGCTCCACCAAAAGGGATATCGGCTGAGTATAAGAAAAATGGGAACTGGAACTATATGCATGGGTCTACAGTAATGCAGATATCTACCGTATCACAGGCTGTAAACCAGTTACCTAATTTCAAGAGCAACAACACCAGAAATGGTTGGGTCACTGACTCACTGTGTCAGAATGAATAACAACATGTTGCAAAAACAAAGGAAATGTAGGAACAATTATGAAGGAACAAAAGTTGAAAATGAAATGAACTTGTAAAGTAACACAAAACTGAATAATAACTGAGTATTAAAAAATATTGCGATACTATTTTCGTGCCTTTTTTTACAAACTCACCTTTTTTCATGACTATTTTACATTATTGATTTCGCATTCACATGAATGTTTTTATGGAATTAACACTAATGAACATTAAAATCACATGAATGGTAATTGCATAACTAGATGCTAATAGCGGAGCGCACAGATGACATATGTTTTTTGATGTTTGTCCCCGCATTTACTGTCAAATCTAAGTCCTAAACAATAGGAAATGAGTCATTTGGGAATTCTTCAGACTCAATTTTAGTTTGTTTGTCTGCATTTTAGGTTTAAAAATTCCCATTAATGTATTTTTTTAAAGAAAGGAATCCAGTCCGGAACTGTGTTCAAGTTTTCTTAGGCTTGGGCCAAACGTTGAACTTTTCATGTGTCAAACTTAATCAGCCCTTTAAGCGGTTGCTATTAATAGCTCAAAATTGCAAATGAGCTATTTTCTTTTGTTATGGCCGCAATAATTATGGGTAAATGCGGACAAACATGGGCACTGACGTCATCTCGACAAAGTGCTATTGTAGTTTTGGTCGACCTCAAATATTTTATTTCGATTGTTGGCTCAAACGTCAAACTAAAATTAAACGCATGAAAAGTTCGACGTTTGGCCCAGACTAAAGTAGCTATAATCCCAAATACGATATTACTGAATATAGATCCTACATGAAGTAAATTGTTTTATGATTTGAGCTTTGCATTGATCTGCAACGGTTTGTTAGTCCGAAATGCCAATGATGTGACGTCACATCAGGAACTAGGCTTCTCCGATTTCCGTGTGATAAGCTGGTTGAGGATTTGAGTGAAAAAGTTGATAAAATCTCTAGTATAACGTTCAAGTATACCACCAACTATTTGAATTAGGTCAAATTGCTGTAGCAGCAGAATATTGTATCTGAAATGACGACTGATTTGACGTCACATTCATCGCACAAACACGGTCCTAAAATGAACAGGTTTTGTGATTGGCTACATGGAACAAAGGTGGTTAGGGTTAGGATTAGTAGTTCTAAAAAATTTTTGAGTCATCCCTTTTAGCCTTCCCCTTCAGTTTGCTTGATTTCAGTCATTTTTTGTTGCTATAGGAGTTTTCTTCCTGGTGTTAAACAGTCAGTATTACCAGGACGCCAGTTTTGTGGCAGATTTGAAAAAGGAACAAGACTCTTGGCTAGAAGAACAATTGAAAATCGCCAAGTCTGCGAAACATTCCGTCGTTTTTCAACACATACCGTGGTTCCTAGAAAAGCTCGATGAACCGGGCAACGGGTACTTCAACATTTCCAAGACGATCCGCGCCGAAATTCTGGGAAAGTTGAAAGAGGCCGGAGTGAAGAGCGTGTTTGCGGGACATTACCATCGCAACGCTGGTGGATTTGATGGTGATTTGGAAATGGTGGTGACGAGCGCTATAGGGTTCCCGCTTGGAGATGATAAACCAGGCATGAGAATTGTCACCGTGAAATCCGACGAAATAAAACACTCGTTCGAGGACTTGGACAGCTTTCCCACACAAATAAATCTAGAATAGTTATGGAAAATAAACAATTTACTTACGCAACTGTCGTATGCATTCATCTCTAAATATAGAATGCAGGATAGAACAACTGTCCGTGTCGTACAGAAAATGAAGCCTGTGCCATCCAATCTTGATTGGACCACGTTATATAGTTTTGCTATAAACGACAGATACCATCTGTCTCTGATCTTTTAAGATACTAAAATTAATCAGTTGTCGAAGGTTTTCCCATAATTTAGAACACGAAGACAAAAATTATTTTTATCCCATATCACTCATATAATGGATTGTGAATGTTACCAGTTTAAGGCAACTATGTGTAGGCTCCATAACAGAAAACTATGAAGCCGGAATCAGCTTGCGGCTTCATATATTGGTGTGCAGATCGTCCTTCAGTCTTAGATTACCAATAATCGACAATTGTCAAATGCTTTTAGATTACCAATAATGGTAATTCTACAACATTAAATAGTAGGTTATCGATCCTAACCTCCCGCCTAGAGTTTCATCCTAAACCCTTCGATGAGTTAAACTTCATAAATAGAGTACCATTATGGTTAATCTAAGAGCATTTGATAATTGCGGATTATTGCTTTCTAAGACTATGGTCACTACACGTGCTCGCTTACTGCAACCGGACATACTGACGCTCTAGGAAAATCTCGTACTCAAATGAGCAACAACATACGACTTAATCACGTCAGCACAAGATGGCGAAATGACGAAACTCGCACTCAAATATCTTGCTATTGTTCATAGTTGGCAGTACAACATTGTTCACAGAGTTGACAGCGCGCATTTGGAATCCGTAGACGGTCGGTAGCATCTTGGGACTTTTTTACGCGCGACTATATTTTTGATATTCTAAACCTCAAACTAACCTTAATCCTAACCCTATTAAAAAGAAAAAAGTTTAAAAAAATGGAAAAATCATAATTGGGTCGAACCCCGACCTCAAGTCAAAATCAATGACACAGACTTTGCAAGAGAACTTGAAATATTCGGTTGATAATCAATATTTATGTAATCCCATTGTACCGACCGTCTACGGATTCCAAATTAGCGTTGACAGCACAACATTGTTTACAGAGTTGGCAGCACTTCTTTTTCTCCTTTCTAAATAGCGAGTAGTTTGGTACCTATCATCATGGATAGTAAATAGACTGGATAGGAAACTAAGATCACGTGCGACGTTTCCAGCATGCTGATTGGTTTAGGCACCAGTTGGTCGCGTGAAAACCTAGTTGCAAATCGTGATGTCACAAAATCACCATAAATCGCAACGTTTAGCAATAATACAGCTAAAAATGATAGTCAAACTACCAAAAAATATCACAATGCCACTTTACGATGGAATATCCGACTACCATTACTCATTTTAGGCGAAAAGATCCAACTTTAGACGGTGAAAAACGCGTCCCAAATTTCAACTAAAACAACGGTAGTTTTGCGACGCCAGTTTCTTCACCACAAAACGAAAACAGCTGAAACAAAGACGAACAACATTTACCTCGATCATTTGGTCGTGGCTTAGGCAGGTTTGTAAGACGATGAAACATTTTGGAATCTCAATATAGCTACTTGAATACGAAAATATGGAGAAGTCGAAGAGAAACTCAGCAAAATCTGTGTACTCGTGACATCTTCGTGACATCACGAATTTCAACTAGGTTTTCACACTGACGTCAACCAGTTTCCTATCCAGTCTATTTACTATCCATGCTATCATTTATCTAATTTATCAATTTTATTGTAATGTGTTGGTTTTTAATAAATTATCAATCATCATTGTTCACAGTTGGCAGCTTGTTCAGTTTACAGCACAACATTGTATCCCTACCCGGCCAACTCGGTTCAGTGGAGCGCGGTGATGCCTGCGAAGGAGGCTACAACACAATATTGTTCACAGTTGGGGGCATTTTCCTAAAAGGGACCTTCGTGGCCAAAATATTGTTTACTGTTTCTGAGGCAGGCTTTTTCGTTTATATATATATATATACATTCGACCTCAATTATATATATATATATTTGTGTGCCATTTTATTAAAAAATATTTTGTCTTCGATTCATGATCAGTGGGGGATCCAGGATTGTTCGAAAGGGCTAACGGTAACCTACTAGGGGGTCTGGGGCATGCCCTCACGAAAATTTTTAATTTTGCAAAGCCCAGAAGTGCTTTTCCGACACCGTTGCTAAAAATGCACGATTACAAAGGGGCATCTAGATTATGAAACACACGTTAATATAAACTCAGAAGTAGTACTGAACCAATATTTAGGAGTCTTCATAACCTACCAACACATTGTGCTTATAATCGGTCATATAATATTGCATTTATCACATCGACTTCTTCGTCTTGACATTGTGAAAAACTGAAAACACTAGCTTGTTTGCGGGATTTTAAAGCGGGGGACGCGCGGCGCGTAGGTCAACATAATAATTTAAGTATGTCTAAGTTGTTAATTAAGGGCTAAAACTTACTTTCCATTTGTTTAATTTTTATTCCTTGCTTATTTGTTGATTAAATTTAAGAAAAAGGGACTTTTCCTGGGGAGCAAAAATTGATTAGTGGGGGAGCACAAGTGGGGACTGGGCATTTGCCCCTCCCAGCTTATATGTTAAAAAAGACCCTGCAGTTGACAGTACAACATTGTTCACAGTTGGCAGCACAACATTGTTCACAGTTGATAGTACAACATTGTTCACAGTTGACAGTACAACATCGTTCACAGTTGGCAGTACAACATCGTTCACACAGTTGGCAGCGCAACATCGTTCACACAGTTGGGAGTACAACATTGTTCACAGTTGGAAGTACAACATTATTCACAGTTGGAAGTACAACATTGTTCACAGTTGGAAGTACAACATTGTTCACAGTTGGCAGTACAACATTGTTCACAGTTGGAAGTACAACATTATTCACAGTTGGCAGTACAACATCGTTCACACAGTTGGCAGCGCAACATCGTTCACACAGTTGGGAGTACAACATTGTTCACAGTTGACAGTACAACATTGTTCACAGTTGACAGTACAACATTGTTCACAGTTGGCAGTACAACATCGTTCACACAGTTGGCAGCGCAACATCGTTCACACAGTTGGGAGTACAACATTGTTCACAGTTGGAAGTACAACATTATTCACAGTTGGAAGTACAACATTGTTCACAGTTGGAAGTACAACATTGTTCACAGTTGGCAGTACAACATTGTTCACAGTTGGAAGTACAACATTATTCACAGTTGGCAGTACAACATCGTTCACACAGTTGGGAGTACAACATTGTTCACAGTTGGAAGTACAACATTGTTCACAGTTGGAAGTACAACATTGTTCACAGTTGGAAGTACAACATTGTTCACAGTTGGCAGTACAACATTGTTCACAGTTGGCAGCACAACATTGTTCACAGTTGGAAGTACAACATTGTTCACAGTTGGCAGTACAACATTGTTCACAGTTGGAAGTACAACATTATTCACAGTTGGAAGTACAACATTGTTCACAGTTGGAAGTACAACATTGTTCACAGTTGGCAGTACAACATCGTTCACACAGTTGGCAGCACAACATCGTTCACACAGTTGGCAGCACAACATCGTTCACACAGTTGGCAGCACAACATACCTATGCCTATCGACACTTGACAGGTTGTGTGTTTTTACTCGGTCATCGTTATCGTTTGCTCAAGGCTTTATTTAAGGAAAAAAAGACGACACTCACATACGAAAATTAATGGTAATTTTTTGAAAAAATCGTATCTCTGCACTATAGTGACAAAACAAACGTTGTCAATTTAAAGATATTTTTACATTCTCGTACTGTCTATCTTGCTGTACAGCGGTCAGTTGGGACCGATTGAGATAACTACCGTGAGACATTCTATATGCGACAGGGCTAGAATTAGTGACTAAGATATTGGTCCGACTTTACTTATCAGTTCATCACATATCGCGGTAAGTTCTTTATTTTCACATATCTAGAATAAACAAAAATGTTGATGTTGAACAAGATAAAAAATAAACGAACCAACCAACCAATACCTACCAACCAATCAATCTATAACCGACCAATCTGTGCCTACTAACCAACCAACTAGTCTAGCGACCAACCAACCGTGCAACCAACCAGTCTATACTTAATAACCATCCAATCTACCAATCAACCAGTCTAAACTTAATAACCAACCAACCAGTCTATACTTAATAACCATCCAACCAACCAATCTACCAACCAACCAGTCTATACTTAATAACCATCCAACCAGTCTATACTTAATAACCATCCAACCAGTCTATACTTAATAACCATCCAACCAGTCTATACTTAATAACCATCCAAGCAGTCTATACTTAATAACCAACCAACCAGTCTATACTTAATAACCATCCAACCAACCAGTCTATACTTAATAACCATCCAACCAACCAGTCTATACTTAATAACCAACCAACCAGTCTATACTTAATAACCAACCAACCAGTCTATACTTAATAACCATCCAACCAACCAGTCTATACTTAATAACCATCCAACCAACCAGTCCATACTTAATAACCAACACGTCTATACTTAATAACCAACCAGTCTATACTTAATAACCATCCAACCAACCAGTCTATACTTAATAACCATCCAACCAACCAGTCTACCAAATACCAATCAACCAGTCTATACTTAATAACCAACCAACAAACCAGTCTATACTCAATAACCAACCAACCAGTCTACCAATCAACTAACCTACTTTTTACCTACAACCAACCAACCTCCTACACAGCCATCAACCAGACAACCACCCATCCAACCAACTAGCCAACCAGTATACACATGTACCTACTAACCAACCATCCAACCAGTGTACACTCAAAACTACTCACCAACCAGACACCTAACCAAACAACCAAGTTTTCACCTACATCTTCACCCGAACTTCCAAAACGTCGACCGTCCAGATACAGTATACTGTACGTAGGAGCTTCCAATACATTTTCTCATTGACGTTGGAATGGCAAAGCGCGCTTACCTTTTGGTCCAGATTCTGTTGCAGCGTGGAATTCCTCGCTCGCTCTCGTTTCAAGGATGCTTGGAGAACTGCTGCTTCAGCTTTGTTTTTCGTTTGTACTCGCGTTATTTCAACGTTCGCTCTTGGGGAAATGAAAAACAACATTTTACTAAATTGATTTAGTAGAAAATTACGAGTACTAGTCTAGTGTAAATGCTGCAATCCGATTGGCTACGCTACTCACTAACTAATTAACAATTAGACAACGAGCCTGACAACGAACCATAGTTAACTCCAACTTCGTAATAATGGCTTTCTACTTTGTCGAA
The DNA here is from genome assembly GCA_035772405.1 of Chrysogorgia sp. JL179-B06. NCBI lineage: Eukaryota > Metazoa > Cnidaria > Anthozoa > Scleralcyonacea > Chrysogorgiidae > Chrysogorgia > Chrysogorgia sp. JL179-B06. The sequence continues at coordinate 6,257,512 of JAYKKM010000237.1, forward strand.
TTTTTTTATTGTTCCGAAAACATTCGGTGTTATTCCTCAAAAAAAACCTCCTAGATTTTAACATCATTTGAAATAAGTATCCCAAATTCATAACATAGTCCTAACCCTGAACCTAATAGTGACCCTAATTCTTATGATAATGGTGGCGTCGGCGTTTAGCCAATCAGAAGACATCTTTTCAAAATCCAACTAAAGAAGCGATGCGCCCGATGCACCATCATTCCAAATTTTCGCTCCAGTATATACAAAACTCTTTTTCAAAAATCCAGCACGTGGTTTCGGAGATTCTAAAATGATCTCGTCAGACAGACAGACAGACAGACAGACAGGCAGGCAGGCAGACAGACAGACAGACAGAGACAGGTGGTTGGTATAGTGAGCATCCAGACAGCCATGCGTACAGGCAGAAATTCCGCTTATAAATGAAGTATCTTCCACAACGAAACTTACTCGTGGATCTTCTCCTCCGCATGTTTCTTCAGAAATTGATATTTTCCTGTCGACGATTTTAGATTTTCTTGTAAATCATTCACAGCTTTTTTCAAGATTCCTTCATTCTAAGTTTAAATGAGAGCATTATTAAATACCGACATTTTGAAAATACATCACTTGCACGTTATAGCAATAAAAAGAATTCGACAAAGGCTGCGTTAAGGCTCGTTCACACGGGCGATTTTTGCTGCGATTTGATTGCGATTTTAGCTGCGACTTTTATTGCGCTCGCACTGCGATTTCAAACCGCGCGTGTGAACAGCCGGCGATTTTGCTGCGATTTGATTGCGATTTTAGCTGCGACTTTTATCGCCTCGCACTGCGATTTCTAACCGCGCGTGTGAACAGCCGGCGATTTGTGGTTTCAAGTTTGCTCGAATTTCGCTGCGATCTTATGTGAAAAAGCACTAAAATATGCTGCAGCAGACCCCCTCACACACACACACACACAGAATGATTTCGCGCGCAAAAATGGCGGCCGCAAAATCTGGCAAAGGCACTCCAAGAGTAACAAAGGGGAAAGATAATTTTTTTCAAACGTGCGGTTTGAAATCGCAGTGCGAACGCGATAAAAGTCACAGCTAAAATCGCAATCAAATCGCAGCAAAAATCGCCCGTGTGAACGAGCCTTTAATTGTATGTATATACGCTGCTGTAGTGAATGTGGGATCGTCAAGCTCAAATTATCAGTCCTGGTTAGCGATCAAACCTGTAACCTTCTGATTGCCAGCGAGATGCTCTAACCATTGAGCTACCAAGGTTACAATGATGTACTGGTTCGATTGATATATATGTGGCGCAGATTGCACATTCATTCAACCACCGCTGATCATACGTACTGAGTATTCCGAAAATCATCATCCGTAAAATGCGCGCACCGAAAATCGTATGTAAAGGCATGGTAACACAAATTCTACCGAGTACTGCACACAATTGCATACACCAGAATGACCATATCCTATGCAAAAATCAGGTTGTGTAGATGGATCATACCTTTCTGTATCCTTCTACCGCCGTTTTAAGTTTCTCGAACCTTGCATGGAGATGGGCAAAGGATTTCTCGGTGTTGTTTAAATCATGGTGAAGCTGCAACAAGGTACGATTCATTAATATTGTAATTAACTGCAGTCAGCGTTATATTTAAAGGTGCCGTCCACTGCGTTCTGCGCATGTGTGATATTTCAAACGTGCGGGACCCCATATGTCAACAAACTTCAACGGAATAGATTTGCGACACTTGGAAAGCGAGTATTCGTCAAAGGTGGCGAAGGCGCGAGTAGTAGTTAAATAGTATAGACGATAGTCGAGTGGGTCACTGATGTTCTTACCACGTTCTGACGTCCTCTGTGCATCTATAACTGAACAGACAACGGCAAAATGGAATCTATTTGTTTTATACAATAAAAATTGGAAACAAACCATTCACAAGGCTTATAAGCTCTTTGGCGATTTCTGGGGCATGAAAAAAGATAAAAGCAGTCGGCTGACGTGATATGGCGTGAGCTGACGTGATATGGCGTGAGCTGACGTGGATATGGCGTGAGGTGACGTGATATGGCGTGAGCTGACGTGATCCGTGCATCTGACCTCTAATAGATCATGGCGAACAACCAATGAGAATGCGCGTAGTAAACAAGTTATTGTATAACGACAATTAGTATCAACCAACTAGTGGTATATTACAAATTCGGCATTAAGGTAAGGTAAGGTAAAACTTTATTTCTACACGCTAACCCCATACAACTGAAGTTGGTTTCCAAGAGGGGCGTGGTAATTACATGAAATTATAAAATCTTAAAATTATCACATAATAGTACATTATTATAAAACAGATGAAAATTACAAGATATTAAAAAATCTAAATAACGTAACTCAAAACTAGCGTATTTGTACGACCAGTAATAACCCTGGCAGATCGATTATGCAGCTTTTGCAACCGATCTGATAAAGTTGAACCTATGGAGTCCCACACTTCGCAACAGTAGTCGAAGTGCGGCTGAACTAGCGCATTCTGGACTGATACGAGTGTACTACGATTTAAGCAAGGTCTGAGCCGTTTAATTGCTCCAATTCCTTTGTTAGATTTTCAATGTGATTATCGCACAATAGGAATTGGTCAATAAGTACTGCAAGTAATTTAGTGACTTTTACTCTTTTGATTGGAAAGTCATCACCAACAAAAACGTTGGGATCTTCGATAAATGTTTGTTACTAATATTATGTCTTGATCCAATCAAAAGATATTCCGTTTTGACTAGATTAAGACTAAGCTTGTTTGCCAAGAGCCACTCCCTGACATTCTTAAGATCATACTAAGCTACTGAGCTACTAGTGGTCTATTGGTGATAGACCACTAGTAGCGTTATCCAATCACAAACCTTATAACTAGAATATTCCTATCCTGACCAATCAGAAGCCACGACATATTCACGCTGCGAGCAAAACCTGAAAACATGGCGTCCGCTAAAATTTATATACGAGTGATGAAATAATTTGGCCCTAAAGTAATGTAAAATTGTTCAGTTTGGCATGATTTTCGAGTAAGAAAATGAATTCGCTTATGCTTATGGAGTGTATCTACACCAAATTTGAAGCAAATTAATTTTTTGTGAGAACTAGATTAAATTATTTTTTGTGAGAACTAGAATAGAACTGCTAAAATTATCATGAATATGAGCAATGGCATAGATAATTCTGTTGCTTTACGTGCATTGGGCTGGGAGCCACTCAGAACAGAAAGGAAGACGGCTAAAGCAAAAACGATGTATAAACTATTAAATAAAATAGGTCCCGAATCACTCACTAATCTTTTTACTTATAAAAGTGAGATGACAAACTATAACCTTCGAGACATTTCAAGTAGTCTTTGTTTACCAAAACCACGTACTAATTATATGAAAATAGTTTTTCATGTATGACGGAGCATACCTTTGGAATTCTATTCCAAAAGAAATTAGGGAAAGCAAATCCCTTTCTTCCTTTCAAAAGAAAATCGCTACTCACATTGATAGTAAAAAGTGAATAGATTTACCTGTAAATAGATTACCTATTAGTTGATTATGTTACTAATTTAATACTATATCTTATATTTTGTAAATAGCTCTTACATGTACATGTACACTCCTTTTGAACACGCCTCTCGTCGAAATCAGCTTTAGTTGACGGGGACAGCGTGTTTAAATAAAGTTTTACAGACAGACAGACAGACAGACAGACAGACATAGACAGACAGACAGACAGACATAGACAGACAGACAGACAGACATACAGACAGACAGATCAGTGGATTGACAAACACAATACCTGATCTCTCTCTTGGTTTATTTCCATATTCGATTTTTCGTGTTGGCTTTTGTCCTTTTCGCGATCCTCTGAACAACATGATGAAAAACGATAAACATGACAAACGATAAACATGACAAACGATGTAAATAACTTGAGACATAATAAATAATAATAAATAGCTTATAATAAATAGCTTATTGACTGAGCGTGTGATCTGGATAGAAAAAAAAACCCTGAAACTGCTAAATCTAAATGCATTTCAGCTGGAACTCAAAGAACTCACCAATCATCTGAGCCATTGTTTGTTCGTATTCCAGCATGACTGTTCTGAGAATGAAGAAGAAAAAAACAAAGTTTGACCAAACAATATTGGGATTAACAGTCCTGAGAATTTAACAAGGAATATTAATAAACAATAAACCAAACCATTGTCCTACAATAGACCCTTTGCATAAGTTGAGTGCGTTATTCTCCGCACCAGGGCCCTCGGTTCCATAAAACCTCCACTTAAGTATCCTCTTAAGTGGGACTGTTGCGATTCAACTAAGTATCATTTATGGGTGCTGCACAAAGAAATTTATCGTTTTCGAAAGTGTACGAGTTGTGGGCGTATTTACGGTTTCACGTTGTATAAATTGCTTTTACAGGTAACACACAAGTGAAAATTTTCACGTAAACCAATGGGACCTCGGACCTCTCGTAAATTCACGTAAAACTACTTTCACTTATGTGTCACAACCTGTAAAGGCTTTAGGCAACGTGAACCCCTAAACGATCCCGCCCGCACCTACGTCCCACCCTCCACTTGCCGCCCTCCCCCACCTACCTACCTGTTCATAGATGTACAATGTGCATTCACAAACTTACTTCATTTCGTGTATCTCAGCTTCTGCTCTACATTTATCAACGAGCAGTTTTTCCATTTTGGTCGACTGTTCTTTTATCTCAAGCTCATGAAAAGCAGTTTCTTCTTTCCACTGAAATCGAACATAAAATTAACCAATGTTTCATAGTAAATGTGGGAGATTGTGGTTGACAGACGATACATGAACGATCGTCAACCTCAAATTGACTTCAGTATGGCACTGTCGACTGGCAACTGAAATGAGCTGTGTAAATTCTGACTCAGTCACAGATCTCACTTGTTTTTATCGAAAGGCTTCCGCAAAAAGAGTCATCATTTTGAATAACGCTAATTAGCGATGGTTTACATTAAATCTGTTGTCGCGCGTCTGGTTTTACATCAGCACGTGAGAAAAAATTGAAAGTTGATACATTTAATAGGTTCAGCTTACGTTTCTTCCACGAATATGCGAAAAAAATGGTGTAACACAGTAACACACAACCGATAATATCGAAAGTTTCGATATTTCCGGTATCTGAGAATTAGAATATTGAATATTCGGTATTTTAAAAATACCAGTATTTACCGAAATATCGATATACCGCATCAGCCTAGCAGTACATCAATCGAACCAGCACATCATTGTAACCTTCGCTCTTCATCTGAGTCTCGGTAGCTCAATGGTTAGAGCGTCTCACCGGCAATCAGAAGGTTACAGGTGCGAACCCTGTCTGATACTCAGAAACATTTTCTGAGAATTTGAGCTTGACGATCGTCCATGTATCGTATTTCACAGTTGCAATAAAAATAAAACAAAAGAATATTTACTTAAGATCCGTGTTAAACGCGGAGTGCTTGCATATATTGGCGGTGAGATGCAATCATAATTAGTTCAATCACTGCGATTGGTCAGGAAACAACGAGAAATGATACGTAATCAAAACAACAAAATTTCCATTGTTACGAGACTCCATTGTTTGAATTGATTTTTAAAATTTCAAAGACTCCATTGTTTCGAGGGGGAGGGGCTTCCCCTTTTATGCGAGCACTCCGTGTTTAAGGGCAGAGACACACTCTGGATAGATTTAGTCATAGAAAACTAAATAGGAAATATATAGAAAACTAAATAGGAAATATATAGTAGTAAGTGGTATAAACTTCTAAATAAGCAACAAGTAACTGACGTTTCGGGCGAAAGCCCTTCATCAGAGCTTCATCAAGTGATTTCGCTCGAAAATCAAATATGTGAATCAGGACGATTTTGTACAACCTCGTACCCAGGACCTATCTCCGCCCGCCGCCGACCCCCCGCCACGCGCGCTGCGAAAAGGCCCTGGCAGGGGCTGGTCACGTGTCACCCAGATTCTGGGTGATAACAAAAAATTTGTGGGAGGGGGAGGTTGTCCAGGTGGCAAGGTGCAGCAACTGGCATATAATGGCCACTGATGCGAAGAAGTTTTATCCTGTGATGGAATCGATTTTTTGTTCTATCGACTCTGCGAATCCCTTGAGGACTCCACATACAGTACTGCAAGAACGCGGTTATATTAGTTGATGTTGAAAAAGTTCATGACAACGTGGCACACAGGGTAGACAACGTGCTTCATCAAAACAAAGCGCTTCCTGAACTCATCTGTCGTCCTTGCGAAAGAAAAGTAAAGAACGCTTCAAATTTAAAGAAAATTATTTCTGGCACGCAACAGTTACTAGTTTCCGCCGTCTGTCCCTTTGTCGAAAAGAACGGTTTTGAACTTCAAAACCGACACCGCCTCGTCATCTTCAATTTCAAAGGTTAGTTTTAAAATTATCAGTTGTTGACTCAATCCAAAATATATAATAACGTTTACCGCTTAACTGCCTTTTGAACAGATAGAAATGATCGTCACTGCGTCAAGTGATTTTAATAATAGAAAAGAAACAGTCTATGCAGCACTGTCTACTTTGTTATTTCGAATGTCTATTGATAGTATTTATCCCAAATATAGTATTTTAATATCCGATCGATCGAATTACTTATATTTGCGAAATATTTTAATTTAATATGAAGTGACACAAGCATAATACTATCCTAGACATTCGAAATAACAAAGTACACAGTGTTGCGTACAATTTCGGGTTAACATGTCTACATTGGAAATATGCTATTATGAAAATCACTTGACGCAGTGACGGTCATTGTTATCTCTATTCAACTCTTTCAATGTAAAAAGGCAGTTATAAAGCGTCAACGTTCTGTCATGATGTTATTATATATTTTAGAATAAAACAACAACTGATGATTTTAAAACTAACCTTTGAAAATTGAAGATGACGAGGCGGCGTCGGTTTAGAAGTATTTCTCTAGGGAAAGGGCAGACGGCGATATTTCAATGCACCTTTTAAATCGGCTGAATTCTGGATAAGTAACTTTCGCGTGTTAGCAATAATTTTCTTTAAATTTGAAGCGTTCTTTACTTTTCTTTCTCAACGACGACAGATGAGTTCAGGAAGCGCTTTGTTTCGCTGAAGCACGTCGCCATGAGCTTTTGACACATTTTCAACTTCTTACAGCGTGCGGAGTCCGCGACGGTTCGAGGAAAGATCGATTCCATCTACGACAGGATAAAACTTCAGTATCGGAGCCATTACATGCCGCCAGTAGCTGCACCTGGACAACCTAAACGTACCATCCCCTCCCACTAAATTAATTTTTGTTATCACCCAGAATCTGGGTGACACGTGACCAGCCCCTGCCAGGGCCTTTTCGCAGCGCGCGTGGGTCGGCGGCGGGCGGAGATAGGCCCTGGGTACGAGGTTGGATTTTGTAACGGAAAACACTGATTAAATATTAATTTCTCTTGTTTTTTCTTCACGAATTATTAATGAGCTTTTTAAATTTTAATGTCAATTTTAACAGTAGACGTTTAGTTTTGGACATTGTATAGATTTGTAATTGTTGTAATTCTTACATATTTATGTGTATGGCTTCTAATCCCTCCGGGTAATATTTCGTCGAATTTCACTCGCTCCTGGTCTATAAATAATATATTATATCGAAACAATATTGAATACTTTTCTAATAACCGAAGAATTTCTAGTCTCCATTGTTGACAGCCTCGTTTTGGTTTTAGACTGCGGAGTAATTCTGTGATAAATTTACTGTTTAGAAATCTAGCTCTCTGACTGGACAATTTACAGTTGAGGTTTTATATTGCATGGTATGTGTAAGTTTAACCCTCTTGAAATAAATGTGTATTATATAATCTTAAAAGACAAATTACTAATTCATGGTTCTATGTTTAACGAGTGCCTTTATATGTGATAAACACACGCTTGCTGTTCCCCATGAAATTCTCTGAAACAATGCTGCGAGTTTACTAAACATTAGTTAAACCTCTCAACGGACACCCCTCTTAAGCGGACACCAATCTGCAGGAACCCAACACAACACAAGCCACAGCAAGAGGTTCTGCTTGGCAGCAATGATATAAACCTCGAGTTATGTTTCTGACGACTGCTTAGCATACTTATCTTGGGGTGCATGAAGTCACCGAATTTAACAAAATAAAGTTACATACCTCAATCATCAACTTCTCTCTTCCTTCCGCCACCGCTTTCTCGAGGTCATTCTTGGAATACATCAATGGCTGAATACAAAAAACGACAACGACATCATATACTATTCGTTCAGACACACCCCGAACAAATTATCAATCACCGTGCCAAGAACCCCTCGGACCTATAGCAAAGACGCAAAATCCGAAAACAACGATCCTCGGAACATCGCAATGGCCTGTTACCGGGACACGTTTCATTGTGTGATCTGCACAATCGGACGTCCTGTTGCCTGTTTTTCACGGTTGGTCTGTTCCCCTATTTATCGTTACCCTTTAGTCCATCTAGACGATGCGTTTTTTTCAGTAAGATCGTCATCTTGATGTACCGTATGTAACTCATTAAACATTCTTCGAACTTGCATTACAGTTGCACTCAACTTTTTCCCCCTTCAAAACAGCTACAGTACATCATTGTAACCTTCGCTCTCTATCTGACTCTCGGTAGCTCAATGGTTAGAGCATCTCACCGGTAATCAGAAAGTTATTTTCTCAGGATTTGAGATGTATCGTCTGTTTACTCCAAGCTCTCAGATTTGCTACAGCAGTGTACATATACAATAGACCCACGTATTACTGCAGATATACAGTGTGTATCAATTGATATATTTACTGCCTATGCGCCAATAATTATACAGTGTGTATTAAAAAAACGCAACCGACATAAAATTAAAAATAACCTATTGTGGTAGTTTGAAAGCCCTAGACACATCCCAACACTACCTAGTACATTGTATGTTCGTAAAAAGGTTTTATACACCTCGGGCAATTAAGTTAAAATATGTATGAGGTGAAAGCATTTAAAGTGCCACTACGATGAAAATTCACCTCCGTCTTTTGGATTTTCTTTAGCATAGAATAGTATTTCAGGGTCGAAAGTGATCATCGATGTAAAAAAAACAACTAAAAAATGGTATTTTGAAGTAAGTATTTTGAGCTCTGAAATCACTATTATTTAGGCCACCATTACTAAAAACGTGTTCCAAGTGAGCCCGCAATTTCAAAAGGTAATATTGTTTATGACGTCAGATTCTCAATGCTACGCCTGAATTTCAGTCGAGTTCACTTGTTTTCTTGTTTTCTTCGAGAAGTAGATGAAATGTTTAGTCTTTCAGACAAATAATTTGAAAAAACGACCTTGATTTACTTGAAGAATTAGCCATGTGGATTCTTCGCGTTGAGAATCTGACGTCACTTCGTTACGCTGGTCAAGAACATGAACGATTAATGGCGGACATAACAACTCCAGATTCGGAGTCAGAAAAATAATACTTGCCATCGTCGAATCGCAAAACGGTTTCCACCGAGTAATAAGAAGCTCTGCTTTATAGATACGTAAAAATATCGATAGGTAAAAATTTGATCGTAGTAGCACTTTAAAAGCTTTTCCCTTCCTATGGCTCAGAAGTGTCTAAGTATAGGTTATATACCGTGACCGAGGTGTTTAAGCGATATATCAACCCGAGGGCGAAGCCCGAGGGTTGATATATCGCTTAAACACCGAGGTCTAAGGTATATAACCGCCTTATATCACCATTGGTGAAGTTTAGTATTTATGAGGTTGATAAGTACTTATCAACCTCATGAATAATGGTATGAGGTTGATATCAGATATAATGGCCACTAGAGAACAAAGGAAACTGAACCAACGGTGATATAAGGCTTACAAACTACCACAATAGGTTATTTTAAAAGAATACTAATTAATTTTATGTCGGTTGCGTTTTTATATCACGTAAAAGCAGTGCATATATAACAAATAAATGGTTTGAACCTAACAATATCCATATATATTCGAAAAAATCACATCTACAGTTCATTCTTCGTTCAGAACTCTAATTATTCTTAATCTAGGTTTGTTTCTAAGACAAAATTGAAGCTCTAGTTATTTAACACTGTCCTCTTTCTCATTTGCTTAAAGTGGCTATGAAACAAAAACTAAGTCATCGTTATTTTGGCTATGTATAAATAAACTTGTGAAATGATGAGGAATGGTAATTTAGAGCTTTTCATATCTCACGTCGTTCTTTAGATATTAGGGAGTTTACGAAAACTCGACGCGAGCATCGAGGACGTCGTCTTTTAACAATGCAATTTTTCGTCCCGAAGAAAAGCTAAGTTTAATTATTAGTCCCAAGAGAATTTTCAATGACGTCCTCCTTCTAAACAGGACGTAATTTACAGCATTTTCGTGTTCTGTGGACGACGTCACCCGCTTCGAGTTTTAGTTAAATTTACCCTGCACACTAACTGAAATGGCTATGCAAACTGTCAAGTTTCAAAAGTGTCTGAAAACATAACTTGAAAGTGGTCTATAATGGTAACGATCTTCTACGGAATATTATGTTTTATGCTGTTGAAAATGCCGTCGTCGTCTTCACTTTCGTAAACTCCCTATTTAGACTTATGTGATACGCAAATGTAACTATGACGTCACGAGATTATGACATTTCTAGAAAATCAAGAAATTAGAAATAGTAAATTAATTTGGCATCGCTATTTCGATATAATGATGTTAGGTGTCACGAAGTGTTGTAATGTGCAAAGTTTCCAGTGATTTCGTTGAATAATCTGATATACTACTTGTGATAACCTCTTGACATTATAAGTTATTTTATTTGTATATCACATAACTTTAAATATCTCAAGAACAACATGCGATATGAAAAAGCTCTAAATTACCATTCTTAATCGTTTTCGGAGTCATTGAAATAACTAAAACTTCGTTTCATAGACACTTTAAGGTCGCCATTGCTGGTAGAAACAGACGCTTGGACGGCCTCAGTAACGACCGAGTCCGGTGAAGGGACCCCGTGAGGTTCGCTTGGGGCTCGCGTGAAGTGAATAATTTAAACTTACTGCCGCCTTTTTATTGACCTTCATCATTTCACGTTTTGATTTTGAAGAACTCAAACAAAAGAACCATGTGAAAAACTCCCACATTCTCTGTCACAGCCATCACACATAACAGTTGAACAAGCAAAGACAAGAAGGCAGCCAGGCAGATGATGACCTGCTGCCACCAAAACAAAAAAGGAACCGTACAGGATCAACATTCATATCAACATTCCATATTCTTTTTCCTTCAGAAGTAGGTTTAGACTAATGAAGAATTCCATGTAAGCAATTGATATTTTATGTTGATGACCAGTGAAATATTAAAGCATCGATATTTCGCAAAGTATGACAAAGTCAATCACAAAACTTGACAGCAACATTAGTATTTTATTGTTTGACTGCCTAGTCATCTTTATATAGTTACCATAGAAACACAATTGGTTCCAGACCCCTTTATTCTAATCTCGCAAAATATAATTTTCATGATCCCTGAACACCTGTTGCAGACTTTAACTAGGTTGCGAGTTTGATACAACATTACCAAAACAAAAAACAGCAGTATTTGTCAAAGTAATTCATCTCATTCAAAAATATAACAAATATTCATTTACACCTTACAAAAGCTTGGGACCTAGTATGTTACCAAGGTGACTGAACCCTTAACTATCCTAACAATGCACTCATAAATATCAACATTTAATGTTTCGTTAGAAGTGTGAAGTTGATCGTCCAGGTTGTTGTAGTCTTGAGAAAGACTATTGTTGGTGACTGACGTTTCGACGGCCTCAGCAGTGGTCATCTTCAGAGTCAAGTAAAGCGTGTTTGTCAGGTTTGCCTATATATACGTCTGGTTCATTACGTTTGTTTGTGTCATAATTAGTGTGAGTGGGTGTTGCGTCATGCCTTAAACGTGGGTATATTGTTTGTCGATAGGTCTATTGTTCGTGGGTGCGTGCGAAGAAGTCTGTATGGTGTCGGTAATTGTTGTGATCTGTTAAGTGGTTTATGTTCCAAGTACCAACTTTCTAATGTAGTTGTAATTTGTAATTTGTAGTTTGTGCTAAAGGCGATACATTCAGCCGAGTCTCAGTCAATATTGTGTTTTGTTTGTACGTGGTGTTCAGCTATGTGATTAGTCCTGTCCCCGTTTTTGACAAACATGCTTTACTTGACTCTGAAGATGACCGCTGCTGAGGCCATCGAAATGTCAGTCACCAACAATGGTCTCTCTCAAGACTACAACAACCTGGACGATCAACTTCACACATCTAATGATACTCCTAGGTTCAAACGATTAAGTTTGAACGAGTCTAGTGACGTCATCAAGCTAAAATTTCAAATGTTAGATCACTAAGACAACGGCAAAAGATGAATAAAAAAGTAAAAATGGTATTCTTTATTATTCAAAATACACTTTTGAAGGAAAACCAACATGGAAGACGAAAATTATTTCATTTCATTATCACTGGTTAGATAGTCAAAATATTAAAAAAATTATTTTTTGTAATTGATAGATTTTGCAACTTAACTATTTGTACTTTCTCTAAAAATATTTTTCAGAATCTTCTTCAATATTGACCATTGAATATTGACCATTGAAAATTGAACATCTCATGAAGCTTGGTTTTTGATGGCCACAAGAGGTTATTTCGTGATATCGTGACCTATTATCTTTTTTAGACCACCCAACACTATCTAGAAACTTTTCAGTTGAAGAAGTTTGGAAAGACTAAAATATATGAACGCAGTGATGCATCAAATAGGTCATTGCACAGCTTTAATGTTGTTCGTAAACCCGCAAGCTCGAAAAAACAACAAACACACCCGCAAACTCGACTCGAATGAGTGCACAAAAGAGATAGCATGTGTACAGCCTGAATATACACCTGTAATACAGTCTGTGAAAACTCGCACGATAGCTTGTCGACCCCCCGCTGAGCTACACAGATCTGAGTAGTAGATTTTGATTGTTCAAATCACAACCTTGACTTATTCCAGGTACAATTGGTTCTCTGGGAATTCTTGTGAGATCAAATAATCCAATTAATCCAATCAAATAAACAATTATGAATCACTCAGATCTGAGTAGCTCAGCGGGGGGTCGACAAGCTATCGTGCGAGTTTTCACAGACTGTATTACAGGTGTATATTCAGGCTGTACACAGGCTAAAAAGAGACGGCGTCCTTTCAGAAAACTTTCTTTGCTTTCCGTCCAGGAATCAAACGAATATCTGATTTTGACGTGCCAGTAAAAGCAAAAATGGCAGATAGTAATAGCAGCAGCAGCAGCAATGACAACATGTACTGTGACAAACAACAACCATATAACAACATTTTAAAATTACCTGAACCAGTAAAGATTCCTCTTCCGTGACACTTCCGTTACATTTGGGGCCGTCCTCTGTTTTTGGTTTATTAGTAGCCTATAGTAGAACAACGAAGGAATTATCAAAACATATAATAATTTCATATATTAATTAATTTCATATGTTAATTAATTTCATATATTAATTAACTTCATATATTAATTAATTTCATATGTTAATTAACTTCATATGTTAATTAATTTCATGTTAATTAATTTCATATATTAATTAATAATTTCATATGTTAATTAATTTCATGTTATGATAATTTCATATGTTAAAAACCATTTCGTATAAATACACAGGTGATTATAGAAAATCGCACACGTTGATTGGTCAAGCTACTTCGGATTATTTTACTTTACTTCGGATTTTTCACCTACAGCGTTTAGACAAAATGGCTGCCAGCCGATTTGTCAGTGTGACAGATCAGATGAGGAAATAACCAATTTTAAAGAAAATGCTATTCCAAAAAGATCACCTGTGTATTTATACTAAAACAATTATTCACCTCAGTGTCGGTGAACAGTGTGGGTATTTACCGACACTGAGGTTAATAATTGTTAAATAATAATTTCATATGTTAAAAAGCATGGGAATCGGCAACTCTGTTATTTAAAGTTATTTTCCCATGTTAACTAATTTTCAGAGTAACGTCGCGAGTCAGTTATTTGCCGTTTTGATGCCATTACCATCGCCTAGACTGCCTTGTTTTTGCCGATCAAATTTGATTGGTAATTACCGATCACCGAACATTATTTCCATCCCTGTAACAACCGAGCAATCCCTTCTGCAAATTGACTATATACAATAATAAGCCAGTTCGTAATGTCGACTGTGCATCAAAATGACGCGTCTGCGTCGGGATAAAACTTATTTCAATTCATAACATCAGGCTGGGGAATTCAGTATAACGAATTTTACAAGTGTAAATAGAAATGCAAATGTATAGTGTGGTTTTAGCCTGATGTTATGAATTGAAATAAGTTTTATCCCGACACAGAACACGTCATTTTGATGCGCAGTCGACATTACGAACTGGCTTATTATTGTATATAGTCAATTTCCGGTCAAAAAGTGAAGCCAAACATGGCGGATGTAGAGGTGATTTTGTACCTCAGTTTCAATCCCCTATACCCCGGTCTTGTACGTCACGTAACTTTCCTATTTTTCTCAACTATGTTCATTTTGAAAACATACACAAAACATAATATATCAATAGGCCAAAGTCAAGCTGGGTCAAGCTGAGTCAAGTCAACCTGAGTCAAGTCGAGTCAATATGGCACATTTCTTATAGAAGAAAATTGCGGAATTAACACAAAACGACGAACGAAGCCCTCAAAAATTTCTTGAAAAAAGCAGGCCGCTCCGCCGCCAAGTGGGAAGATTACTCATGGGAACGAGATTGGTTAACGAACGATTTCTTTTTACCGTTTGCCACAGAACATTACTAAATCTTTTTAAGTACTCGGTCACTGAACGTTTGTCGGTTTCACTTCGTTCGAGTACTTATAAATGAGTTCATAACCAAACGAAACAAAACCTAAAGTTCAATGTCGTGAAAAGGCCTGGAACTAACGTACAAGACCGCGTTGAAGACTGAAACTAAAGTACAAAATCGGTCTCTTATTGTTATTATTGCACGATTGAGTCGGTTTTCTTTGATGTACCGCGGGATTTATCTAGCATAAAGACCATGAATACTAATTAGATAAGAAATGAAGGAAAAACTAAGGGAAATCTTTGTCGAAGGTGGATAAAATGGACAAAATTTTGTTGGAAAACCTCCTCACTCGTGAAATAAGTCAGATAAAGCCCTCGAACGTCGGGCTTTATGCTATATAAAGCATAAAGCCCTCCTTCTCGGGCTTTATCTCTTACTTATTGTTATTACATACGTTGCCCTGACATGCATTTCCTAGTAGCTTCCAACATGGCCGCCAATATTAAGGTTGATGTAAGAGTAGTGTTAGGGTTAGTGTATACGGTTAGTGTTACGGTCAGTCTTATAGCTATTTTTAGGAACCAATTACAAACCAGAGCTTTTCTGTACGTAGTTACAATTTGTTGTCACGATTACGCGGCCATCTTGAAACCTACTATAGGGCAATATATTTGTTAGTCAGGGCAACGTACTGTGTGTTATTTAGGGTAATGTATTTGCTCTTTCTGACAACCTCAGTGGTTCCAAAAAAATCAAACAAATCGTCGACAGGTGCAGCGAACGTGGTGATCTCGCTGGATTGTTGTTCTTCGTTGGAGGTTCGAGGGACACGTGGCAGGCGTGACTGGACATAATTCTTCGGAGGTGTATCCATTACGAGAAGATCAGTATCAGAGCTGAAAAGATTAAAATTTCAATTTAGTAATAGTATGGTTATTATTTGAACAATGTGACTATATATGACCGGCAGCCGGTTAACGTTTTTAAAAAAGTAAATTACCGGCAGTCCGTATAGGTGGCTGGTCATTTACAACTTTAAGGGGGCGAGCTACCTTAAATTTTATGTTCGCAAACCCATGATGTAATATTGGCTCTAAATGTATATGCAACATGCTATATATAATTTTAAAGCTTATAACATGCTCTAAACAAATAGCATTACAGATGCCCTCCCAGGCAAAAACATAAATGTAAAAAATCCTGCAAAGCTGAAAACCATCTTTGGATGCTATCTAGTCAAAAACTAAGCATCAAGAATTGGTCATTTTAACTTGTAAAATAGATTACATCCCAGTCAACAAATTAATGGAAGCTTTTGGGGTTACACTGCATTTTATTACCATAGCAACAAATATTAAGTGAGGATCTTATTTGTTAATACCAAATTCGGTATAGAACACTCAAATCACAGGGTAAAAAGCATCCATTAATTTGTTGACTGGGATGTAATCTGTTTTACAAGTTAAAATGACCAATTCTTGATGCTTAGTTTTTGACTAGATAGCATCCAAAGATGGTTTTCAGCTTTGCAGGATTTTTTACATTTATGTTTTTGCCTGGGAGGGCATCTGTAATGCTATTTGTTTAGAGCATGTTATAAGCTTTAAAATTATATATAGCATGTTGCATATACATTTAACCATAAGATAGAGCCATTATTATACATCATGGGTTCGCGAACATAAAATTTAAGGTAGCTTGCCCCCTTAAATACATTTCTATTTTGTTTTCTGTTAAGCCTCATGCTGTCTTAGTGTAGTGGTTAGTTTCCAGAGTTGCGATGCCGAAGCGGGAGAGTTTGATCTTTTTGTAATTTAATTTTGTAACTTTCTTTTAATTTATTTAAATTTTTAACTGTTAGGGTTAGGTTAGGGTTTGGATTATTGTTACGATTGCGGACTGCTGGTCATTTAGTTTTTTCAAAATCGTGACAGGCTGCCGATCATATAGAGTCAAAGCGTTACTGTAAAAGGTTGGTGTACTGCCGAAATAATGTGTCGTCAGAACTAGAGTAAAACGTAAACATTTAATATGTAAATGATAATTAATATGTAGCATGCGATAATCTGTGTCCGATACATGAAGGAGTTGATAGATTAGTGTATGGAGACGAGGAAAATTAAGGTTTAATAGCGCTCCGTCGAGATGACGTCAGTACCGATGTTTGTCCGCTTTTACCCATAATTCTTGCGGCCATAACAAAAGAAATAGCTCATTTGCAATCATTTGTGAGTCAAATTTGGTTTGTTTGTCCGCTTTTTGAGCTATTAATAGCAGCCAGACTCTACGCTATTGCACTTGTGTTTTCAAAGTTTCACAAAAATGCCCGAGTGGGGAAGCGACGAGGGCAATTTGTGAAACTTCGAAAACACAAGTGAAATTAAACCTTAATTTTACGAGGAACCATGTGATTACCTGTTAATCATATAAAGGGAAAATGTATTCATAAATAAGTTCGCTACGCACGTCAACAACATGAGAAAGGCAGCTAAATGTCAAAGCCAAGTGTGAAAAACAACTATACAATCCACTGAAAGTAAACGGTACATTACAACCAACTTTATTGAGTTAAACATTAACCTAAGAGAATAAGGGAGCTTGGATTTACAAGTAAAACAATATATCATAACTTAAGTGTTTCCCGCTGGCGTCTCAACCAATCTGGTACAAGTAATTTTGCCCTGAATTTAGGAAAAATGCCCTCCTCATTAGCCAATCATATTCGACTAATTTTTCCCTAAAACTAAAAAAATCTCGAAAATACTTACATGGGCCCTGAAAAGAGAAGATCAGCTGGATTTATCTTGGCTAGATTACTGAGACCTAAACATAATGCAACGGATAATGTAATGGTGTAAATTGATGCAATGTTATTTTCCGGTTTGGAGGTCAGTATCGAAAAATATTTGCCTGGGGTCTCAATATTTTCCCGACCAAAACCGATAAATAACATATTTATTTTTGGATATAGTATGAAAAAGAGAAGTAAGAGAACTTTAATATGTTGAAAAATTATTGCAATCGAGGTGCCAGGTGGAAATCGTAATCTGGTAATAAAAATAATTGCCCAACAAATAATTCTCAGGAACGCCATATTAAAGGGGCTATGTCACGATCTGCCTGGTTACTCAGCTAAGCGTACTTTTTGATTTTTGATTCGGAATCCAAAATCAAAGTGAAGCGAAAGCTAAACGATTTATTCGATTAGTATTTGTTATTTTCATGTTGGTGGGTTATTTTTGGACGAGTTATAAGTAAAGCGTAATGACAATTTAATGTCTAATCGTGGTGGGAAACGAGAAGGAGCTGGAAGGCCACGATTGCCGTATACTATCTTGAACAAATCAACAAGTACGCTTAGCTGAGTAACCAGGCAAATCGTGACATACGGGATTGAACATTTTAAGAACATTTATTTAGACTAACGTTTCGTCACTTAACCAGTAACATCTTCAGAGTAACTAATTATATTTACATGTCTCAGCTTATATAACTATGGTATTACAATATAGGATCTAGTAACAATAATAAAAGAATGTAAAGGAAAAGGAAGTCAGTGAGATATGTCAAAAGTGACAAATCAAAATAGCATCAAAGGAAAAGATCTGATATTGGCATTTAGAGAAGGATTAAATTTACTTATAAGTAGCAATTTGTGCTCTTCTTCAGATCATCTGACCAGAAAAAGAACACATCGTTCGAAACGTCGTCTATGGAAATTCTTTAAAGTATTTTTACTTAAAGAGTTAAAGTGTCTATGCAATGAAAAATTCAGTTGTAAAATAACTCTTTTGTTTGAAAGAACTCTTGAAACTATAAAGACTAAGAATTTAAAACTTTTTTATATCTCACTTCACTCTTGAGATTTTAAGATTTGTTTTAATTAATATGTAAATGATCATACTTATGACATCACACTGCATAATAACTTATTGAAAACGCTTATATATCCTTGAGATTATGTAATGAAATCACTTGAAATACAGGTGCATGTGCGTGAATGTATCCAATGACATCAAATATGCAAATCATCAAACGATTCCATGTAATAATGGTAAAGATATGTAGAATTTTTCAATAAGTCATTATGCAATTGTGATCATTTAAATATTAAACAAATCTTAATATCTCAAGAGTGAAGTGAGATATGAAAAAGTTGGAAATAGTTAGTCTTTATAGTTTCAAGAGTTCTTTCAAACAAAAGAGTTATTTTACAACTGAATTTTTCATTGCATAGGTATTTTTCAAGTTCTCATATTTCTCCTTTTCATACTCCAGTTATTTTGAGAACTTTCGTATATTTATCCGTACTATATTTATTTTTGACTTGAGTATTTTTACTTACTCAGCTATATAAGGACATAAATCACATTTGCATTCTCATTTGCTAGTGCACGCCCCCTGCCACCCCCTCCCCTGCCGTTTTGCCATCCCTATGACAACATACTATTCTTAATATTCCAACGTTCACAAACCTTGCTCTAATCTCTCGCTCTTGTCAGCTTGAACCAAAGGATCGAACTTCACATAGAGAGACTGCCTTGCCAAGTCGCTCTGAAAAAGAGAACGAACATGGTCTTAAATTAAAATACTGTAAATACCCGTTGATAATAATCTTCCATCTATAAGAACCATATTCGATAACTCCATATGAGGGTTAAACGTGCTAGTTAGTATATGGTTTGATCGAGGGGATGCGATGGAACTAAACTCGTCCTCATTTGACCGAGAGCCATGGGAGTCGATAAAATTATCATACAAACTCCTTGTCCTCGTGCAACTGAGGCAACTCTCAAAAACAAACTCTTGTATTCCAACTATCATCCTCATGCGATCGAGAGCAATGAACGTCGATAAAACTCTCACACAAACTCTTGCCTTAATAGAGTGTTAATGCCAAATATATTAACTTCAATGTACGTATTCTCATAACGACATGACAATGAGTTGTTAAAGCCTGCCGCACACGAGATCCAGCTGAGCTAACCGCAAAGTTACTCACAAAGATTCTCTCGGTGCGGGTGATTTTCGTGAGTATTTTACCTAGCGATGCAAACTTGACGAAACTATAAAAAGACTCTCGCCGAGGCGAATATAGTAATACTTGATTGCATGATTGTTTATTCTTTTTGGATCACCGGGTAAACCATATCGATTCAGGATATAGTCAGCGTTAATTCAGGATATAGTCAGATATAGTCAGCGAACTATAAGTGATTAGTATAAACGCCTTGTCCCTGTCATTAACAATGTAAAGGGGGAAACTTGTACATGTCCATCGCAGGCGCCAAGCGTTAGCTCTGCAGCTAAATGCTCTCGTATGAGGCCACAAAAAGCTTGAGCGACTCGCGCTGTTTTGGTCGAGCATATACACGATTGTTTTAATTATTGTTAACATGCAATATTACCCGCTGCGGCGTCTGATCTATAAGACTATATATTATATATTACCTCCAACTGCTCTACATTACGCTTTATTCCTGTAGACATAATCTCTGCAACATATAGAAGCCAGTATCACCGAATGCAACATTTCGAGTTTACAATACTCAGGCTAAAACAGCATCTTTTTGGGGAGAGGACTCTTGTTTTATGTTTAATCTCCCCTAACCTTGGATTTGTTTTGGGAATAACCTTAATGAATTTTTTAGTACACGTGAATAATTTATCAGCGAATGGGACCACATTGGCTGCAAGAAATTTAATATTTATGTCAAGTGAATAAAAAGTGTGACACGTTTGGTTTATTTGTGTTAGCGTTCAACCCGTGAACGAGGTTGCGTAAAGTGAGGAAAAAAGAACAATAACTAGATCGGACAATCAACACAGGTACTCTACTTCTAACACTAAGCAGGAGCCTGAAGACAGACCCCCTTATTTCCCAATTAGCCTGCTCGCAGGCTAAAAGACAGACAACTAATAAACGGATTTATCTCAAGCGGACATTTCCGACGAAACTGCAAGTTTGAGGATCTTGCATTTGCCGTTGTGAAGTGTGGCTTCCTGCATACACGATGAATTCTCAAAGTGTGTTCTTAACCAACGACCATGCACATGATCTTAGAGAGATCCTATCTCTTAGGATCGACTGACGCATGTCCAACTGCTGTTCACATGGAACCTTTGCACACCTCGGTCTTCAAAGTTCTCATTTGAATATTTGCTACTACCACCAAGATTTGCACCTTTTCACCACGGCTCACGCCAACGGCTGCGCCACGACCTGCGCGCCCTCCTACTCGTCGCAGCGACACGCGTGCTGCGACGGCCGAGTATAAGTGCGACGCTTAAGGTACGTTTACACACAACGATTAATCGGGCCGATTTCTGGTTTAAATGCATGTTAAGTAATGAGAGACAGGAAGACGCCAAGATAAATGAGCCCACGGGACACTCCGCTGACTGTTTCTCCACTTAACATCCAGCTAAACCAGAAATCGGGCCGATTAATCGCAGTGTGTAAACGTACCTTTAAGCGCCATCCATTTTCAGGGCTAGTTGATTCGGCAGGTGAGTTGTTACACACTCCTTAGCGGATTCCGACTTCCATGGCCACCGTCCTGCTGTCAGTATCAACCAACACCTTTTCTGGGATCTGATGAGCGTCGACTTTGGCACTTCAACTCGGCGTTCGGTTAATTCATCGTCGGCATGTCGTCTGCATTTCACCACGAATATATACTACTTTAGACATGCGCAAGGCATGCGCAAGCTGAGCATCGCGCAGCCCCATGGGATCGATGTACTGCGTAGGCAGTATTAAGTACTAAATCAAAAACAAGTTTCACGGTGTATGATGGTATTAAAACACAGGAAAGATCTCAAGAAGCGATAGCCACGAGAGATTAATTCGCTTTCACTATTCTCATTCAGTGCAACGCTCGCAATCATGGGGGGGGTTCAGCGATCACTGACTGCTGATTTTCATGATTTGATCGCCAGAAATCAGTCACGGAAAGTCAGCATGACCGGTCAAATTAGTTTGGTCAAATTATTTCTACCAGTGAACTCATTTTCTTTTACCTTGTAAACGTTGTTTATATCATTAATTTATGCAACAAAGTCAGTAAATGGCTTTAACAGGTGGCGCCTTTAAAAGGTTTTAAAAAGGCCGCTTAGTTTTATTGGTTAAACAAAGAAATAAGAACTTGAAAATTATATTTCACTTGACGCCAAGTTGTCGCAACGGGGGGGTTGACTTCAACTTTAAACAAAAGCCCTGGGATGGAAGTTGCTATCAAAATGGCGGCAGCAGAAGTGACGATCGAACGTTCATGGCCTTGTGCACTGATACAAAGTTATAGAAGGAAAGAAGATTGTTGTTTTTAATGCACAAATTAAAGAAAAAATAGTTGACCATCGAAATGTTAGATCTGACCACCAGAATTCACGTCTGGCCGGTCATGATGACCGTCGACTTTGCCAAAATTATTCAGAGCGCTGTCAGTGTCATGATCAGTGTTTTATCACAGATCAAGATCCATAAAGATGTTGATCTTATGTTTCATTGAGTATCAAGGTGCATATAAACGAAATCATCGACTTTTATTAGTTGCATCACTTATGAATTATTAATGAATTATATACGAATGAAAAACTCATTGATAATTCAGGAAAGCTCAAAAGAAATCCATGTTTAATGAGTGTCTATATATGTGAGAAAGACACGCTCGCTGTTCTCCATAATTCTCGTACCACTTTTTACGGCTTAGAAAACGTTGACTTTCAAAATTATTACGCCAATAATAGATGTGTGAAATGGTACGTGCTATAGACCTCTTTCATAATGGCGGCCAGTATAAATATTCTTTTATATACATGCAAACTACCCTTTCTGGCCTCGTTACAAAGCAAAGATTCTTTGGAATTACAGACACACTAACGAGGTCAGAAAGGCTAATTTAAATGAATATAAAATAATATTTAATTTGGGTGCCATTATGAAGGTTGTCAATTTATCCCGGACGTTCTGTGACCCCTTCCCGCAAGCAATCCTCTTCTGGACGATCTTTTTTAGTATCCGTGAGAGGTGGGACGAAATGAGAGATTGTACTGCTATCATACGATCGGACATGTCTGTATGATGAAATACATCATAGAACTGCTAACTAGGGGTGCACCGGATATGGAATTTTCAAATCCGGCCGGAACCGGATTTGCCGGATTCGGGCAAAAATTCTGGCCGGATTTGGGATAAATGGGGATAATTTATTTTTTCAAAATGGCGGCCATATTTTTTCAAAACCAATTTTATATTGTACTCAGTGTGAGGTGACTAAGCATGCAGCATGTAATAACTTTACTATAACCCTATTGTTTATAGCACAGTAGCACACTGTACAACTACAATCCCAACTTATATAGTATGGCATTCTGCCATTCTATGACATATAAATAAACAACTAAACAAGACATTTGTAGGCTGATGTAAAAGTAAAAAGTTAGTGACCTGTAAATCCGGTAAATCCGGCCGGATTTAGAAAAAAATCAGGCCGGATGCCGGGATTTGGAAAATTCCTCAAATCCGGTGCACCGCTACTGCTAACCCCAAAACATCTTAGATCCTAACCCTAATCCCCCGCCTAATGGGTTTTCTAACGCCTCGCCTAATGGGTTTTCTAACCCTCGCCTAATGGTTTTCTAATACTAACCTTAATACTAATAAAAAGATCGTCCAGAAAGAAGACAATTGCTTAAGGGAGGGGGCAGAGAACGCCAGGGATAAATTGACTGCGCATTATGAAAGAGGTCTATATCGGGGTATAAATACAATATTACTGATATAGATTCTACATGAAGTAAATAGTTGAATACCAAAATATTTTATGAGTTATACTAAATATATAAACTAAGGTATATATATATATATATATATAAAGGTATATATAAAGGTTTATTTATCCGAAATGCTAATGTGACTTTCTTTTCTGCTTTCCGTGTGATAGACTAGTTGAAGATTTGAGTAAAACGTTGATAAAATCTCTAGTACAGAAGTATATCATCAACGTTTGAATTAGATCAAGTTTCTCTCGCAGCAGAATATTGTATCTGAAATGATGACTGATTTGACATCCACTCATTAGCATTTCAGACAAACAAACCTTTATAGTTTATAGCACATCAACGCAAAGCTCAAATCATAAAACATTTGGGCATTCAACTATTCACTTCAGATGTAAAATCCATATCAGTAATATCGTATTTGGGGTTTTCAAAGGAACAAAAGGAACGTTTGAGAACACTGTGTGTGTCAATGACTCAATGGCTTATAGAAATAAGAATTACCGTGTGTTCGCCATCGTCAGAACAGCCAATTGTCTCCAAGTAGTCCAACTCGAGCGCAAACGCTAGAAAGAAAAGATAAAACATAACAAAATTTGAGGTCAGCGCCATTGCAAAACTCCACTCGAAACTCGCTGTGGGTACTCGCAACGAACTTGCGAATGTGTAGTACTGTACATAATTGAAAATATTGAACTATCACTCGCAAGCTCGCAGCGCAAGTAGAGTTTTGTGATCTTTAGTTCGCGGGATTTTGTTAAAGGACAGCTCAACTCCAGAAAAAAGTGTAGACGGAACTACATTTTCACACCGGAAACACACTATTTCGGTAGTATACCAACCTTTTAGATTTTGTATAGTTAGAGTGAAGCTGTGAAAGACGGCGGAAAGGGGATTTCAGACTGAATTGGAGCAACTATTACTAAGTAATAGTTCTAACACGAGTAAGCGTTCTTCCTCTGATTTCTAAATACGGACAAGCCAGTTGAAAATACGAGGCGCAGCCGAGCTTTTTTAACCGGTTTGTCCGTATTTAGACATCAGAGGATGAACAATTACAAGAACTTGCTTCTCAAACGACTCCATATTTTATGAAAAAATCGAGGTTAAAGTTAGCGAAATTTGGCCGTAATCTTCCGCTTA
This sequence comes from Chrysogorgia sp. JL179-B06, assembly GCA_035772405.1. Classification (NCBI taxonomy): domain Eukaryota; kingdom Metazoa; phylum Cnidaria; class Anthozoa; order Scleralcyonacea; family Chrysogorgiidae; genus Chrysogorgia; species Chrysogorgia sp. JL179-B06. The sequence continues at coordinate 6,282,298 of JAYKKM010000237.1, forward strand.
TTTCTAAATACTCATTAAATATTGATTTATTTTTAATTAATAATTCATCATGAATTATTAATGAGTTTGAGAAAGCTAGTATCCAGTACCTCGAAAGTTTTACATCTCGAAAGACAATAACAATGTCATGCGCCATATCGAAACTTGTTGATCTGATTCTGTGATTCATTGATTCATTCGTTCTCCGTACACTGACCGTAGATGCGCGAAATATCGAAGGTTTGGTGTTATTTTACGGCTCGAATAGTCGAATCATTATCTTATTTTTAAGCTTCAGAGCCATAACGTTTACCACCTCTTGACGAGCCGTCCAACGGCGTGACTTCCGAGTGGGGGATAACTAGGGAATATTGTAGTTTCGAACAAAAACAAATCCTCAACTTAAAAATCGAATACTGTTTTACTATTTTAAATAGCTTTTAGGGTCGAATGAAACTTAGAAGAGGATGGGATGAGATTTCTATATAAATAATTCTAATCCACTCAGATTTTGACTTCTAGACAGGTGTCCTAAAATCAATGTCATTCGCAGATGCCCATTCAGTTTGGCACTGCTCCTTTTAAAGAGTGAGTGTCAACCGTGACGCATTGCACGCTCGGTCGGCCATTTTTCGAAGCACGAAATTCCCTTGGTGAATTTATCCGTAAATATCTTGTCGATCCTTGATATAAATTATTCATTTTGTCTTTTAATTCAAAGACATACCTTAGAAAGTAATTATTTCTGCATTTTTCACAAAACTCAACGTTTTCTTGACTTTCGTTTCGAATTAAGTTAGCCTTGACTGAATGACGCGAAGCGTGGAAGACGAAGTGACGAGGTTCAAGAAAAAAAAATCAGGTTCTGAGTGGACGTATTTGGATTGTGGATGAATGAGAAAGCCTCTATAGGGTTTTCTGAGAAGACTCGAGGAATTTCCGAAGTATTTACCACGTCATGTTGGCAACGAAGCACTTCAAAACACTTCGATATCGTACGGAAAGATAAACATAAACGCGCAATGCACGAAGGTGGACACTCACTCTTTAAATCTTCGATTTTCTGCGACCTGAGTTAACGCATACTTGGACCGCGTAAAGGAGATCTAGGGAGAGGAGGGTTGTGAAGTAATTCCAGAACGAAGCGTAAGTGTATATCCCGAGTGTTGTTACTACAACCGCCTTCAACGCATCTATCTTTCATTTCTTCGCACTTCTTTAGTCGCACAACAACTTCTCTTAAAGTGAAGAAATACTGTAGAACTGATAACTTGAGTTCTGGAATTACGTCACAGTAGTAGACCCATTCCCCTTGCACTCGCGGCCATGGTCCAAAATGGCGACGCTTTTATCACGATTTTCCGTATTGCAAGAGCACGCAGAAAATCGAGCATTTAACCAAATCCATTTTTGCAGTGAAATACGCAGGAAAACACAAAATGTTTAGGGTTCCTCACCTTCTCCATAAACGGGTTTGAATGAATCTTCGTCAAAGTTAAATCCTGAATCTTCGTCCAGCTGAAATCCTAAGGTATCATTGTCACACAGTGGATCTACATATGGACAAAAAGAGATTAGCGTTTGGAAAGAGGAAATCTCTGATTGGCTAATTTTTGTCACATGATTATTTTGCGTATAAAAATTTGATATCTAGGTTTTGATTTCACTTTACATTTCACTCGGAACGTTATGCACTCTAGTCAATTGAAACCCCGGGACTATGCGTGGTTTTAACAGGACTTTGCCGGGGAAATGGTTTTAACAAACATCGATCTTTTGGTTAGCCGGGATTTAACACTCGTAGAGTCTGGGAACTAATCGATTTAGCATGATCAGACGCTTCAGACGAAAAAGCCTACGAAAAAGGAAATCCTCCTATTAAATTCAAACTTTAGTTATGCTTTTTACAATTATACTATTATTGTTGGTGTCACATAATTAGACTATTATTGTTGGTTTTGAAAGAACAGTTATTAAAAGACGAAATGAGCAAAACAAATAGAAAGCCTTAACATTTTGTGTGTTCTGTTTGTTGTAAGAATATTAAACTTATAAATGTTTTCGTATTGAAAACTTATTGAAAACTGTGAAAATCAGGAAAAACTAAATCTTTATGCCCGGGTATTTTATTTCCGGGTAGCCGGGTAATTAATTTCTTTCACCTACCAGAAATTTCCTCGGTCTGAAGGCTGTTGATCTCTTCCTCATCGGGACAAATTGTTTTCTCCGCGTCTGAATTCAAGTCTATGGTTGGAAATAATTGTACAAATTGTACATATATATCATTTTAGACTTAACAAAGATACGTATTTGCCTGTATGAGGTTTTCGTCGCTGCTCCGTCTGTACGAAAAAAACGTTTTAATACAGTATTTGGCATTTACACTAGGCAGTTGAAGGAAAAGATATGGTAAATTACGAGTGTCGAATCATATTATCATATAACTGGGTGTTGCTATCCCGCGGTTATCCCGCGGTAAATAGAGGATGAATATGAAAACAGCATTGTCAGCGGTTGCATTAACATCAAGCTCCTCCCTCCAGGACGGGGGTAGGCTAAATTAAAGGCACGATCCTGCCTGGGGGGTCCCAGGAACGCCCTCAGGAAATTTTTGAATTTTCTTCAAGTTCTGAAGTGGCTGGATATTTGTCTAAAACTGCCAAACGTAAGAATACTAATTTATTATCAATAAGGTTATTATCAACAAGGCAAATTAAACTAAACAAAACAAAACAAATGTCAAATTGTGGAAGGCAAAAAAGCGCACAGTCAGATTCTAATGAAGCGCTATTTTGAGATCTGCCTTGGAAAATGTTCCAAAGTTGTGTTTAAAGGGACACTCCGGCCCAAATACAAATGTAGTTCATATGAAAGAGCTTACTGACTTTACATTATTTCCAAAGTTTCAGCATTCCTATCAATTTAGTTAAGAAGATGTGGCGGCTAGTTGAAGTTGGAGAGTTTGTCCAATTTCGACGCCATTTTGTTTCTCAAATATGACGTCACTGAGTGACGTGGATCTCGTATTATGCCTAAGAAGCTCCTCTACTTTCCTGCATGATGAACTAAATAGTTTATTTCGACTAATTTTCGTCCAAAGACCATTCACAATAACTATCACTATGTGATCGCCATCAAAACAACTCCACTGACGATAAAGAATCACTCAATGACGTCATATTTTCAAAACCAATATGGCGTCAAAATCCACAAATTTTCAACTTCAACTAGCAATATCTTCTTAACTAAATTGATAGGAATGCTGAAACTTTGGAAATAAACTAAAGTCAGTAAGATCTTTCATATGAACTGCATTTGTATTTGGGCCGGAGTGTCCCTTTAAGGTTCTCGTTTTCCTATGACAAAGTCATTTACTACATCAATGAGTCGTACCCGAAATACTTCTCGCATTGTCTCATGGCAACAAAGGTTGGTAGAACAGCTTCCAAAGGTAATTTCTCATTGCTGAAATTATTAACAATTATTATACCGCAAGCTATAATATTATTATTTGCCAACGATTATTATACCGCAAGTAAGAACAAAACTTAACTGGCATGTTACAAGGGAGTAGGACTAGAATTGGCAGCCATATTGGATTATGTGGCATAACGCTTTAGCGTAGTAATCACAGGCGCAAGTTTTATATTATAATATTTAACGCTGATATTTTCGCGGGATTCGTCCAAGTGTCTCGCGCTCAAAATTATTGCGAGTACCTGAAGCCCATTAGAGGGTTAAAACACCACTTAAGCCCCCCCCCTGCGATACGCTAATGATATACACCGCATTAATATATTCAAGATGGCACTGCCAAATCGCATTCTGGCGTAGATGGTAAGGATCGAGATAACCAAAGCCAAGCGACATAAGCATATTACGACATACGCAAGCACAGTTCGTACTTCATGGTTAATTTAACACTTTGTTTTCTTAAATACAAAGGGGTTAACCAATCATGAAGTACTAACTGTGCTTGCGTATGTCGTTATGCTTATATCACTAGTGAAAACTAGGCTTTAGGGTTGAATCACGTCTTCAGGACGACTAGCTTTAGGGAGCTCACTGGTATATTTGTAGGTATAATCTACCTGTACCGTATGTATGTATATCCTCTAGCTTTTTGGGTGACACAGCTTCTTCGTCATTCAGTATTTCTTTTACAGTTATGTCCAAATCTGAAAATAAAATATATTAAAAAGCAATTCCAACTTGTACAATTAACTGCATACATGAACCTTTTTAATAAGTACAGAATGCATCATTTTTCACACCTGTTGTCAACTTTTGAATTATTTTCAATTTCACTTATTAATATTTTCAATACAATTCAAATGCCAAGTTTGACCCCACACCCACAATTTCTGGGTCCTACTAAACACCATCCGTGAACGTCCGTGAACCGGAGAGCTTACTGAACGCCACCGAAACCGCGTACAGTATGTGATGGCGAAAAGGCAAAAAAAGAATTGTAATGCTAAATTTGCATGTTAAATTCGTCAGTTTTTAAAACGAATGCTAATATAACGAGACACAATGCTAAAGTGCGGTGCCCTGGGTGTTCGTTAAAAATGTCGCGTCAAAAATGTCGCTTACTATTGATTCCTACGAACGAACGAACGAACGAACGAAATCACACACAGAATATAAAGCACTGCCAAAGGGCACCGCAATTATTCGCCAAATGCCGCGACCACTTTCAATGGCGCTACGGCTGACTTCATTTATAGTCTCACAATATCACTGCTAAAATTATCATAGACAGAGCTTTTGAATCTTTTCAAATCGTCTAAATGAAGTTTCTTAATCGGTTGAACGCTTTAAAAGTTTCAATGTTCATTTCGAAACTGTTTTCCATTGCACTACAAATGTCCTTTTAAACGATGTGTTACGGAGTGCATCAAAGAATTTCGCAAGGCATCTGGTCAGTACCAGATGCCCAGGGGGCAATCTAGAGGATCTAGTCCTGTTACACCGGTCTTAAGACCTATAAAACCTACCCAAAATAAAAATAGAGTCATTGGTTAGGTTATTGTTAAAGAGCATTCATGAAAAGCGCTTTGGCAAGGGTCGATTTTTCAATGTGTCATTGGCTTGGTGAAGAGTATATTGATTGAGAAAGCATTACAAATTACGAAGTCAATTAAACTTCATATTAAAACCATCGGACGTTACCGGACGGTGTTTAGTAGGACCGATAATTTCTGGGTGTTTTGATATGTGCTATTAACTCTTTCCTGTCCGGCGCAGTCAAAAGGGGTCATAGAAGACCCCGAAGTCGTCAATCGAAAAACACGGCGCACGGTAACGCAAGATTAAAAAGCGCCTGGGACATGAGATCCACTCACGCGCCAAATTTGATTTGATTTCATAAACAACTCTGCGATTGGTGGCATTTTGAATTGTCATGATGCTACGTGGGCGTGCAAGATGGTCTTTTCTAGAAAAATGGAAGTTTTTCAACCTGATTAATGATAATTAATGCTAATTTATATTAACATAATGTGTCTTGTTCGGAACATTCAAAAGCATTGGTAACAGCCGGTTTATTGGGCTTTCAGAAAAGGTATAGGTTTCGCAACAGTTATGGATATTTCCCGAGATATCAATAGAACAAAGAGGTAGTTCAATTTTTGATGTTTTCCAGCCGGACAGGAAAGAGTTAAAGCAACTAATTCATAATACATCCATGATTATCTCATATAAATGTCATGCATGAACAAGTTTATATCGACACATTTACAAAGTAAAAAAATAGGTACGCAATGCGTACATACGTTTGCTGATATTCATTAACAAAACATTGCTGATGACATCAGAGTAGAAAATAGGTCCATGGAACGGGTACATGTGCTGCCACAAAAAGGGTAGAAGGGATGATTCTAATGAGTTTGTATCTACCTCTCAGTTAGTAATTTGTGTCCTATCTGTATAATGTGCTGTTTCAAGCTTATTGAAGACTTGTCATTAATAGTGTATCAAGAGATGTTAAATAATTGTTGAGATCGAACGCGAACGCCACCTGGATCGAAATTGTCGTTTACTCTCGTGACGTTATCATGTTAAGTGCCTATCTCACGTTTGGAGATTTTACATATCCGTAATATTTGGGTCTTCCTGAGTAAAATCATAATATATATTGACAGCCGAAAATTTCATCTTCATGGACTTTTTTGCTGTTAAAGTTATCGGATGTTACAAGAGGAATTTTTGTCGCAAGCAACAAAAGAAAAGTGGTTTGGAATGCCTCTGGCAGAGTGCAATATAACGGTCGGCCACCGGCCATATTCCGCGCAAAACGCGGATATGGCCGTCCACTGATTGTTCTGCACGAACATTTTGGCCGACCATTTGGCCGCAGTAATTTCTCCCTCATTCTCGAAAAACCAAAACGTAATCGGTTACACGTGCAAGGGAATATGTTTTCCCGCATTGAGATGTTTTCCCGCATCAAATATTTTTTCCATTGAATTCAAAAATAACTAGTGTCCGATCATGTCCGACAAAAACCTGGGTTGATCTGACATAATGTCAGAATTATATTGGAATTATATTGCACTCTGGCCTCTGGTGACATCACATACGGTAACTTTGTTACTTAGCTCACACATATACTTACCAGTGCATGAATGTATGAAGGCATTGTCTTCAAGAAGACTTTTTTCTAAAGGTTCCTCAGATAGTTGCATGAGACTATCAGTATCTATAAACAATAAATTAGCAAGAGGAATACTTTAGCACCCACTAATAATCACACAAGCTAGTTCTTGACAAAATCTTGCAAGGTCAAACTATTTGTGTCAGATTATGTCTGTACAATTACTGTACATACCTAAAACAATAGTTTTGACTTCGGTTTCTACATCCTCCTCTTTTTCGTCAGATACATGTACAACAGTTTGGTCTGAATTTTCTACCAAACCAGAATCTGTAGAATCAAGATTGTCACCGTTTTCCATGCTGTATAAAACAAGACAGAGAAGACAGTCAGTCTATGTTATTAAAGATTGAAGTACATGTCCTGTATCAGCAGAATGTATTTTTCATTGCAGCAACAAAAATCTAAGAAGATGATTGCATAATTTTTTCATTACTAGAGCAGACCTGGAAATAGTGGTAGATCCTGGGATCCTCGTTCCAAGAAAATATTTTAGTTGTAAGAAAGTTTGGGCTGACAAGTCACAACTCCCACTCCCAACTTAACTACTTAAGCCCTAGGCTTAGAACACATGTGGCACCGGGCAGTGCCGCAGTGGGCCTGTGGCTGTACCGCAGTACCACAGTAGCCTGTAGCCGTGTAGGTTAGTCTGTGAATGTGACAGTCTGTGTAGCTACATAAATACACAATTGTCTAAACTCTAAAGATTATTCAATTCAATGAATTTTCATACAGTACTAGGCATGGCTTTATTAACGATTGTTTTAGACTTTTAGTCCTGCGAAACGTAGTGCGACCACCGTGTTTTCGAGGAAATTATTTGGTTCTTAGCGTAGGATCCAACAAAGGTTGGAATTATTTCCAGGTCTGTACTAGAGCACCAGGGACAGAAATGTAAGAAGATGGAATATTGGTACTTGGTTTATGTTATTAAGAAGTACTGTACATTGACTGTACATCAAGAGAAGGAATTTTTCCATTGTAATAATACCAAGGGCAGAAATCTAAGAAGATGGTTGGTATGTTATATTAAGATTGAAGTTGAACTGTACATCCAGAGAAGGCATTATTTCATTACAACACCAGGAACAGAAATCTATGAAATGCATTTTTTTATTGTAATACCAGCTTGAAGAGTAGAAGTTACATTTTGTGTAACTTAACATTATCATATATGAACAAATTCAAGTATATTTATGTTGCTAAAGTAGAAGTTGACGGCCTTAATACGAAAGTATTGAAATTCGTCATCATCATTTTGGTTTAAGGTAGCAAGAACCCTCTGAATACATTTTTAATACCATACAATATAACAATTAACCCTTACAACCATTTGATAGAACATATGACAAATAATATTTCCACACAAAAAGTTTGCATAAATTATGCTAATTAGCTGACGAAATGGCCGCCGATTGGTCAAAATCGGGATATACTTCAAACAAGATTTCTCAGGCAGTTTTAGAGATAAGGTCCTGAAAGTTTCTGAGTTTATAGCTTATATACTAAGCCATATTCTGGTGGTAGCATTTTCAATATAAACTTTCAGCTATTTTCTGACATGCTTTTTTCTTTTTTTTTCAATTTCCACCACCTAAATTATATTAATTATGTCAGATAATTCAACAAGTATGAATCAGATTCAAAATTCCTACCATCATTCCCTAGATATTCCCGTTAGGAGGCTGTGGTGAAAATGTTATTGAAATATATGGGAAAATGAGGGAGAAATAGTGTTTGGAAAATGGCAAATTTGTTTGAAGTATATCCCGATTTTGACCAATCGGCGGCCATTTCGTCAGCTAATTAGCATAATTTATGCAAACTTTTTGTGTGGAAATATTATTTGTCATATGTTCTATCAAATGGTTGTAAGGGTTAATTGTTATATTGTATGGTATTAAAAATGTATTCAGAGGGATCTTGCTACCTTAACACATTGCCTGCAGGGTTTATTATGCTATGCTTCTGCTTCATCTACTCCTATCAAAGTTGAGCTGGAGATTTTTCAACATCAATTATTTCATGCTTGTTTAAACATGTTTACTAACAATACTTACTTTTTAATGGGCAGGTTCTCAATTATATTATTTACAGTTTCCTACATGTGTGAATAGAGAAAAAATGTTCTATTATACGTCAAATAATATGAAAATATATACAGAGTTGTAACACTGTATATACCTGTGCAAATTGACCATACAGAAAATGCTCTTCTTTTGTGACAACCTGTGTTCTTTCAATCCATAACTCTTCCTCATCCAGCTTTCGGATTTCTTCCCATAAGTTAACCCGTATTTTACAATCAGAATAGAGTTGTCTAGGAGTACTCAAAAACTGTGCTCCCTGTAATTGTAAAGTAAACTTGACTGCTTAAATTCAAAGTGGATCATCATCCTTAATTCAACTTTCATATAAGATTACAGTACATGTATCATGAGTGAGTACCACACTGAGAAAAAACGCAGGTGTGTGGAACTTTGCACGCCTCGGATGACCTAGGCGTGCGATGGCGTGCAACATTTTCATATTTCAAAACAAGTTAAGAAAGCAGTATTACTGTAATAGTTAATAATATTTTTATTTGGAATGGTTTTTCGATACACACAAATAACAATAGCAGAAATGATTTCCTAGTTTTCCTTTAAACAGTTACTCCTACGGTTATTATTGGTAGTGTACACACAAGTTTAGTTTATTTTTTCAGTCTAAAAAGTCAGCACTTGAATCGTCACCACTGTCCTCGTCGCTACCTTGGTCGTCGCTGTTACTACTTAGTTGGTCGTCATCTTCACTGACTTCGATATCACAAGTATCTGCTCTCGCTTTCTTGAAAAGGGGTTCTTTTCTCGCTTCGTCTTGATCTAGTAGCGAGACTTTGCAGCGTTTTGACAAGTAGATCTCAAGTAGATCTCAAGTGCTTGATCAATAACATCGTTCCTATCTTCTTCCTTCCACAGATGGTTGTTGATTCTAATACTCAAAGCATGCTCATGAGAGCATGCTAGTAAGCGTGTTGAATGCACGCTCAATGGTAGAATACTGACCTGAAATTGTGATCGGCAGAGGTTGGGATATTCGTCTTGTTTGTACCAGAATATCTTGGGCCATAACTCTACGCCATTGTGCTTGTGAAAAGAGCCGAATACAGCCGAAAATTAACCCACTTGTTCACTACCTTGAAAAGGTAGAATTGCACTACATCCAACGTCGCCTGGAAATGGGTACTATAAACCTTCTTGATTTCAGGAACACCATTATTATGTCTTCTCGGAACCCCTGTTAATGGGGTCGAACCACTTCATTGGATCGGTTGATTGTAGTCGTCAAACCTTTCATGAGACAATTCTTGATTTCTACCTTGATGTCTTTCTTGGCAGTGAACGCTTGTTCAATAGAGTTGGGCGGTATGGGAATTTCAATATCGGTATTCGAAAAATACCGCGGTATACCGTTACAATTTTTTAGCAAATGTGTGATCTACACTAAATACAGTTGACACCCAATAACCCAAACATTCAAGGAAAAATGGAAAAAGTTCGAGTTATCGGGAGTTTGTTTCGTTAAATGATCCAAAATTAGATGGATAAATCAGTGTTTTACTTTTAATACATATTTCAACTCCATGTCTTCATATATATATGATCGCTACGATCAGTACGATCGCCACGATTGCTCAAAAGTCAAAAATGAACTCGGCGATCGCAGCGATCAAACGGAAACCACAAACTACAATCGCCGAGACAGAACATTATCGTTTAAAAGTTAATATCTAATGTATATATTATTCTGCACGCACTCATTTGTGAACTTTTCTTGCAGTTTAAATAAAAAGATAAACTGATGATAGTCGTGATACCGGTTTATCTTACGGCATACTGGTATAGCGTCAGAACCAATACCGCCATACTGGTATCAACTAAATATCGTGAATAACTAAAAATACCGGTATAACGCACAACTTTATTGTTCAATGCTCTGAAATGTTGAGATGCTTGAGATACAACATGTCAACTGTTGTCTCACAACGATTCGCCAGCTTCCTTTTGTTAAAATATGCATCAAAACTCACAAATATTAAAAAATACGGAATTTATAATTTTTTAGACGTGCAATCAAACATACGCCTTGCATTCTTCAGACGACCAAGTGATAGGCTTGATACTTGATGCTACGGTGGCCCAAAAGTTCACGGCAATTTCAATTTGATCGCGGCAATTTCAATTTGATCGCGGCAATTTCAATTTGATCACGGCAATTTCAATTTCAATCACGGCAATTTCAATTTCAATCACGGCAATTTCAATTTGATCACGGCGATTTCAATTTCAATCACGGCAATTTCAATTTGATCACGGCAATTTCAATTTCAATCACGGCAATTTCAATTTCAATCACGGCAATTTCAATTTGATCACGGCAATTTCAATTTCAATCACGGCAATTTCAATTTGATCACGGCAATTTCAATTTCAATCACGGCAATTTCAATTTGATCAGAACATTTTTTGACGCTGACCAAAAGCAACGTAGGCTCTCGTACGATAACTCGGCCCACAAGGGTCACGGCAAAACCACGCTAACTTAATTAGCGCGGTTTTGCCGTGACACTTGTGGACCACTGGTAGTGGCCCACAAGTGTCACGGCAAAACCGCCCTAAATTCTCACGGCAAAACCACGCTAATTCTTACGGCAAATTTGCTATTATCACGGCAAAACCACGCTAATTCTTACGGCAAATTTGCTATTCTCACGGCAAAACCACGCTAATTCTTACGGCAAATTTGCTATTCTCACGGCAAAACCACGCTAATTCTTACGGCAAAACCACGCTAAAAACCACGGCGGAAGTGGAACCCACGGCGGAAGTGCAGCATAATCAATGTCGTTTACCCGCTGACCAGTTTCTACGGTGGGCCACCGTACAAATCGGTACGGGAGTAAGTACGGGAGTCGCACGGCAGTCTGTTGATGATTCGCACAGGCTGTAGGGGTGTCATGTGTAATTCGGACGGGTCGCATGCCCGTGCGAGTTTTTTCAAATGTTGAAAATTTCCATACGGCTGTCGCACGGTTCGCATAGTTCGCATTGGTCGCATGGGGGTCGCACGGCAGTCTGATAGGTCGCACGCGAGTCTGAAGGGACTCCCAGCAGACCCGTGCGACTTCCGTGCGACATCCATCGGACTGCCGTGCAACCTGTGCGAATCTCATGCGAGCGTATGCGAGCCCGGTGCGACTGCCATACAAGTGCGATGCGTCCCTATGCGAGTGCGGTGCTACTGCCGTACAACCTGGGCGGATCTCATTCGCTACCTGATGTTCAAGCTGTCCACATCAAGATGAAAGACAACCAGAGAAGACTTAGAAGACTGAGGCTGCTGGTGCTCCTTGCAGCACTGCAAGCAGATGATGCGCGCAACAACCTACTGATGGCCCTGATCAGCTTGTGATCAGCTTGTGCAGAGAGCCTTCTTCGCCAGCGCCTCCAGCTCCAGGTCGGCGGCTGCGTGCTTCTCGCCCTCTTCTTCGGCTGGCTCGGTGGCTCTGCTAGGGTGTCGTCGTGCATCAGGTCAGAGAACTCTGGCTGGCTCGACTGCTGGCTCAACTCCTACTGAGATGAGGCACTGGACAGCTTCAGCTTGGACGTCCTTGGCTGCTTGGATAATATGCCTGCTCAAGAAGTCGAGGGCGTTCAGGGTCCACTTCTCCCACCACGCCCACGCTTTACATCGGCAGCGGACGTGCGTCACAGTGTGTTGCTTGGCGCCGGACGGAGCCCCCTCCTTCAGCGGCATATCGTGTCCGCATACCCAGGTACCAGGTGTAGAATGCCGCGGGATCGACGTTCATCTCGCGTGCCCTGTCCTCCCACAGCTTTTCCCGCTTCGCCTTGTCTTTGTACTCGCGGAGGCTCCTGTCGTACAGCAGCTCGTTCTGTGCCATCCACTCAGCGAAGTCCTTCTCCTCCTCTGTGTTCAGGTTGAGCTTGGGGGCTTGACCTTCTTCGTCTTCCTCTTCATCGCAGGGACGTCGTCGATGGAGTGGGTTGACGGTGCCACTGACTTCTCCGAGCCGTCCGAGTAGCCGTGGGCCTCCTCCTCGGCGGGGGGAGGAGTGGCAGCGGCGGTTTCTTAGGAGTGGCAGCGGCGGTTTCTTAGGAGTGGCAGCGGCGGTTTCTTCAGACTGATCGCTTGCTCTGCCTCTTCTCCTGGGTGCCTCGGCTGGATGCTTGGCGTCGGTCTTGCCCTTCTTGCTGCCTGCCTGCTTAAAGGCCCTGCTTTTATGCGATTCGTGCGGATCGAACGGCTCTTGTACGGCGCTCTGATTGGTTGTACGGCGGTTGTACCGCACGCGCACAGGTCGCACGCGAGTTGAACAAAAATCGCACGGCGCTTGCGCGGACTCGTACAGGTTGTACGGCATGCAGTGGCGCACGGAACTTGGACCGTTATCGCATGTTTCGGGAAGAAACATCGCACGCGAGTTGAACGGCAGTTGTACAAGTGAGACTGCGCAGGAAAAAAACAGGGAAATTCGTACGGGTGTACGATCTTTTAGTCGCACCGCAGTTGTACATGCAAAAAATCGTTCAATTGGCCTTTAGCTATGCTTAGACCTGCTTAGACCTGCTTAGACCTGCTAAGCAGGGCTAAGCAGGTCTAAGTATAGCTTATCAGGTCTAAGCATAGCTAAGCAGGTCTAAGCATAGCTAAAGGCCAATTGAACGATTTTTTGTACAACTGGGGTGCGACTAAAAAATCGTACAGCCGTGCGATTCCCGTACGAATATCCTTTTTTTTCCCGCGCAGTCTCACTTGTACAACTGCCGTTCAACTCGCGTGCGATGTTTCTTCCCGAAACATGCGATAACGGTCCAAGTTCCGTGCGACTGCATGCCGTACAACCTGTACGAGTCTGCGCAAGCGCCGTGTGATTTTTGTTCAACTCGCGTGCGACCTGTGCGCGTGCGGTACAACCGCCGTACAACCAATCAGAGCGCCGTGCGACCGCCGTACAAGAGCCCGAATCGCATAAAAGCAGGGCCTTTAGGCGTCGATCTTCATAACCGTACTTGATGTTCGACAGTCAACAAGTATTCAACATTACACAACAATGCCACCGAAGAAGAGTGATGACAAGCAGGCAGGCAGCAAAGAAATGCCCAGGAGAAGAGGCAGAGCAAGCAATCAGTCTGAAGACACCGCCGCTGCCACTCCCTACCCCCGCCGAGGAGGAGGCCCACGGCTACTCGGACGGCCTGGAGAAGTCAGTGGCGGCGTTAACCCACTCCACCGACGACGTCCCTGCGACGAAGACGAAGAAAGCCAAGCTCCCCAAGCTCAACCTGAACACAGAGGAGGAGAAGGACTTCGCTGAGTGGATGGCACAGAACGAGCTGCTGTACGACAGGAGCCTCCGCGAGTACAAAGACAAGGCGAAGCGGGAAAAGCTGTGGGAGGACAGGGCACGCGAGATGAACGTCGATCCCGCGGCATTCTACACCTGGTACCTGGGTATGCGGACACGATATGCCGCTGAAGGAGGGGGCTCCGTCCGGCGCCAAGCAACACACTGTGACGCACGTCCGCTGCCGATGTAAAGCGTGGGCGTGGTGGGAGAAGTGGACCCTGAACGCCCTCGACTTCTTGAGCAGGCATATTATCCAAGCAGCCAAGGACGTCCAAGCTGAAGCTGTCCAGTGCCTCATCTCAGTAGGAGTTGAGCCAGCAGTCGAGCCAGCCAGAGTTCTCTGACCTGATGCACGACGACACCCTAGCAGAGCCACCGAGCCAGCCGAAGAAGAGGGCGAGAAGTACGCAGCCGCCGACCTGGAGCTGGAGGCGCTGGCGAAGAAGGCTCTCTGCACAAGCTGATCACAAGCTGATCAGGGCCATCAGTAGGTTGTTGCGCGCATCATCTGCTTGCAGTGCTGCAAGGAGCACCAGCAGCCTCAGTCTTCTAAGTCTTCTCTGGTTGTCTTTCATCTTGATGTGGACAGCTTGAACATCAGGTAGCGAATGAGATCCGCCCAGGTTGTACGGCAGTCGCACCGGGCTCGCATACGCTCGCATGAGATTCGCACAGGTTGCACGGCAGTCCGATGGATGTCGCACGGAAGTCGCACGGGTCTGCTGGGAGTCCCTTCAGACTCCCGTGCGACCTATCAGACTGCCGTGCGACCCCCATGCGACCAATGCGAACCGTGCGACAGCCGTATGGAAATTTTCAACATTTGAAAAAACTCGCACGGGCATGCGACCCGTCCGAATTACACATGACACCCCTACAACCTGTGCGAATCATCAACAGACTGCCGTGCGACTCCCGTACTTACTCCCGTACCGATTTGTACGGTGGCCCACCGTAGAAACTGGTCAGCGGGTAAACGACATTGATTATGCTGCACTTCCGCCGTGGGTTCCACTTCCGCCGTGGTTTTTAGCGTGGTTTTGCCGTAAGAATTAGCGTGGTTTTGCCGTGAGAATAGCAAATTTGCCGTAAGAATTAGCGTGGTTTTGCCGTGAGAATAGCAAATTTGCCGTAAGAATTAGCGTGGTTTTGCCGTGATAATAGCAAATTTGCCGTAAGAATTAGCGTGGTTTTGCCGTGAGAATTTAGGGCGGTTTTGCCGTGACACTTGTGGGCCACTACCAGTGGTCCACAAGTGTCACGGCAAAACCGCGCTAATTAAGTTAGCGTGGTTTTGCCGTGACCCTTGTGTGCCGAGTTATCGTACGAGAGCCTACGTTGCTTTTGGTCAGCGTCAAAAAATGTTCTGATCAAATTGAAATTGCCGTGATTGAAATTGAAATTGCCGTGATCAAATTGAAATTGCCGTGATTGAAATTGAAATTGCCGTGATCAAATTGAAATTGCCGTGATTGAAATTGAAATTGCCGTGATTGAAATTGAAATTGCCGTGATCAAATTGAAATTGCCGTGATTGAAATTGAAATTGCCGTGATCAAATTGAAATTGCCGTGATTGAAATTGCCGTGATTGAAATTGAAATTGCCGTGATCAAATTGAAATTGCCGCGATCAAATTGAAATTGCCGCGATCAAATTGAAATTGCCGTGAACTTTTGGGCCACCGTATGATGCAAATATTGAGATGCAACTTTCAACTTTGCATCATATTCACAGCTCGATACAATGTACATTACAATATGGTGCTGCATTATAACTTATAGAGATTGATCAAACTAATCTTATGTTGTGGATAGAGCCTGAGTGATAGAGCACTTGGTTAATTAACACAGGGGTGCCATGATGGTGCCATATTTTTAGGAATATTCTTCAATATTTTGCACTTCTCTTTGAGAGGGGTCAGAAACGTTCATAGTTCAACTTTACTGGAACAATTAGTGTTCAGAAGGTTATGGGTTTGTCATTTTCTGAGGATTTTAACTTGATGATTCATGTATCGTCTGTCTACTCGCAGCTCCAACATTCACTACATGACATCAGTATTTAAGTATATCTATATTTATCTAGAATTATTTCTCATATCTATCTATCTA
Source organism: Chrysogorgia sp. JL179-B06 (assembly GCA_035772405.1). Classification (NCBI taxonomy): domain Eukaryota; kingdom Metazoa; phylum Cnidaria; class Anthozoa; order Scleralcyonacea; family Chrysogorgiidae; genus Chrysogorgia; species Chrysogorgia sp. JL179-B06. The sequence goes on from JAYKKM010000237.1 coordinate 6,298,462, forward strand.
TCTATCCATCTATCTATCTATCTATCCATCCATCTATATATCCATCTATCTATCCGTCCGTCCGTCCGTCTGTCCGAACATGCGACTATTTGATTACAGGAAATTTAATAAAATTTAATAACGGAAAAGTTTGGACCATAAAGTCGTCAATGAACTGTAAGGCAAAGAATGTAATTTATACAATAATTTTTCCAAAGTGCGAAAGCTTTTATGTTGGACAAACAGAGAATCTGCATTTAAGAGAGTAAGCTTACACAAGGAACAGATTAAATATAAAGAGTATCGACATCTGAAAGTAAGTGAACATTTAGACTGTTGCAACAACGGGATATTTCAGATCATGCCAATCTACGAGTGCAACGATGAAAATAGACTTTTCAGAGAAATGAAAGAAAGGGAACTTATTTCAATACTAAAACCGAACTTGAATTCTAACTAGAACACCAATAATTTACATCTGTCACATACCTGTATGTAAATAGCTGTAACAACATTAGCATAACAAGTAAATGACGTAAGAGAATTAATATAAATGTAATTAGACACCCAACCACTCATTATATACACGCACCTGAAGAGCTTACAATAAAGCGAAAACTTTATTGCAATTTTACAAGTGGTTTTACTACATCTTATTTCAAATGTTGTTTCTTTTGGTTGTTTATTGAAACTTATACCTATATAGAACACTTTTTTAATTGTGTTTGTTAACGAAACAATTATACTATATATATATATATATATATATATATATATATATATATATATATATATATATATATATATATATATATATATATATATATATATATAGCAAGTGAAAAGGTGGTAAACTGCCAAGAATTTAGTGACGAAATACTGACGTTTCGAGCGGAGCCCTTCATCAGAGTAAGACGAGATGAAATAAAATAAATATATATATGCCAAAAGGGTGTCACATGTAGAAAGTTAGCAATCAAATGCACGGGAGATAAACAAACTAATAATTAATGAGATGCGAAAAGTTAAACCATTTCTATTTTTACAGTCGATCAGAGGGGGAGGGAGAAATGAGCTAATAATAAAAAACGTTCCAAGCAAACTAAAATAACAAAAAACTTGTAGGAAATTAAATAAAAGAAAAACGTTCGTTAAGACCAAGAGGATGTGTGGTGCTAAGTTTAAAAATGAGACGCTTCTCTTGCCGCTTGCGGTTATCGTTGCCACCTGAGATGGGAAGGATGGCACAGACTTTCATGTCTGAAACCAAATGGTTAAAGCTGTTGAAATGGCGGGCTACAGGTTTGTCAACATCATTGTTCCTCGCGGAACGAAGATTTTCAGCAAACCTGTCTGAAAGGAGTTTCACCGATGTAGATTTTAGGGCATTTATCGCAAGAAATGTTGGTGGACGTGCATGAAAAAGTATGACGGATTGTGTGGTCGAATTTGGGGGCAGTAATAACTGTAGTGGGATTGAGAAAAGGGCATGTGTTGCAGCGGGAACGGCCGCAAGAAAATGTTCCCGCAGGTGCCGAGGTATTTTGTTTAAGGGCACTATGTACTAAGGAGTCACGAATGTTTTTATTACGGCGAAAAGATACCAAAGGGTTATCGGTGAAAATGGCTGACGTCTCAGGATCATTTTGTAAAATGTGAAAATTCCGATTAATAATATTTTTAATAACTTTAAAATTGAAAGGATGAAATGTTAGAACTGAAGGAATTTTGTTGTTTGGAACTTGTTCCAAAGTTGGTTCAAGGGCATCTAAACGGGGGAGGAGAAAAGCTTTCTGAACGGCGAGGTCTAGAAGGTTGGTAGGGTAACCACGTTGAACAAAAAAAGATCTCATTTCCATTGCTTTGGCTTGAAAATCTTGGTCGTCACTACATAAGCGCCAGTGGCGAAGACGCAAGAATTGAGAATAAGGGACGGATTGCTTAGTGTGGTTGGGATGAGAGGATGAAAATAGAAGATAACTATGGGAGTCAGTAGGCTTGTACGAGACCGATGTTCTCAGCGAATCACCATCAATCGAAATTAAAATATCAAGGAACGACACACAGGTCTCGCTGATTTCCCACGTGAACTTCAGAGCAGGATGAAAATCATCAACAAAGTTGATGAACTGCTCTAAAAGGACATGTGAGCATGACGCTGTTCCTAAACAGTCATCGATAAATCTGCCTAAGAAATCAGGCAAGGGACCCGTGTATTGTTCAAAGATCTGTTTTTCAACATAACCAACAAATAAATTAGCATAGCTTGGACCCATTTTGGTGCCCATCGCAACACCACTTATTTGTTGATAATGTTCACCATCAAACGAAAAATTGTTAAGGGTAAGCACTAGTTCTGCTAAGCGGAGTAACGTGGTTGTGGAGGGTTCTAAATGAGTGCGCTGATCAAAGAAAAACTTAAGAGCTTCAAGGCCATCACAATGGGGAATGACGGTGTATAAGGACTTGACGTCCATCGTGAAAATAAATTTATCGGAACTACTGAAACGTAACTGGTCGAAAATTTGCAAGGCATGTTTAGTAATCTTTGACATAAGAAGGCAACTTCTTAACCAAAGGATACATAACGTTGTCTAGAAAACTGGAAATGAGCTCGGTGGGGCAACTACAAGATGGAAACAATCGGCCTGCCAGGATTGTTACTTGTTAGGTTTATGAATTTTAGGTAGGAAATATATGACAGGCGTTCTGGGGGTTGTTAATATCAGGTTAGATGCAGAGGAATTCGCCAGCTTGGATGAAATTCTTGATGGTAGTTTTAACAGATTTTTGGTGAGATTCAGAGTGGGATCGGAATTCAACTTAGTATAAAAGATGGTGTCACTGAGTTGGTGAAGAGCCTCTTGTCGACACAAGTCCGCTCTCCAGAACAACAGCGCCACCTTTGTCCGCAGGTTTTATGACAACGTCATTTCGGCATCGCAATAACTTTAAAGCTAGAAGCTCTTCTTTGTTAAGGTTGTGAACTTGTTTTCTGCGTGGAGGGTGCAATTTATCAATGTCATGGCGGCATTCCATTTTGCCGTTGTCTGTTCAGTTATAGATGCACAGATGACGTCAGAACGTGGTAAGAACAAAAAAGTGGCCCATGAGACAGAGTCGAGTGGGTCACTGATGTTCTTACCACGTTCTGACATCATCTGTTTATCTATAACTGAACAGACAACAAAAAATGGAATCTATTTGTTTTATACAATCAAAAACAACCCCAAAGGTTTATCAAAGCTGTTGGGGGCATGAGAAAAAGAAAAACACAGCTGCTGACGTGATTTGACGCCATCCATGTATCTGTCCTTTAATAGATCATGGGCAAGAACCAATGAAAATGCGTATATAAGTCACGTGATTATATAAATATATATATATTTAAAAACTCATTAATAATTCATGAGGAAAACACAAAGGAAATCACTACCGTGTCGTAGGTTTTATATGTGATTAACTGCTAGATATTCGATGAAATTTGAGGTATGTGCCGTAGGTAGCAAAGGCTAGTAAGCAAGCTAGCCATAGCTATCGAGCTAAGCAATGAGTAATTAAGCAATTGAGCAATCTAGCCAATCCTGGGTTCTGGATAAGATAGGAAGCAGTAAGAGGTCACCATGACAACTCTGCCAAGGCAGACCTCACTGAAAAAACTCAGTGGAAAAGTAAGTATATAGCACATGTCTATATAAAAGATTACTCACCTGAAAAAAGGGGAGGGTTGGGTATGCGTGCGGCACGCAAGCATTCACTGCTGGGAGCTGTATAGCGAATCAACATTTGGCAAAGCTGGCAACTAGCAAGCAAGAGCGACATACGAGCAGTAATGTGCCAATGCTGTTGCGACGTGCTCACAAGCGCGAATGACACTCGTGCGTGCCCTTTGACTTCTTAAGAACTTGGGACTCCCCAAGAACTATGAAGGAGAAGACCGCTGGCTGCTACATCTGCAGTTAACTTTGCCTAATAAATTTAACCACATTAAAATTTCATCCTAATTTACATAAACTTTATCTTTGATTTTCTCGGCTTAGGGCCTGTTTATATGATCCCGGTACACCGGGACGTCCCGGTATACCGGGATCTCGGCTTGTATATAATTTACTGTTATTTTCACAGTTGTGTTTATATGGAGACCGGGACATCCCGCTTGAAGCAACCGAGATCCTGGTACACCGGGACAGATTTTTGCCATATAAACGCAACATCCTGGTAAAACGTCGTCTGAACCCGGTAAAATATCCAAAATGTGACAAAATGAAAAAAACATTCGTTGATATGCTTTTTATGCGAATAAAATTATTTTTTGTTTCATTAAGAAATTATTATCAATTATTATCAACATTTTCACGCATCCCGGTCACCCTGGACATCCCGATGTACCGAGATCATATAAACCAGGGATGAAAACGTCTCGGGCAACCAGGACATCCCGGTAGACCGGGATCATATAAACAGGCCCTTAGACAACATTGATTTTCAAAATTACTACGCCAATGAACTTATCAAATGGGTTGTTTTTCAAGCCATTTAATAAACTCGCAGCACGTGTTTTATCAGATCTAAAACACTCGGGCTATGCCCTCGTGTTTTAAATCTGATAAAACACTGCTCATTTATTAAACAGTACATATATATATATATATATATCTATATCTATATATCTTATCTATCTATATATCTTATCTATCTATCTTATCTATCTATCTTATCTATCTATCTATCTTATCTATCTATCTTATCTATCTATCTTATCTATCTATCTTATCTATCTATCTTATCTATCTATCTTATCTATCTTATCTATCTTATCTTATCTATCTTATCTATCTTATCTATCTTATCTATCTTATCTATCCTATCTATCCTATCTTATCTTATCTTATCTTATCTTATCTTATCTTATCTTATCTTATCTTATCTTATCTTATCTTATCTATCTATCTATCTATTAAAAAATAGTAATGTATTATTAAAGATAGTAATGGTTATGTATTATTAAAGATAGTAGTGTGAGAAATGTATAGCTAGACGTAAATGTATGTGTAGAAATAATGTGAGCTACATTTTTTACACCAAAGCCGCATAGTTTTCTATACATACAACTGTCAACGTAACCTGTGACATGACGTATAGGAAATTACAAGTGCGATTTTGGAGAGTTTTATACACGAGTCGGGTTTGACTGGTTCTTTCGCGAAAAAAGGAATAATTTATTAAAGGATAAGTTGAATGATAACTTCACACGTTTTAATATAAACATATACAAATCTATTCTCCACCTGACAAGATTACAAGAAACAGTACGATTCGATTGCTATCAAGAGCTTCATCTTCTATATTAGTTCCTACCTTGGTAGATTTGTTTCCTAGTGTGTTATGCTGTTGTGAGTCCTTGAGCACCAACAGAGGTGATGTATTACGTTGCTTGACGTCTCCCCTTCGTTCGTGCTCGGAGACACTTGACAAAACCGGCGAACAGTCGATGGACCCAATCACATTTTCTTTATCAAAGATTGGGTTGTTTTCCATTCTAAACCAAAACAAAGGGGTGTACTTTATGTATTTATAAGCGCTTCGAAACACGAAAATCACATCTCTTCGCAAAATCTCATACTAAAGAAATATTTAAATCTTACCACTGATTGCAACCGTCCTTCGCCAATTAGTGCCCAGACCTCCGTCCGCCAGATCGGTCATAATATTGTGACCTCATAGCCTCATATACTAGCTGCGGGTTTTTTTAAAGAACGAGGTAATACATAACATATGTATCATTCCCTCGACTATTAGCTACATTTAGAAACGAACTCTTTAAGTTACCATGTCCATATTAAGAATCATATTAACATTTACACATATATTCGTAATCCGTAATTTTGTAATACATGTGCATATATCCTATCTCTAAATAAATATTATTTTCAATCAATCATTCTGTTGCTAATATATTTGGAACCTGTTATCAGTATTTACGCAATAGCTAAGCATGTTCTCGAGTGTTTTTATTAATTCACGAGGTTTTCGATCACGTTATAGAGACCTGGATAAACGCATTCTATTATTTTTATAAAATAATTCAGAAACAATTGCTTATACTGACGTCATTCCGTCTCCGTGCGTAGAGTATCTATTCTTAATAGCAGCTGTTTACTCATTGTTATTTTTTCTCTCAGTTAAAACCTTGAGTATCAAAAAACAGTCAGAAGCGAATTCTATTATTCAAACTTAAACGAATGCGAAGGCACACAGTACACAAAAATAGGCACGCAATGCGTGCATGTGTCTACCGCTAAGTTCGTAGATATCGTAAAGTCAAGGTAATGACTAAAGGGTATGGACGAGAGGCGGTCAATATTAAGATTTATGTTAGGGTAAGGGTTAGGATTATGGTTATGATTAGGGTTAGTATTAGAAAACCAGTAGCTTGCTGCGGAGGAGGCTAGGAAACCAGCTTAATTACAATTCGTAAACAGAATGGCGGCCATCTTGAAACCTACATCTCGTCCATAAACTTTTACACGCCAATCTCGTATCCAGTCTGGGTACGAGATTGCATACACGCCATGTTGCAGAGGCTGGGTCCAGAGCGGTCAGATCAATGTTTTACTTTAGTACGTTTTGACCGTAATTGTAAACGGTTTGCGTCAAATTAATTTAGATGAGTTTGCCTGCGCATTTTTCTGTGATCTATTTAGTATTGTTTTACGACAAGGAAGGAACGTTTTTGTTGCATTATCATAATTATAATAATATCATAGGCGTAGCAGCCCAATTCTATTTGCAGGGGAAACGCGTTTTTGCCCTTAAATGTATGAGCAGAATATCGATTTTTTAGGTTGTGTTCAATGCACGTTTCCTCATGAGCCATACAAAATAAGACAAATTGACAATAGTACGGAAAATATTAAATCAACCGGAAATATTCTCAATGATTTGAATGTAATGTACTTCATACACGGTAACCTATCAACCAATTACAGAAATAAAATAAAATAACACTAAAGGATGCTTTTTTACGCGTTAAAAATTGTTAAAAGTTTGTAAACTACACTAATTTACAAGTTAAAAATACAGAGTAAGACTATCATATATATATATATATATATATATATATATATATATATACAGGAGCTACTTCTAAACAGACAGGGCAGCAACACGAAGATAAAATTGATCATATGAACGACTACTTTAGTTGCAACCAGCTTTCAGAAAAAGAACGAGTCTCTGGCTTTTGCGCTTACAGAATACGTCATATTACTCCATTTCGCCCTCAATGACTTAATTTATGTGTGTGCGCATCCGATGTTAATAACAGCGAGGTTATGAATATTCTTTGGGAAGTACATAAACCCCACATCAGTGTACAGTGAGACCGCGCTCCGATTCTCAAAACCACCAGCAACAAGCAGCTGTGCATCGCGTCCTCGTACTCCTTCCTGGTTGAAGTGTACCAACAGTGTACCAACCGCTATAGGACCAAGACCACACCCGGTGTACTGTGGATCCCGGATAAGGTACTCCATGCACCAGTTGCCAATTCGCGTACACCTGCGATTTTTTTCGTTCCATGGGCTTAGTTCCTTCGCTTTGCATGACATTGAATTTGAAAGAACGTTCAAACGGGATAATCATATGCAAAAGAATTTCAACGATTCGCTTTAGTAGAGATCCGATATTAAAATCCTTAGCATCCGAAATGGTCCAACCAATCAAAACATTCCAGAAGCCGTCGCAGCACACCAAGCCGTGACAAAGAGTGACGGGCTAATCAGATTAGCTCGTGCAAAAAATCTTGATTTTTCGCCCACCTCGTGGTCCATTCGTTTCGTGAACTCGACTCGTCCTCGCGCGGCGCGTGTTCGTCGACAGACTCCTGCACGGATTCCGGAATAACGCTCACGGTTTCGGGAACGAGACTGTCTGGAATGATCACGGTAACAAAACGCTCTCCGTCGTTCTTTCTCGCAAGCTCCTCGGGAGGAGTTTCCTCGGCGAAGCTAGGTAACCGCTCCTTGCACACCTTCTTGTGGAGGTTTCCTTTTGCTTTCTCGCAACCGAAAATCAGTTCTTCCAAGACGTCTCCTCTGCATCCCCTCTTCATGACGGTTCTATACGAATTTCAGAGAAATATTAAAGAGTTTTTTAAAGCGCCTAAAATCCCTGGACTTAGTTTTCTGTATAGAGGACGCAAAATAGCTGATAAGTACTATTTACAACACGAGATACCGCTCTCCCCCAACAATTTGTTATCACTGTTGGCCGGCAATCGGTCGCCCCACTATTAATGCCGGTGCTATTCAACACAACTTTTCGTTTGCAACATAGCGTTTTATATTCAACACAACTTTTCATTTGCAACACAAATGAAGCGGATTAGTTTCCTCGTTACCTTAAACATCCCAGTAATTTTTGTCGACGACTTGTGTGGTGTTAAAACAGTGACTGCCGCATATAGACATTAGTACATATATCGATCGAACTTTCACATCATTGTAACTTTCACTCTCCATCTGAGTCTCGGAAGCTCAATGGTTAGAGCATCTCACTGGCAATCAGAAGTTACAGGTTCGCAACCTCGTGCCCAGGGTTTTACCTCCGCTACCACGAGCGGGGGGGGGGGACGGAGGTAAGACCCTGGGTACGAGGTTGACAGGTTCGATCCCTGAGGATTAGAGCTTGACAATCGTCCATGTATCATGATTTAATTGTTAAATAGAAACACGGATATTAGCCAATCACAGCGCACATGTTTCTCACCTTTCTTTTTCTGATACAATTTCTTCTGAACGGCAATTTCCCGGTGGATCTGTTGCTGCAGGTTCTTCACAATCTTGAGCGCGAGACTCTTTGTGCTGTGAATAATATAGAATAATAATGGTGGACATAAAATAATAGTGAAGATAGAATAATGGTGGACATAGAATAATGGTGGACATAGAATAATGGTGGACATAAAATCATGGTGGATATAGAATAATGGTGGACATAGAATAATGGTGGACATGGAATAATGGTGGACATAAAATCATGGTGGACATAGAATAATGATGGATATAAAATCATGGTGGATATAGAATAATGGTGGACATGGAATAATGGTGGACATGGAATAATGGTGGACATGGAATAATGGTGGACATAGAACAATGGTGGACATAGAACAATGGTGGACATGGAATAATGGTGGACATAGAATAATGGTGAACATAGAATAATGGTGCATGGACATGGAATAATGGTGGACATAGAATAATGGTGGACATAGAACAATGGTGGACATAGAATAATGGTGAACATGAAATAATGGTGGACATGGAATAATGGTGGATGGAATAATGGTGGACATAGTCTATAAATAACGGCAGAAACACGTGGCCAAATGTTAGCACAAACAAACTGTCTATGTGCACCCCAACCTTCTCCAGTATTTCTTTTGCAGTCTCTAGTAATTCGCTTTGGCTCATGCAATACAACGTTTTCACACCACCTTTGGAAATCCTTTGATAAAAGAACACACACGTACAGGTGTAAATTATTGGGGTGAATAATAATAATAATAATATAACTACAAAAACACTATTAATTTGAAAAAAGAATATTAAAACTATTTAAAACTATAAAAATAACTTAAAACTATTTAAAAAGTCAGTTCTTTTAATTTGCTCTGGTAATGAATTCCAGAGTTTTGCAGTGGCAATCAAGAATGTCTCCATAGGGTTATATTGAATCAGTAAATCACTGATATAAATAGGTTCTTGTCCATGTAAACTTTGATAGAGTATCTTGAAAATAATCCTTGATGTTACTGGTAACCAGTGAAGATTACTAAGCACAGAGGAGATATGATCTTATTGTTTTTTTGAGATCAAGTTATGGTCTTCGTAATTCTAATTAGCTTGCATTTTGTGCGGACTGAAAGAAATATAAAATAATTTTTATTTTCGGCAATTCAATTGTGGAATCATCTTCCTTTGGAAATACGATTATCCACTTCACTATAGGGACGTTTAAGCATTTGCTTTTTAATGATTTCAATTTTTCTCATTGTAATCCCTTGTTTTATCATGGAGATCGTTTACAGTCTATTTTTCCTACTCGCTTAAGGCTTAACAATAGTGCTCTTTATTATGATCTTTTTATGAAAGATTGTATTGCTTCACCAGCTTGTACTCGTGGTGGTGCAGATTTTGAAGATGGGAAGCGCTATTTGTTGTTTTGCCCAATGTATTGTACAGTAGTATAATTCAACGCACAGTTCTGCTTACCTCCGCCTCACATTTGTTGGGAGATAAATAGCGTTTGGCGTCAGACAAGATAAAAATTAATTGGCTTTTAAATGGTTTAAGATGAACCGAAATCTACTTTTTGTGCCAAAATCCAATACCGTTACTCATGCTACTGCCAAACTCTGGACTGATTCATTACCTTAGCAAACTAGAAGCACTGACTGTTTAAGTATAGTTTTAAGTCAGCACTTTAAAGATGTGTGAAGTTGATCGTCCAGGTTGTTGTAGTCTTGAGAAAGACTGTTGTTGGTGACTGACGTTTCGACGGCCTCAGCGGCGGTCATCTTCAGAGTCAAGTAAAGCGTGTTTGTCAGGGTTTGCCTATATATTCGTCTGGTTCATTACGTCATTGTTTATTTGTGTCATAATTAGTGTGAGTGGGTGTAGCGATAGGCAAACCCTGACAAACACGCTTTACTTGACTCTCAAGATGACCGCCGCTGAGGCCGTCGAAACGTCAGTCACCAACAACAGTCTTTCTCAAGACTACAACAACCTGGACGATCAACTTCACACATCTAATGATACTCCTAGGTTCAAACCATTTACTTCAGCACTTTACATTAATAGTTTTTGTAGTTATCATAGTTTTATTGGTTATACATGTAGTAGTTTTGATTTTATAATGAATGTAATTAGTTTTATAAGTAACTTAAGTAACTTTAAGAATGTATAATTGTTGCAAGAGCATTGAAACTATAGTGTATAATGCTGCAAAAACGATTTCACACGGGTAAAATTTTGTAGGGGGCTGAGCATAACTTGCCCGAATAAATGATGACGTCAATATTAATCTATTTAATGCATAAACCTGAAGAACACGAATTGCCATCGTTATGCCTAAGCATTATTAAACATGCATGTTTTTCGTTAAAACAATGAACATACATTAGAAACATGCACATTAGGGGGTCCGTCATGCAGCCCCGCGGGAATTTGAGCGCACTTTTCTCGTTTTTTTCAGCCGCGGCAGTGTGCGCCTATGTTCATTCGTGCTCATGACTTAAAATACGCGCTTATCAATTATAAAATAGATAATACTAACTTTTTCTTAGCTTCCGTTATTTTCGAAGAACAGCCTTTTCTAGGCCGACCACCCTATAAAAATAACAATGAAAGAAAGTTCAGTTTTCGCAAATAAATTACATCACTGGATCTATTTTGTGGATCTCTTGTCGTGGGAAACTTCAAATGCCCTGCATGAGGCAAAATACTCACTTTTGAAACGATAGTGGTCATCCATGGAGGTAGAGAACGATTTGTTTCCGACATTTGACTATGTGTACTCATGGATTCATTTTCTTTGCTAACCTGAAGTTGGAGCAATTAATATACAAACTAATTACAGTAGCAAATTAGAGTTATCTGGTATCGCCTCGTAAAAAAGTTCGTATTACGCCCCTATTAATAAGATCACCACATATCTTATGTCAATTTAAAGTCAATTTAATACTCGTCCTTAATTTATTATTATTATTATTAACGATACATGGACGATCATCAAGCTCGTATCCTCAGAAAAATATTAATATCATAAATATAATATTATATAATATAAATATTATATTATATCAATCGCACCAAAAATATATAATATTATATCAATCGCACCAGTACATCATTGTAACCTTCGCTCTTCATCTGAGTCTCGTTGGCTCAATGGTTAGAGCGTCTCACCGGCAATAAGAAGGTTACAGGTTCGATTCCTGTACGGGACTCAGAATCATTTTTCTGAGGATACGAGCTTGACGATCATCCACGTATCGTCTGTCTACTCCAAGCTCTCCCACATTCACTACAGCAGTGTATATATTAACACATTATTCTTCTTATTATTATTATTATAACAATCTTTAATCAGGGTGTCCCCGTCACAGAAGTGGTTTTCAGAGGAGCCCTGCATCATTAAAAATATATACATACATATATAAATAAATAAATAAAAAACATAACAAAAAGCAAAACAAAACAAAACAAAAAACAACCTATAAAATGCAGTTACAGTATACAATTAACAATAACACTTATCAAAAATACAATAAATTAGAATACACTTAAGCAGTTCATCTTTCCGTTCAAATATCCATCAACTTTGTAAGTTTTGTTTTGAAAAATGTGAAAGAGGAAGGCATTTTTTCTTCATCTGGCAAAGTGTTCCAATCGACTAGTCCTTGATAAGATAGTTTTTGTTAACCCCAGTTAGTTTATTAATATAATGCAAATTTAGAGGCTGCGCAATTAAAGTGCCCCTGACATCAAAACTTTTAAAATGATAAAGTAACTTCTTTTGATGATTTTCGTTTCTTCGCTTTCTTTTTGATATATCAGTTTGTTTGATATGCAAATGTCCGGAATTTACGTCACACATGCATAATGACTTATCAGAGAATGTTATATATATTTGCGTTCATCAAATAAAAACACTAAAGTGTGAATAACACGTTTGCATGTTTCTCCCACAACACCACAAACTTCTCGATTTTAAAGAATTTCGTTCCGGAATTTAAGAGATACAGACGTAAATTCCGGACATTTTCATATCAAACAAACTGATATATCTCAAAAAGAAAGCGAAGAAACGAAAATCTTCAAAAGAAGTTACTTTATTTTAAAAGTTCTTCCAAATGAGACAATAAAACATTTTGATGTCAGGGGCACTTTAATAATCCACGCTATTTTGCGTCCATGCTAAAACGCAAAAACTATTCAAAAACGCTAAATCCCTGATTGAGCATGCGCAGTTGACATAAGCCAGGATTGCGTGATCATTGTGGCGTCAACGTTTTCAAAAAGGTTCGTTTTCACCGTCTACACGACAACAGGAAAATGGCGTCTTCAAAAATTCCACTCTGGAAAGCGTTTGTTTATGAAAAGTTCCGTTTTCGACGACCGAAAACGTCGTTTAGTGTGGACGCAAGGCGAAAACGGAAAAATAAATTTGCGTTTTTAAACGAAAACGGATTAATGTTCGCTAGGCGTCAGACCTCAAGGAGGATGTAATAATGTAATAATATATGTAATAATGTCTGTCCGTCTGTCTGTCTGTCTGTCTGTCTGTCTGTCTGTCTGTCTGTCTGTCTGTCTGTCTGTCTGTCTGTCTGTCTGTAATCTTACCGATGTAGACGCATCGCGATCACGATAGCTCAACAGTAAACCAATCACGTGTTTACATCTGCCATTCTTGCCAACAGGATCTGGGCACGAACAGCGCGCCTGAACCAGTCCTATAGCGTGAAACAAAATGAAAGTTAGTTTTGTGCTGTGATGTTGTTGATTTAACAACGTCATATTCTGAACTTACCAGACGAATCGCTTACAATTGCCTCAACATCATATGGCTGGTCACTTGATCCCATACCTTGAAAAGTATTGTAAATTTAGCAAGACAACTGTAACAAAATATCAATGCTCACATGGCACTGTGCCACCAATACCCCAAAATATATTCCATGAAAGAAAGCAGACGAAGGGCAAATATTGGACTATATAACGAGAGTAGAGAGGTAGTCAAGATGATAACCAATATCATAGTTAATATAGAAGAGATGGTTTGGAAACTCGGTTGAAGTCTTTGTTCTAGATTATTGTTCACGTTTATGCAAATGTGTGCACTTTCACACTTGCTGAACACATTGTATTTTCTGTATAATGAAGCAATCATCCAATAGCAGCATTTGGGTTGAATCGCTCAACAATGTTATTTAAATATTAATAAGCAAAAAACAAAAGGTTTGTGCACGGTCAGGACCATTTCAACCTAAAATCACAGCTCATTATAGACACTTTGAAGTTCGCCGGCTTTCCTAACCATTCCCCTCTGTTAACTATGCCAATATTAAGGTCCCTCGCCCACCTGTTCTATCCCCAGTACCACTTCGTCGCACGGTACCCTGTATTTGTATAAATGGCTATTTCAATTATGAAAACAGATTTGGATTTTTCGAGTCCAAATACATAACATACGTGCCTATTATATTACATACCCTTCGTGAAAACCTGTTTATGTATAGTTAGAAATTAATCGAAAATCAGAATGGTCCCCACAATGGCCTACCATTCTACACACATATACATGTATTTTAGTATAGGTAATAGTATGATTTCGAGTGCAATTTGGAAAAGACACGCGCGAGTGAGTTTTTCAAAGACTATCAAAATAGCGAGAGTCCGAAGGACGAATGCTAGTTGAGGACTTTGAAAAACTCACGAGTGCGTGTCTTTTCGAAATTGCACGAGAAATCATACTATTACTTATTATTAAAAAATTCATTAATAATTCATGAGGAAAACACAAAGGAAATCACTACCGTGTCGTAGGTTTTATATGTGATAAAATTTCATCCTAATTTACATAAACTTTATCTTTGATTTTCTCGGCTTAGACAACATTGATTTTCAAAATTACTACGCCAATGAACTTATCAAATGGGTCGTTTTTCAAGCCGTTTAATAAACCCTTTTAGCAGATCTAAATTTGATAGTTTATTAAACAATACATAATATACAGGAAAATGTTCGAGACTGTGATAACAGATTTTTGCACTGTGACAATACGTTTTTGCACTGTAATAACAGATTTTTGCACTTGTTTGGGATTAAGTGCACTCGAATCAGCCAATCACATTCGAGAAACATATTATCCTGTATATTATTTATTTATTTATATATATATATATATATATATATATATACTAAAACAGATTTGTAACATGAATGTTACAAAGCTGGCGGATGGTTCAAGAGTGCTCGATACCATTAGAGGTAGAGCGTTTATAAAAGAGTTAGAATGTTTTCGTCACTACTCTGAGTTTCACGCGTAATGCGATCTTCAGGCCTGAAGACCTTTTCGTGAGTAATGGTGTTCACTTACACTTGCAACTAATCTTCAGTTGATAGTCAAAAACCTCGACGTTCATATTGAATATCTTCTCCTTGCAAAGAAATCCTCCATGATAACGTCCTGGTGTTTCTGCAACTTCGCGGAGATCCACATTCTCAAGGCTGGCGGATCCTTCAAAAACGCAAAAATGAAATACACACGGCACCTTTCAGTGTTCCTATTACCTTAATTACTAATACACTAATATACATATAATATAACTCATGCATATACATATAACTAATACACTTAATAACCAAATAATTAATAATTAATAATTAGCCATTAAAAATCCATTGGTACTAATGACGAAGTATAGCATTACATTGGTTTGAATTATCGAAGAAATTCTCTCCTAATTACTATCATTTATTATTTTTGTATCGTGAGCAGCCAGAATCCTAGCCTTTCCTGCAACCTGATTGGCTGCAGACGGGCGGAATTTTACGATATTTTGACCACGGTCACGGAATCCTAAATGCTAAAAAATTTTATCGTGATTTTTGCTTCATTATTAACTGAAAAATGGAAAATTAATACAGAATTTGATTCAACTAAACTGGAAATAACTATATTATACAAAAGCTAAAGTATTTTGGTTTGTTTTTCTTTCCTTATCCAAATAATGCAGTTTTACCGAACTAAAGTAACTCAATTAGTCTTTTACCTTGTATAATAAAAAAATTAATATGTTATTTACCGTTTTTCCCAGCCGGTAAACAACATATAATAATATATCTTTCGATAATTTCATTTGGCAAATTATTCCAAGATACAGCTCCACGATACGAGAAGCTGTTTTTAAGAAAGTTCGTGTTCGATTTATCTAGATAAAGCTTACGATCATTGCTTCTTAAGTTATAAGTACCATTATAACCAGAAAGAAACAAATCTGATGGGTAATTTTGGCGTCATACCTCTCAATGCTGTTAAAGGGACACTCCACCCCCAAAACATGTTTTGCTTAAATGAAAGATCTTTAACGCCTTACATGAGAATGGGTATTACTATTCTGCTAATCTTTTTAGTTTGAGAGAAATTTGGTTTTGTATATAGTATTTTAGGTAAATTGAAGGCCGCCATTTTTGTTCTGATTGCGGGCGAATGCGGTCGATCCCATTAATTTTTGTCGTCATTGAATGATATAAACATTATACAAAGAAACCCTTCACAATAGCATGACAATAGCGTGGTTTTAGTCTATTGTGAAGGATTTTCGATTCACACTATTGTGAAGGATTTCATTTCCAACCAAGCAGGATTAGTATTGTTTCACTATACTTGTCTTCAATTGCTTTTATTGTTGTTTTTCATCGGAGCCATTGTGTTTGCACTGAGCGACATTTTGGTCAGGTTCTTACGAATTTAACTGAACAGTATTGGAACAATGCTACTGGTTTAGTTTCATATTTCAAATATGTTATACGCAAAAACGCCGACACATGTACGCTGTGTGTACCTATTTTAACGCTGCTTTCGTCTTCACATGCTGCCGTTTACCATACAGATCTTCGCTAATACGCATTTCGCTTCATTTTAACACCAGTTACGCATTTATTTTCCGATCCGCCAAAACTTACCAATCCGAAAAAGGCGTATGGTCCTCGCAGAGGACAATATCGTAGGATTCTGGAGCTCTCTGCAGAGTAACCAATCAGCATATGTATGTTGCGTACAGACTGACCTGCATGTATATATAACTGAACTGCAGGATCTCCCCAAAAAGTGTCTTAAAAAGGATGGCGGCGTCAGCTGGAGTCCTTTTCCGTTAAGTGGTGTTTAGAAAATTGTAATCGCCATTTTCAATCATACATCAGTCCGAGTGTTGACAAATGTTGAAGGCTTTTTGGAAAGTTTTCTGGTCATAAAGAACATATGTTACAGTTTGTTTTAAGTTGTTTTGTCGAGTTTCGTTTGCAATACTGTGTTGATTTTAGGCGTACAAAGCTGACGCCACCCTTTTTACGACACTTTTTGTCAATCATTAGTTGAATGCAGTTATATATAAAGGTCAGTGATACAGACCTGAAAACGAGCTTAGCCATACAGCTATAGTGTATTCTGGTTGGCTAAAAGCCATGTTCTATGACTTTCTATGACCGAGTTAACTATCGCCTCGCTTATAAAAGTTGAGAGCGGATAATCTAATTGCTTTCAATGGTAGAAACTAACTTATAGACGCTCTAACCATTGAGCCACTAGAACTCAGATGACAAGGCAAGGTTAATTACAGTGTTAACTAGCCTCCTCCGCAGGCAACTCTGTGTGTTCCTAACTGCAACGTTTTCAGTCTATGTTTTGGACGAGCCAAAGGAGGCTAGGCATTAACGCTACCTCCTCCACAGGCGTTTCTTTCTGTTTATTTCCGTCACAGTATTAACGTCTGGTTAGCATTCAGAGAGTTGCGGGTTCGAGTTATGTTAGTTATTTCTTGAAAATTATTTCAAAAAACGAGCCATACGTATACTTTTTGCGAAAAACGTAACCTTTTCCGAGTCACCTCGGTTAATAAGTAATCATTCTTGGGATACCTTTGATCATTGAACTAGTGGAGAGAGAGGCAGCTGGCGAAGATATTCCGTCTGTTATATGAACCCGCTTATCAACACTAGTTAATGTCTTCCCAGGCGGCAGTGCGGGCTGAGCTGCTAACGCATACTGAGTTTGATATCTTAAAAAAATGACACAAAAAACACATTTACATTTGGGGATTTTTGTATGTTTATAATCAAGTTAAAACTTTTCTTTTTACACACGCATATTGTTAAGTATTTTTACTGTTACGTAATTTTATGATGTAATTTAATTCCTATCTAGATTTTTATGTAAAACGCTATTGAATGTTTTAGAAAATTGCGCTATATAAATTATTATTATTATTATTATTATTATTATTATTATTATTATTATTATTATTATAAGAAATATAGGTGTGAGTATTGTATACCAGAATGGAAAAGCGAAAGTAATGGTGGATGGTGAGGCTGTCGACGAATCATGTTCATTGCAAAAGTTTCTGTTCAACCTATCAGTTAAACGTGATATTGCGGACGCGAAAAAGTTAAGTCTGCAAGGACCTTTTCTTGGAATGAAAGATATCGTGGTGAAAGCATCGCATTCAGTTTTGTATAACTGGTCGATCAGTGATGATCTTGTAAAATTCATTGTGAAAGCGAGGCTTAGTTTGCTGCCGACGAACTTTACCAATATGTCCCTTCTGTCGTCGACATACAGAAAGTACCGCCCACCTCTTTAACGGCTGTCACGAGTTTCGAAATTTTTACAACGCCATGATCGCATTGTAAATAAAGTGCTTGATGAAATTTCTGTCAGCAACCGGAGACTCCGATTATTTACTAACAAGCTGTTTGAGTCAATCCTGCCTGAGCTTCGTGATGATCTGAAAGAAATCCCAGCCCGAAAACCAGACATCGTCATTGTGAATGTAATCGCGCGGGAGATTATAATTGTTGAAGTAACTGTGTGTTTTGATATGTACTTTGAACTGGCGTATAATCAATTCTAAACTGCATCATTACAAGCGGCTATGTGACTATTTAAGTTCTCAGAATTGGACAGTAAGTCTAGTGGTGCTTTGTTTCGGTGCATTAGGTTGTATCCGACAAAGTGTGTACATGGACTTGAGGAGATTGAATATTAAGAAAGATGCGATAAAACTATTGCTTAGATGGTGCTCGATTTCAAATGTAATAATGACCAACCATATCTGGAGACATAGGGTCAAAAAGTTGTGATAAGTTGAGTGTTAGTATAGGCTAACAAACTACTATGTATTTTTAAACTTGGCAGTAGCTATTGCGATATGCCAAGGTTCATAGGAAGTGATTAAATTATTATTATTATTATTATTATTATTATTTCACTTGTAGTCTGTTCCCCAGTTAGTTCATTACAACATGATATTCCCACTGTATCGAGATATGAATCGTATCAGGAGTGGGACTGTTATATCGAGATACGTATCGTATCATCGGCAAACTGAATCGTTACAGCTCCATACTGCATCAATCGTTTAAAGTATTTCCTTCGCAGCACAACACTTTTATAACGTCACTATTACCTTTCCAGTATTAATTTGTTCTTAAAGCAGACGCCATTGACCTTGCCGTAGCAATATCTCCAAACGAGAGATGAGGAACTCTTACGAGCTCGAGAAAGGAACGGTATGACTGCAGGGACTTCACTGTCTGCGTGGAGTACGCCACTTTCCTCATTCTCTGATTCACCTGGAGACGAGCGGCAGTTGATTTGCTGAAGATCTTTTAGAAACGACAGAGTCTGCGTAACCTCGCCACAGTAGATGGCATTAATCTAAAATATGAGACCGATGGAGATTCGTGTGTTCAAATCATGGAAAAACGGTTATTAAAATAATATAATTTTAATGGGGGTACTCCAGCCAAAATACAAATGAAGTTTATACGAGAGGTCATAATGACTTTAGTTTATTCCCAAACTTTCAGCATTCCTTTCAATTTAGTTAATAAGTATAGCTGTTGTAAATGCTCTTTAGACGAAAATTAGTCGAAATAAATTATTTAGTTCCTCCTGCGGGAAAGTAGAGGAGCTTCTTAGACATAATACGAGAAGGAAGCAATTACTGGCGCCATATTTGAGAAACAAATATGGCGTCGAAATTGGACAAACTCTCAAATGACACAGAACTGGTGAAACTACTTGGATTGGCGAATTTGCAGACAAAGTTCCATAATTTGACTACGCGGTTAAAATATGAGGCTTGGGAAGTTCTTGTTTTACAAAGTGGAGTTTCAAGTTATTTCTCCAACTTCAACTTGCAATATCTTCTTAACTTAATTCAATTTGCATACTGAAACTTTGGAAGTGTATAAAGTCAGTAAGATTTTTCATACGAACTTTTTGACTAGAGTACCCCTTTAAAGTGGCTATCCCATGCTTTGGCTTTTTATATACAGTTGACTCTCTCGTAAGCGACAACATCAAGGTCAGGAGTAAGTGGTCGCTTACGGGACACATGAGGACCTCACATAGTGTAATTCATACCGGACGTGATTGATAATAACAATGACATAATGATGGGTACAAAAATTAATTTCACTATATACGTATTCATAAATTTCATTTATATCTTGTTAAATTTTTGCGAGCTTATTTTCTTTTTTCTATTTAACTGCGCCTCCTATATTAATTACAAGGCTTGTAAAACTGCAACAGCAATCGCCAGTTACTGCGGTGCCATTACAGCAATAATACAAAAAAAAACAGTACAACGATAGTAAATACGAAAAGCGGTACAACATTATGGATGGGATTTCCACTCTCCACCCCCACCCCTCGCGATTGCTCCCCTCAGTCATATGAGCCCTCAACCGGAACGGATTTAGTCGAGAGCTCATGATACAAAGGAAAGCGACCGAAGAGAGCAAATCAGATTAAAAGTAGAGAGCGGAAATCCAGCTCTGGAAGAAATCTAAAAACAACAAGTAGGAAAGAACCACATTTCGTTAGAGAACCACTTTAAAAACGAACTTACCAAATGTGAGTTAGCAAACAACGTCTCACTCTGGAATGTATATGAAAGCAATAAAATAATTAATCTGGTGTGTATGTATATAGTAAGTATATTTGTAAGTATCTTGGTTATCAACCCCATGGACAGTTTTTTGTTTTATATACCGGGTGTCCGAAAAAACGCACCCTCGTTAAATGCTCGTAAATCAAAAAAGACTTTATTGAGCGCTTCCACATTGGATTGGTTCGATAGCCCAGAGTCTAACTTGACGTTTTGTGACGTTACAATCAGTCTATTATTGGAAGAGCTGTGCTTGAAAAACTATTTTGTATTAATAATACCTGTCGTGTTTATTTTTAAGTAAAATGCTGTTTGTTTGATCAACCATTTCTAATTGTCCAAAACCCACTCACTCGTGCATACCTACGGTAGAATAATTAATTAGCAGGGACCGCGGAGCGTTTTAAAAGTGGTGGGGCTGGCGTATTAAGATACAGCGATCGCATTCCTTGGGGGGTCGGTGGGCATGCTCCCCGGAAATTTTTTAAATTTAGGGTCTCTGAAATGACATTTCCTGCATTTTAAGGGCATTTTTGAGCAAAATCTACCGGTAAAGACCTTAATCTAAAGACAGGAGAGCGGACCGACGGATGGACGGGCGGTTATCATAGGTATCGTAAACGTAATTTGAGCAGGAATTTAAATTTAATCTTTTAAATGCGTGGTTTTTCAATTATAATTGCTACGTGAATTTATTTTAAAGAGTGAGTGTGTCAGGGTAATGCATTGCGCGCTTGTGTTTTTCTCGCCGGCCATTTTGTGGGACGCCTAATTCAAATCGTGATCCGAATCCGTCGATCTCTTTGCAATCCTTTCATTAAACGTGTTAGTTTGTCGATTTCCAAAGTGAAAATATACTAGACTGAATATTATTATTGCTATTTGTTGTAAACTTCCGTATTGATCTATATGAAAACAATAACAAACACCATGACCCTGACACTCACTCTTTAACAAAAAAAACAAAAATTGGCACCTAGATGACTGTGTTAGTATTTTCACAGAAGAATAGAGTCCCACATGCCGAATATAGCTAAAAATATCCCTGTGATATTAATTTCTGTATCTCTGCATGTGGTTAGCCTGGCACACAAGTTTCAATTTTTTAATAAAATCGACTATAAAAATTTGTTCATTTTTTGCAAAAAAGTGGTCGAGCTATAGCCCTATCAGCCCCACCGGCTCCGCGGTCCAGGCAGACATTGTTCATTATTTCTCTAAATACCGAAAACCACCGTGCCGTACAGATTTTTTGTCTATTGTGTTACCTTAAAACAGGGTGCGTTTTTATTGGAAGGGCTCAGAAAAATACATCCGAAACTCGTAAAATACCCAACCTATGTATTATTCCATATACTACATTCACCCATACCTTAATAGTTCTAATTCCCACCAGGTTAGCAGCCTTGTAATGTTCCTCGCTTTGGTAAACATACATGGTGCTCTAAAGATGAAAGGGGAACTGTAGTCAAAAAATAAATTACTTTTAAATGTAAAAGGTCTTTAAGCTACTGAGCGCCGCCATTTTGAGTTTGCTCGCGGACGGTGTATTTTGCGATGGCAGAACGGCGGAATGATTAAATATAGAGGATGTCCGCCAAAGAGGAAGCCGCTGCTGACTACCTACCATTGATATTCCATCCCCAGCAGTGAAACCACATACCAGCCGCATGACTTGGCACGACCACCCACCTCCGAGCGATCGTCGATGGATACCGACGACCCTCCGACAGATCCTGACCGACACATCCGACACCTCCCGACGACTCCCGAGAGCCTTCCGACCAGCTTCCAATAACTTACGAAGTTGCTCCGACCACTTACGACAACTCGTCGTTCCGACAACTTCCGATGATGTTCCGACGGCTTCCGAAGATGGAACCGAGCACTTCCGACGTTGGCCCGACGTCTTCGTGGAGGGGTGCATCGAGATCATAAATAAAACTAGAGGGGCAGTGATCGGGCAACCAATTGAACGCCGCCATCTTGGATAAATTAGCGGCAAAATAGCACACCCGGATGTAAAACGTGAGGTAAAAGGTCGCTCGCTGTTTTTCATGTCTTTTGACAGTGTAGAAAACAAAAACCGTGTTGTTTTTCGAGGTTTTTTGCAAGTTGTGTTAAAGCTGCTCATCTACCTTTTTTCGGAAATCAAACCAGCCATGGTAATTAATTCATTCTCGTTTTTAGGAGAATGGAGGACAGATGCACGGCTCACGTCAGCTCACGTCAGCTCACGCCAGATCACGTCAGCCGACTGTTTCTATCTTTTTTCATGCCCCAAAAATCGCCAAATAGCTAATAAGCCTTTTGAATGGTTTGTTTCCAATTTTTATTGTATAAAACAAATTGATTCCATTTTGCCGTTGTCTGTTCAGTTATAGACGTCAGACGTAATGTTAGAAACATTAAAATTCTCCTCCTACTGTGGTCTAGGCAGAAGTCTGGGAGCTGGTAATTGTACATCCGGGTGGGCTATTTTGCCTCCAACAGAGCCAATGGCGGCGGCCAATTGGCTACCCGATTTTCCTCAAAGTGCCCCCTCTAGTTTTATTTATGATCTCTATGGAGGGGGCCAACTTCGGAAGTGTTCGGCCTATCTTCGGAGGCCGTCAGAACATCATCGTAAATTGTCGGAACGCCTTCGGATTCCGACGGAACGATTTCGGAAGTGGTCGGAGCAACTTCGGAAGTGGTTGGAAGGCTCTCGGGAGTCGTCGGGAGGTGATCGGATGGGGTCGGAAGATCTTCGTAGGCCATCTGGAAGCGGTCAGGATCTGTCGGAGGTAAGTCGGTATCCATCGACGATCAGTCGGAGGTGGTTGGTGGGGTGGTTGGTAGTCAGCGGCGGCTTCCTCTTTGGCGGACATCCTCTATATTTAATCATTCCGCCATTCCGCAAAATACACGTCCGGTTTGCTCGACGTCTCAAAGTTGATGTACAGTGGTGGTTTTCTTTTCAAATTTGACGTCATTGAGTGCTGCCTTTTGTTTTTTTGCAGTCAATGACGTCTAAATTTAAAAGAAACCGATTTTTCAAAATTTCCAGAAATGGTAGACAAATTCACAAACCTACTGTTTTTAGCGACATATATAGGAAAATAAATGGGTCTACAGAACCAGTTACGGTGTGGGACAGTCAGCTGCAATTTCTTAACATTACTATTAAGTTTAAGTCGATCACGCAGGATAAGGTTGCCCTATTCATCCGAACCAGAGGCTCGTGCTTTTAAAAATTCCTAAAAACAATTTAAGCGCTCGACTATTCAG
This sequence comes from Chrysogorgia sp. JL179-B06, assembly GCA_035772405.1. Lineage (NCBI taxonomy): Eukaryota > Metazoa > Cnidaria > Anthozoa > Scleralcyonacea > Chrysogorgiidae > Chrysogorgia > Chrysogorgia sp. JL179-B06. The sequence continues at coordinate 6,322,460 of JAYKKM010000237.1, forward strand.
TTTATCACTCATAGGTGAACGGAAAACCCAAGTTATCAGGGTTCCGAGGGCCTACGATTTAAGGTCGTTTTCCGAGAAGATCCGAAAGTCTTACCATTTGCTGGTGTCGTTGTTGCAAAGGCAGCACCTTCTCTTCAATAATTTTTAAGGATTGTCATGGTATAACTACTAGACCATAACAACTGGTTGAAAGAATTGTAGAAATTTTAGCGGTTGGCGTTTACAACTCTTCCATATCTCACTTTGTTCTTGAAATTGGTTTGATATGTAAATGATCCTCATTTTTACGTTATACTGCATCATGACTTATTGAAGAACATATTCAACATAGGCGTACCAAAAAATTAAGATTTGATTTGGCATGCAGGCGCAACTTCACCAAAATAGGGGAGTACTTCATCTATCGTATGTATAATTTTATATAATATAATTTAGTATAATTTTAAACCGGGCAACTGCAAAAAATACATTATGTTAATGTTAAAACATATTACTTTAAAGGGACACTCCGGCCCAAATACAAATGCAGTTCATATGAAAGATCTTACTGACTTTAGTTTATTTCCAAAGTTTCAGCATTCCTATCAATTTAGTTGAGAAGATATTGCTAGTTGAAGTTGAACATTTGTGGATTTTGACGCCATATTGGTTTTGAAAATATGACGTCATTGAGTGATTCTTTATCGGCAGTGGAGTTGTTTTGATGGCGATCACATAGTGATAGTTATTGTGAATGGTCTTTGGACGAAAATTAGTCGAAATAAACTATTTAGTTCATCATGCAGGAAAGTAGAGGAGCTTCTTAGGCATAATACGAGATCCACGTCACTCAGTGACGTCATATTTGAGAAACAAAATGGCGTCGAAATTGGACAAACTCTCCAACTTCAACTAGCCACATCTTCTTAACTAAATTGATAGGAATGCTGAAACTTTGGAAATAATCTAAAGTCAGTAAGATCTTTCATATGAACTACATTTTTATTTGGGCCGGAGTGTCCCTTTAATATTAAAACAGTTCAAAATATATATTTTTCATGAATATTTAACAGCAATATTACCGAATTTACCTGAAATTTCTTTCAAAAAGTGCCCGAAATTTTCATTTTTAAAACGTTTGGAGGGGCAATTGCCCCCTGCAACCACCCCCTGGTATGCCTATGCCTGCATACATTTGGGATTATGTAACAAAATTATGAAACTGTGCGTGCGTGTGTGTGTGGTTTTGCGGGTTTGTAAACGTGTGAAGTGACTTTTTATATGCAGTGTGAGTGTGACCTACAATTTAGGATCATTTACATATCAAAAAAAACTTAATACATGCAGAATGAAGTAAGAGAGTTATTTCAAAATTTAAACTTAAACGTAAGCTGACTTTCCCACAAGACAACTGAGTTTAAACAAACGTTCGTCAAATCTTATGAGTATAAAAAAACACAAGTTTTCAAACCTTATGAGAAAGATGTATGGTATGTAAGCTTTGCAAGAAAGCAATGACGCCCGGGTGAGGTAACTTGCTGAACTGGTCAGGCTGGTGTTTTTCGTCGATTAAAGTGAAGTAAATGGGGAAAGAGAGCTGTGAATATAAAGATGAAAGAAACATCATAGTTATTTATTTGTCGTCATCTTATAAAACAAATACCAAATGCTTTTCTGTATAGGATACGAAAAGCCTTTTTACGGTTTTCAAACGTCTCGCAAAATCCCACATGTTTGGATAAACGTATCCTGCACGGAATGCGATGATTTGCACGGAATGCCGGCCTACGCAGCGCCCCCCGCCCCCCCCCCCCCAATTATTTCCATGGAGGTTTTGAGCGCAAACGAGTCACCATAGGGCAAAGCCAAACATATACCAGCTGTACTCCCAACATGTTGTTAGGTTTTACATTGAAAACTTGTGCGGGAAATGGGGTTCAGCGGGTTACGAGGAAAAATCCATGTTGTCAACTCGGTAAACAAGTCAGCCCTCCTCGAAGGGCTAGAATATTCCCATGTGAACGCGAGGTGAAATCCATCCCTTTTACTAGGGCCAGCCTTATACCAAGAGGGCTAGCCCTCCTTCAGGTGATCCTTTGGCAGTCCCAAAAAGAGAGGTCTCTGTCTTTCCTTTCTTCAAATTTATAACCAATTCGTTCTCCTGTATATTCGTCCATTATATTATAGCTTGTTATTACTTGCTGTATAATAATCGTTGGTTGCTCAGATCCAGCCCATCTAAAAAACGCTCTGTGGTCCCTGTCCACTGACATCGCTGCATAAAGAATAATAAATAAAATTCATCACCTGCGAAGCTAACTGCACCATGACCAGCTTTGTTCTCTCAACAAGAATTTCTGAAAATATTTCGACGAAATAATAAACATAAGACATGCAAGTATAAAAATAGGTACGCAATGCGTACATGTGTCTCCGTTTGGGATAGGGCGTAATTATTATCGTGGCACAGATGTACAGTGGTAAAACTGGAAACAATTAATATTTGGTATTTACATTCGATCGTTGAAAGTTTTCAGGTGAAGCAAAATACGGTGGCTCAGAGATGACATAAACATCTTTTTATTTTCGCTACTTTTTTCGCTACTTTTTATTTTTTCGTGACTTTTTTCGCGACTTTTCCGATTCACGAGAAGGAACTTAGTCCTTTAGGGACCGGTCAAAAATGAACTGCTAGGGTGGGCCGGAGGGAATTTGGATGGGTCATGAAATTATTTTCATCATGAAGTATTTCTTGTCCAAATGGATGGGCCATGAAATATAGCCAATAATGTGTACTCATAAAAGTAACGTTCAAAATAAATAAATTCAAAATAAGAAACAAAATTTATAATAATTTATTAGTTTTTAGTTTTTAATTTATTTTATAGTTTTCATGATTATCTTACACTGTCGAAGTCATCAAAATTTTTAAATATTTCAAGGGCAGTGTGAGATAATCATGAAAATTATCTCTTCATGTTTCTCTGAGGATGATTCTGTAATAGAGTTAATCTATGCCGAAAGTATAGTGGTATTGCAATTGAGGTACTTTATCAAATATTACATTCTTCGATTGAAAATCAATTTTACCAAAACATTAGTATTAAATATGTGACTAATCTATTGGTTTTAGTTGATGGAAAAAGTGACGATGGTCTGTTCGAAGTGATTGACATAGATGTATAACAGGGTGGGCCACGAAACGTTTTCAATAATCTGTGATGGGCCACCAAATTGTTCTGGGAAAAGTCATTTTTCCCTCCGGCCCCCCTAGCAGTTACTTTATGATCGGTCCCTTATAGGTGTTTTCGAAAGGAATAACCATGCTTCTATTATTTTGTATTTGTATCAGTTACAAATAGTCACTGTTAAGGCTATTTTACCACAATATTCTCCTGCGAATCAAGCGATAGGACGCAATGAAGCAATCGTGAATTACTTTAGGCTTGGTTTTACTACAGCAGAAATTTTAGGTTTTCTAAAATATCAAGATATCAAGGGGCACAGGAATAGAAATTCAAGATCTTTCAGTGGTAATGGCTGTCCGAAAAGTCTGGAAAAAAGTTATATTCTTCATGTTGGCCAAGGCCGCGAGATCATGATGATTATTATTATATAGTGTGCTATTATAATGGTGCCCTTCTGTTTCTTTTTATCTTTAAAGTGTCCCTAACCTCAAAATTTTTTTATTGTCTTATTTGGAAGAACATTTAAAATGATAAAATAACTTCTTTTGAAGATTTTCGTTTCTTCGCTTTCTTTTTGAGATATCAGTTTGTTTGATATGCAAATGTCCGGAATTTACGTCAACATGCATATTTTAATGAGTTATCAGACAATGTTATATATCTTTGCATTCATCAAATAAAAACACTAAAGTGTGAATAACACGCTTCGTTCAACAATGAAAGAGATGCACACGTTTCTCCAATAAGTCATTATGCATGTGTGACGTAAATTCCGGACATTTGCATATCAAACAAACTGATATCTCAAAAAGAAAGCGAAGAAATGAGAATCTTCAAAAGAAGTTACTTAATGGCACATTAAATTAATCCTTAATGATCCTACCTTTTTCGTGTTTAGATTTAGGTCCAATGATTACAACTCTCCCTGATTGATTTTTCCTGAACCACATATTCAACAATTCAGGGGTGCCTGGCTTGCAAGTGAGGCCGCCGTCATGATTGTCCACAACAACAGCTTCCCATTGTACAAAAAGCCCAGGTAGGTTAAACTGGAAAATAAGCGAAGAGACCTCACCAATGATAGCAAACAATATGTCTCACCACTGCAGAGATCGAAAGATACGACAGCATTCTTTCCAACATTTAAAGTGTCTATAAGCCCTAGATAGTTTTTTGTTTGGAAGCGGTTACAGGTCCGACAATTTGTAGGGATATTTAGGGTTAGGATTTCTTAGGGATATCTTGTCGCAATTGCGTTTATATGTTTATATAGTGATGTAGGACCGCAAGCATTTACGAGCCTATGGGGTCCGGTGTCGGACCTGTATCCACAGACTTTATGTTTTATGCATAGAAGACGCAAAAATAGTTGGTAAGGTCGTTTACAGTTTTGATTTGGTCCATCAATTTTGGAGATATCTATCTATAAACATTGCCAAAAAGTGCGGTTTTGGATTGCCCGCCTCGAAGTGAATGAAGCTATTGGTTATCCCGAATGAATCCTATACGCTTTCACTCATTATCTCTAGGGGGGGGGGGTGCCAATCAGCTTGACCAGCAGATTGTAAGCTCGCTTTAATTTCTGCACCTAGTCTCTTGACGCAAGACAGACGAATCATATTGCACGTTGCTCTGTTGTCGGTCGTAATCACATGCGGTGTGGTGGCGGTGGTGAAACGTGTCATGTAGGGAAACTGAGGTACTTGGACTAGGCTGGTCGGGTTTGGAGTAGGGGTTAGTATCAGCAATGCAAACATCGTCGTCAGTCTCAAAACAGGGGGAATGACTTTTCACGTGTGCAGGACCTTCGGGTATGCTTCGAGGGGAGTCTGTGTGTTGTTTTGTTCCAGTTGCAAAAATGCCTCATACTCGTTGTCAAAAACCCTGACTTAGAAATCCTCGCCGGTACCCCTTTTATGGAGTCCAACGACATAGCTGTTAGACCAGCACGATGCCAAGTCATCTTCGGAAATGGATCTACATACCAATACGGCTCACCGGGAAGCAACCAGTCGACAAAGCGGTTCGGCGCGCCGTAGTATTACGAGCACCCCCGTCACCCACTAGTCTGGCCAGAAGAATTCCTAGAGGTAGAACTCCCGTGCGACATCCCCACTTAATACGCGCTCGAACCACGAACGGATGCTCCAAATGCTCGATCCACTAGGATTTCACAGCTTTGGCCCCCACCTAGCAGTTTCCAGTGTCGCTGGTAATATCCGCATCCCAATTGATGCCGAAGGTGGGCTCTGAAATAAATAAGTCAGTGGAAGCACAGAATCGCAACAGATCCCTCTAGCTGGTGAATCTATGAAGTATTGCGAACTCACCACCCGTTCCACGCAAGCTCTGCTATGGGAATCACGATGAAACAGTTCTATGTGTCGCGTACTGGGCGACCTTCTTACAGAAGGTGTGGTCACTAAGCTCGCCGATGACCTTTACTGCGGAGCTGTTAGAGAATTGTTAAAGAGCTCCCAGAGGAGCTGTTAAAGAATTGGACCAGCCACCAGGGTCTTATCCTCCCTCCACAAGAACAACATACGTTTATCCGCATACAAGACAACAATCAACCCGAAGTCTACAATCATCTTAGGCAACCCCCACCAGATCTACACACAAGCATCATGCGCTCCAGCAGACAAGGTTAGCGGAATGAAGTCATTTATTGGTTTTTATAAGGTACTGGCCGTGTAATTATTGGTTGCAAAAAGTTAACCTGGAGCGAGTTGCCCTTTCAACAAACTGCACCATCACGCTGCCCAGGAGCTGTGAAAAAAGGTGGAATTGGAGCAACATGATATGTAACCCGCTCCAACAAACTCCACCTCACAAAATTCTTCAGCGCGAAGTTACAAGGCCACCAATCTTTATGGTTACTCTGCAAAGTTGAGGCCTTAGCCATCGCCACAGCCATGCACGAAGCACGTACTTCAGCCCCTACAGTACATCCACCAGAGGCATGCATTCTCACTAACAGTAAACCAGGCTATATGTCGTCCGATGTGGGGAATTATCTGCAAGTCCCTGTGTCTCTACATTCCTGTCCACTGTAAGCTGCTACCAAGCCCCAGTACAGCATGTTACAGGGGTACAGTAGCTACTGTATATAGCTCCCATCTGATTTTGTCAGACGCAACACCCCAGAGTGTGATGACATCCGCAATTCAGCTCGAAAGTAGAGTACACAGTCATCCCTCGTCAGATTGTAGACAGTCTTAACCTCCCTTCGGACAACTTAACCATCCAACTCACCTGCACCAGTTGAAGATGGAACCAACTCAAAACCATTCCTTCATTTATCGTTCCAGCAAGAGACAATGACGAACATTTGAGAAGATCATCTGGTACCCACCTGCCTCCCATCATATCTAGATGACTACACTACTGACTTTTAAAGTGAATTAATGTCCGTTAGTGTGACAATTTTTGTCAGAATCGTACTGTTACTGTTTAGTTATGACAAATGTAATATCCTCTTTATCTATCTTGTTGGCAACGGACTTCTGTTCTGTTAACTACTAGCAAAACATCCCTTCTGACTGCAACTTGTGTGTTCTAATTTTTGTAACTTGGAAACTGGAACTGAGATGCAAAATCCCTGGCTATTACTCTGCATGGTGGAGATCGAAACATTCTAGTTTGGCAATGTTTATTGAAAAGATAAAGATTTGAAGAGCAGTGGAATAACACTGATCTGACTCATTGAAACACTGTGTTATTTGTTTTATCCACACTACTCACTTTGAAAGGCGCGTTACATGTAAATTCTGGTTTGACTATTTGCAATGAAAATCCTTCAGCGACTGTAGGGAACTCTAAAAAATCAAAACCACACACTTAAAGTTTTTAGTTTTAACATTTCAATCATGGATAAGTCCTATCTTGTCCCATTTCTTTATCACTTTCTATTAAATTTGTTCATTCCCGATTACTGTAGTTTATTTTGCATTCAGTGTTTTTTATTTCCATAACTTTTTTTACATGCACTTTACTTCAATCCACTTCACTTCACTTTTCTTCATTTCAGTTCACTTCCTTTCACTTTGTTTCACTTCACTTCACTTCATTTCACTTCACTTCATTTCACTTTGCTTCACTTTATTTCACTTCACTTTTCTTCTTTTCAGTTCACTTCCTTTCACTTCACTTCATGAGTTCCCTTCCCTTCATTTCACTTCACTTCACTTTGCTTCATTTCACTTCACTTCAGTTCCCTTCCCTTCACTTCATTTTACTTCACTTTGCTTCATTTCACTTCACTTTCCTTCTTTTCAGTTCACTTAATTTCACTTCACTTCATTTCACTTCACTTCACTTCACTTTGCTTCATTGCACTTCGTTTCCCTGCACTTCACTTCACCTTGCTTCACTTTGCTTCATTTAACTTCACTTCAGTTCCCTTCACTTCATCTTACTTCACTTTGCTTCATTTCACTTCACTTTTCTTCTTTTCAGTTCACTTCATTTCACTTCACTTCACTTCACTTTGCTTCATTTCACTTCACTTCAGTTCCCTTCCCTTCACTTCATTTTATTTCACTTCACTTCACTTTGCTTCATTTCACTTCACTTCAGTTCCCTTCCCTTCACTTCATTTTATTTCACTTCACTTCACTTTGCTTCATTTCACTCCACTTCAGTTCCCTTCCCTTCACTTCATTTCACTTCACTTCACTTTGCTTCATTTCACTTCACTTTTCTTCATTTCAGTTCACTTCCTTTCACTTTGTTTCACTTCACTTTGCTTCATTTCACTTTACTTTACTTCATTTCAGTTCACTTCCTTTCACTTCTCTTCATTTCACTTCACTTCACGAGTTCCCTTCCCTTCACTTCCTTTCACTTCACTTCATTTCACTCCACTTTTCTTCTTTTCATTTCACTTCCTTTCACTTCACTTCATTTCACTTTACTTTGCTTCATTTCATTTCACTTCACTTTTCTTCTTTTCATTTCACTTCACTTCACTTTGCTTCACTTTGCTTCATTTCACTTCACTTCAGTTCCCTTCCCTTCACTTCATTTTACTTCACTTCACTTCACTTTGCTTCATTTCACTTCACTTACCTTCTTTTCAGTTCACTTCATTTCACTTCACTTCACTTTGCTTCACTTTGCTTCATTTCCCTGCACTTCACTTCACTTTGCTTCATTTAACTTCACTTCAGTTCCCTTCCCTTCACTTCATCTTACTTCACTTCACTTCACTTTGCTTCATTTCACTTCACTTTTCTTCTTTTCAGTTCACTTCCTTTCACTTCATTTCATTTCACTTCAGTTCACTTCACTTTGCTGCATTTCACTTCAGTTCCCTTCCCTTCACTTCATTTTATTTAACTTCACTTCACTTCACTTTGCTTCATTTCACTCCACTTCAGTTCCCTTCACTTCATTTCACTTCACTTCACTTCACTTCACTTCACTTCACTGCACTTCACTCCACTTCACTTCACTTCACTTCACTTTGCTTCATTTCACTTCACTTTTCTTCATTTCAGTTTCCTTCACTGCACTTCACTGCACTTCACTTTGCTTCACTTCATCCAATTCCATTCCACTTCTAGTTGTCATTTCACTTCATATCACTATTATTCCACTCCATTTCATTCTACATACTCCACTGTATTTCTCTACACTTCGCTTCCTAATACTAACCTGGGGGATTTAAGACACTTTTTCTTTTGTTAAACCAACAATCCAACCTCTCATTTGAATCTGATAAATAATGAGATTTATCCTGTCTGCTGTCCAAGAATGTCCAATCAACAATTGCCCATTCCCGAGCCCATAAGCATTGTTGGTAACCAAATGATGGCTCAGGTAGAAACTGAACAATGGTTAAGCTACAATTTGGAACCTGCAGAAGAGATTTATGGTGAGAAATTATGGACTGACTGTCAATCACATACCGTAAGTCCTTTGTAGCTGACCTTTTGCTTGACAAGAGAGCAATAAGATTTCCGTGTTTCACTATACCAATTTTCATCATCAATTACAACGCTGCTTCCCTGTTAATTATTAATGGCACAAGATCAACATGAGTGCTGAGTAAAATTACAAAAATATTTTAATATTTTATGTTTACCTGGCAAAGAAACCCAATAGCTTTCAGGATCACATGTCTCAAGTTTGTGGACTCATCTTTCTGAAATAACTCATGAGCTGATATTCGCCTGTGAGTCTTTGAATAATGTCGGTAATAATATAACGTTTTCCCCTAAAATTAAAAAAAGGAAGTGGATACAGGTCCAACAATTTGTAGGGATATTTAGGGTTAGGAATAGGGATATATATATATATATAGGGTTAGGATTTAGCGTTATTTTGTCGCAATTGCATTTATATGTTTATATAGTGATGTTGGACCATGATCATTTAGCCCTGGGGTGACAGGGTTTCCAATAGAAGCCGGCAGCAGATGGAAAACTGCCTGCTGAGGAATTTTTCAAAGAATACTAGTTTTATATATTGTTATATGGCCGCATTGTGCCGTCTGTAATAATGTCAAACACCTCCTGATGGAAATTCTACATTTGGAAACCCTGCGTGAGGGTCTGGTAAAAATGGGTACAACTTATTGTGGTAAAAATGAGCCAATTAAACCTTATTTGTAAAATAAAATTGTCATTTAAGAACACTATATTATTCACTTTGTAAGTTTTGTTATTATATGCATATTAAAATTTCTAGAAATAAAAAATAGATATACAATATTAATTAAACAAACAGCTACTTACAACGAATGGGGGACCAAAGAATAGAACCAATTCAACATCTGTCATATTTTTACCAAAGAATGTGTCATCCTTTATTTCATAAATCACATCAACTATGCATCACATCACAACTATGCATCACATCACATCAATATCGTGTTTACATCTATTTTACCGTTTTACGACTATTAACTGTGGGGGTTTGCATAGAAGAGGCCTTAAGTCCGAAGACTAAATGTTATAGTGCGAAGAATGAATTCAAAGCGGTGTTACTTTGCGCTTGTTTCGAGGCTTGTTTTCTCTTGTATTGGCATTGTGACATAAGCCACAGACCAGGCGTGACGTCACACCAGTCAATATGGCGTATCTCCCTCCAGAATGGAGCGACGATAGCCGAATGAATTTTATGTTTTCTGCCTTTCCAGAGAACAGAGATGTCAATCCAAAACACTGGGACAGCAAGCTTCAATTCTGGCGGACCGTTATCGTCGGTAGCTGTGAGTCGTCGGACGAAATGTTGATAGATGCTGCTGTGTTAAAGTCGAGGTTTCGGAGAAATGGCGTTTCTCCTTTGGGACTTGAAACAGTGCTAAAGGACATGTTCAACCGAGGAGAGATAATTTCTGCGAACGAATTCTTGAACGACTCATTGGGATCTTGGTTGTATGGCATGGTGAAGAGAAGTTTTTGGTGGTCAGTTGGGCAAGTCTGGCAAGATAACAATGAACTATATAATGCCGGGTCGTTTATTCTTTTATCGTTAGTAAAAGTATGTTCATTCTGTAGTTTCTAGTCAAGCACGCTCGTCCCAACTAGTATTTTTTGAGCTTGTGGATGTTGGGTGTGCTTGCGTTGTCGAGAATTTGAGATCATGCTGAAACTCGTGATGTATTCCCGTCAGATCAAAAGATGTTTTCTAAAAAATAGTGCATCATGGTAAATTTGAAAGAACTAAGTTGAACTAAATGAAACACTTCACCATAACTGCACCGGTCAAGTATGCACTGAACATTAATGTCTAAAAATGAATCGATTGACCAATCAATTGACCCACCAACCAATTAATTGACAAACCAACCAATTGAGTCCAATCAACCAAAGAACCAATCAATCAAATAATTATATCAATCTATTGATTAATCATTATCACCAATATACAAGGCCAAACGTAAAACCACCCTCTTGAAAATACTCAAAGTGGCGGGCCAATTAACTAACTAGTTGGGCCGCAAATACGTTTGCAGCCCTGCTTATCATTGATCTTATAATGAACTGCATCTTTAACCAAATGGTGCACACTGCATTTCATAATTACTTTTCCTTGTATATTGTATTTGGTGATAATGATAATAACACGACTTTTGTTGGGTCATATTGTTTATTTCTGGCCCTTGTACTACGTGGGCCACAAATAAACAATATGCCTCCAAAAGTCATGTTATTGCCTTAATAAAATGATGAACAGGTCAATCAGTTGATCAAACAATAGCATCAATCATTCAATCATTTTAGCTTAATTATAAACCCTACATATAGTATCAGTCTGTCCATTTTCTGAGGATTTTAGTATGACGATCGTCCATGTATCATCTGTGACCCTGCTAAATTTATATACTGGTTTAGACTACTGTGAATTACAAAAGAACATCAAGATTTTACAAACTAAAATAATTCTGATACTTTTACAGTCTTTAGTTACTAACATTTTATTGCCTTTACTGAATTAATCATGTTTTGTTTGTCACAGAAAAAGGCAGAGTTGTTGCTCTCTTGTCATTACAAAGATGTCAAACACTCACTCACTGATAACATTGTTCCAGTAAAAGTATTAAAAGTAAGATTAAGAGCAAAAAATGTCAATATCAGTGAACAAGAGATGGATATCATAATATGTCATCTAAGGAAAGAGGGAAAGGTTGCTGTTCATGTATTGGATAATGAAGAGAAGGTATTACTATGAGTTTGTGATACTGTTAGACAGTATAATCTACAGACTGTATAAAATGCAGATTGGGAGGACATACAGGTTTTATCATCTCTTCACTATAAATAACACTTAAACAAAATCATCATTTTACCTTAATTGCGGTGTCAGTTCTCAAGATTACTCACTGAAGCATTTGCGTCTATGGTCCATATTGATTGAGATTGAGACAAGGAAATCATGTGACTCATGCATACAGCTTGGCAGAAATACTGTAGATTGATGGAGGGGCATTGCTACTGGGGGTGGGAGTGGTGTGGGGTATCACCTGGGAAATTGGGGCAAAAATAGACAATAGAAGTATTAAAATCAGGGCATACTATATTGATATGGTAAAGTAGGAGTTTATACTAAATTGTGAGATTGCTTTAAGATAGTTTCCTATTTCAAGGAGCTCTGGTATTTAACAAGCTGCCAAAGGAAGTCTGTGACGGAAACAGTCTTATTTTATTTAGAAAAATAATTTTAAATAGTACTTTTTGACAATTCACTTTGGTCTATAGGTTGAACCGTTTTCCTCTATTAATGTTTTTCGATATAGTAATTAGCATATGTTTTACTATTAATAATTTTAATCTTAAGGGCGATTCTCCCATCACACACGGGACATTGCTATTCCTTTGGGCTTCACACTAAGTGTGAAGCCCAAAGGAATAGCAATGTCACGTGTGTGACGGGAGAATCGCCCAAAGGGAGAATCGCCCTTAATATTTTAATTTTTTAACTTTTTAACTGTATCTTAGACACAGGTCCTTGTAGGATAGCAGCTTTTAATAGCTGAACAAGTTTAACCTGTTTAAATATTGTTATAATAATAATAATAATAAAATTTGGGTAATTTTATATAAAATATAATATTTGGCCAAATTCAATTGGACACCCCCCAATCAAAGTGGATTCGCGACGCCCATAGATTGATGGGTATGACCCACCTCACAACACTGTAATAGAAAAAACTAATAACATGCAGAAATTGTTTCAAATCAACCCAAGAAATACAAACAATTTTGGTTGAAAAGGCAAGGTGAGGGGGCATGGGTAATTTTTTGAAAGGTTGGGGTAACCAGGAAGGTGCAGGGGTCATTACGCCTTGCCAAGTATGAGTTTTAAAGTGCCTATGACTTCAAATACAATATTACTGATATTGAGCTTTACAAACCTTTTATAGCACATCAATGCAAAGCTCAAATCATAAAATAGTTTTGCATTCAACTATTCACTTCATGTAGAATCTATATCAGTAATACCATATTTATAGGAACTGTAAAGTTTTGTAGCTTAAAGCTTCAAATGTAAAATGCACTGCATTTTCTTTCAGGTTCTTAAATTTGCTGATAAAAATAATCGAAGAGTCTCTGTTATATCTGAAACAGATTTAAACATTTTGAGGTACTGTACTAACACTGCTGTTTAACAACTATACTGTGCATGAATATGAACTAATGTTACATAATTGTATACACTATCTATATGTAAGTATGTATATCTATCTAGTATGTAAGTATGTTGTTATATCAATATGTTGTTTTGTATTTTTTGTTTTGTATTGTATTGTATTGTATTGTATTGTTGTTTACTGATGGTAACAGATCTGATGTTTTACATGTAGACTGAAGAAAGCTGAAGTGTCAATCCAATTACAAGTTAGAAAACTTCAGCATGATATAGATGAGTAAGTTTGGTTGCTTTCCTGTCTTTGTTCAGTTGCTCTACTATAAAGTCATAAACCTCATTAAATTTCCTGTTTTAATCATCAAGTGTTCTACCCTTAGGAAAGTTCTTTCATGGATTTGTCAATCACCATCTCTACTCTAACCTGGGCCATTCTCTTCAACTCCTCAATGCTTCTTCCTGACCTAAGATCATCCAACATAGATTTTCTTTTTCTTTCCCTGCTCTTTTTCCTATCTTCGGAACCTCTTATCAACCTATATCACTCCCATCCATTAGGCGATTTTCTGCCATTCATTAATAGTTATGGAAGGCAAGGGCCAGGCTTCTATTCTCATCCACTTGCTGCAAAACTTCTTCATTGCTTTTGTGTTCTCTCCAGCTTATTTTCACCATCTTTCTCCATATCCACATCCTGTTTAATATAGGGCCATTTATATGAAAGAATATAAGCCTTGTCGTAATGAAAAGTCGATACACTCGCGACCCAAAACAGGCGCGAAAAAATAAGCCCATGGTTGAAAGGTGGTGAAATTGATATAAAAAAGTTGTGTGCTTTGTAGGCAGTGGTAAAATACGTTTTAAAAACACTAAAAGGTTTGGTGTACTGTGGAAACATATAGAGAGAATATCTCAAATCGGAGAGTGAAACATCTCAAATCATTAATAATTTATAAAGATTTTTATATGGGAGGGAGGTTTGGATATGCGAGGAAGAATTAACCCAACTTTCTTCTCAATTTTCTCCTAAAATACGGGCCCTTGTGTATTTGAGATGAGTAGTATAGCAAGTAGGGCTGCGAGCTCAATCGACCTCAACCGTGAATATAAACACCAAAACGTCACCAAATTTGGCCAAGTCACGACTCGACAAATTTGGCGATGTTTTGGTGTTTATATTCACGATTGACGTCGAATAAGCTCGCAGCCCTACTTGCTATACTACTACAGCGATCGTTCGTCAATCTAGACACCTCTCACACGTTTTCTACTAAATTGATGTCAAACACATGCGAGATTAGCGAGACAATACCAAATTTATACTAAATAGCGACTCTCGCTAAATTTGACACCATTTCAGCCATATTTAAAAAAATAGAGAGCGTCGTTTCAAAATTCTCACAAATTTATGTCAAATTACATTTAGGAAAAAATAGAAAGCGTCATTTCAACATTTTCACGTGTTAGAAAAATAAAATGTGGTACGAGCTCACTCCCACATATTAAAAAATAGAGAGTGTCATTTCAACCGACGCGTTCTGCTGTTGTCTCAACTCACGCGCAAAAAAAAAAACCACTAGATTTTGATTCTAGTGGTGATGTTTTATCCAAATGGATAGCGAAATAGCGCTCTTTTGGTTGGCTAACAACATTGGCTAACAAATAGCCAGTCGTTTTGCAAATTAGTCCGTTTGCTCACTATTTTCAGTGGTGTCTCTCACTACAATGTTTTTGTGACCATATGCGTAGGAGTCAATGCCATTTTCTAAAAGGTATCGTTTATCGTCGAAGCAGGATAGCGATACTTTATTAATTTCGTAGCTACCGAGCTGATGTTTGACACTTCTAATGGTCTTCATTGTGTGTCGCAATTGTTTCTGCTCTAGTAGCACGCTTTTGTAATCTTCGTGTCTGATTACCTTTTTAATTATGTTCTTTCTAATACCTTTAGCGGTTTTCCCACCACCTCCACCCTCTTTCAAATAGCTGTACATTTTACTGCGCAACCCAACGAACTCAATAATTGACGTCCCAGCGCACTCGTCCTTCATCTTCCCAATAACTTTCTTATTCTCTCTAAAAAAGAATGGGCTGTCTGCAGGGTAGTCGCTATTGTCAAACTTTTCGCACTCCATCATAAAGTCGGAATAAACGTCATCGGTTTTGATTGAGTACAGCAGACTGTCAGTGTCGGTGAAGTGTAATCTGCAGGTGTCGCTAGAGTACTTTTTCATAATATAATTGTAGTGAAAATTGTACATCAGCGTTTTGCTCAAGTCTAGTATGCACATACCCACATATGCGGGCCTATTTAGTGTCAGCGTTTCTTTAACCTTATGGACAGCAACTAAGTTCTCGCTAAATATTTTGCAAGACACAAACGTCGGCTTTGAGACGAGCTTTTCTAATTTCTTCGCAGTGGTCACTAATCTTACGTCCACACGCTTCCTCAAGTTTTCCATCGTTTTTCCGAACACGCTATTGTTCATCAACTTGAAGAAGTCCTTCTCAAAAGCGTTCTTAGCTGTGGTTCTTTTGACTGTGTTAAAGTCGATGTACTTGCCCAACCACTTGGACTGGTCGAACTGTAGGGCCCTATGAATCTTATTGATTTTTAATCCAAGATCCATGTACAACTGCAGATTTCCGTAGTGACACACATACTTTTTTTTGTCCATCAAATTAGTCACCAGCTTCTTCACACCACCAACACTCACGTTAAACTTATTTTTGATTTTCGTGCAGTACTCCGACAACATGTCAACGGTTATCTCCATCTTCTCGGGAGCCAACGGGTAATCGTTGTGTAGGTCATGCAAATGGGTTGGGTACTCCAAGTCGACCTCGAGCAGTAAACCTTTTTTACTATTGTTGTGATAGTCGTGCAGATTAACTTTTTCTATTTCTTTCTCAGTCAACCACTTGAAGCCGCCCGTGGGTAGACCTCGACTCATTGCCCATCCATACAAGTTGTTGGCGTCAAGGTACATCAAATACTTCGACTCTTGCTCTTTATCATACCCCTTCATGTACTTATTATTCGCCACGCCATGTCTGTTGCATATGTAGCTCACACCACCACGCATACCTAATTCTACAAACTGGAACATGTCAATGTCGGACAATAATTCAAGTTCTACTCCAGTCATCTTTAACATGGCATCCCAAGCCAATCCGGGCGATGTGAAATAATGGCAAGGGTCTAATTTATACTCGCGATGGCATGTCTTTCTAAAGTTCTCAAAAACGTCAGCGAGCAAGAGCACATCGCTTTTCAAATACAGGTCGTGGTACCCACCCATGTTTTCAACGTCGAAGTAGTCCCACACATCGATGGCACGCTCATGCATTTCTTCCGTAATGTGCTCATCGTTCAGAATGCTGTAGAAATCTTTTTTGGAGGGTAGCTCGCGCTCATCGAATTTATCAAAGGAGTCCATATAATCGTAGGGATAGACCCCCTTTCTTGTCATAAGTGCCAACCCATCGTCGTGAAACACTTCTGACGTGTATTTGAAAGCGTCCTCTGGTAGGTTCTTCACCAAGTTGTCTAGACTACTACTCATGAACTGAAAGCTGTCCAAAAATACTAAGTTTTTTCCAAGCATGAACGCCATGTACTTCTCCATGTTGTTTGGTATCACATTTATGTCTTGACCAAACTTGCCAATCTCCTGCATGATGAAATGGCTATCGTAACCACGTAAGTTATGAAAGATCACAGGGATTTTGTCAGTCAACTTAAAGTTCACGTTACAATCGCGATGTGCGGACCCTCTGTACTTACCTGACACGTGACAGTGGTCTCTCACTCTAACGTCAGCGCTAGTGTACCCAACACTGCAAATATGGCAACTTTTAGCCTCGTCAAAGTTCCTCTTATCGGCATTAGTCAGTATCATCTCTTTGTTAAAGTGACTCTCAGATGTCTCTTTACAATATTCGACAATTTCTAACATCTCCCCAATGAACTTGTTGGCTGCATTTTCACCGCGATACACTTTTACTGGCTTACTGTACTCGTTGTCGTAGCAACAAACCAGTTTATACCCATAACCACAGTCAACGTGCCTCTGGTAGGCATTTGTGTAGCTACTCTCGCTTGATGGTGTCGCTGTGTGCACCTTCTGTGTGATAGCCTCAAAGTCTGCATACACCACAAATGGTACATTTAATTGTCTGCTAAAATTCTCGTATTTTACTTTCGCGCCTTTTTGTGGCATTTTAATAGCTTGCTTCCCATTAATAACCAAACACACTTCAATATGACTTTCAAGCACGTCCGCACGGGTGAAACACTGCAAACAATACCTACAAAAGTGCTTTCTCGCCTTATACTTTGTCTGACGGTACATGAATTTGTCGAAATCGCGAATGTACACATAATGCTTGTTGCCTATGTCATTAGTTATCAACAATAGGTCCATATGGTCAGGATACGCTTCCTTAGAAACGTACACAGGGAATGGCTGCAAATTTTCATACCCAAAAACGTTTACGCTAATATCGTTCGCCTTTTCGATCTTGTTGTAGTCTTTGAGTGTGACTGGGAAGTCGATTCCGTCATAATTCAGCTTACTGACATGTCTGACGTATTTTGACGTTCTGTCAGAGTTTTTTCCAACAGGAAACTTATGTGCAAGGTGACACCATCTAAAGCACTCGTTGTCATCATCGTTATTTACGTTTACCAAGCCCTTCATACTGTTGCGCAGCTCCTTTGGCAACGCAATGTAGCTACTCCCATGCAAAGGTCTGTAAATAGCGACATTAACGTAGTGCGCATCTATTTTGTCGATAGTCCATCCAGACCCCTCAGATAGCCACCCAGCTATCCGCGTCAAAATCTGCTCCGATCCACGATTGGCAACACCCTCGATGTCATGCTCGTTAATGACGACGAACGTTTCGCTGTTAAAGTAGGCAGTTTTGTATGTGGTCTTATCGAGTTCTAAAACTTTCTCAAAAGTGACCTTGACTGTCTCCACCACTTTCATTCCGTTGGTCTCACCTAATTCACGTCTCAAAAGGTTAGTGACAGCGCTTCTACTACCATTTACTTGATTGATGTCTCTGTCGTCAATTACTTCGACTCCATAGGACCTTGTGAACCCTCTCAGTGCTCGATCCAACAAATGTGTTGACGGTGTGAGGTCTTCGACTGCGGGTTGTGTTTCTTGGTCTCTAAAGAAGCCGTGAACGTTGGTCGCTTCATCTGTTAGTGAATTGACAACGGCTGCACTCGTCTTATGCGCCCGTCTTTTTTTCAGCGGGTTTCTCACAGTCCGACTCATTGGCTTATACTTACACTACACTTTTTTTCTTAGCCCACTCATTGTAATAAATATCGCCACTCTCACACCATCCCAGCTTTGGGTACACCACCCCAAACAAATTATCGTCGAACAAGTCTTTCACCTTCCCGTCTTTGAGGTCTGACACCTTCTTGAGTGTCTCGACTCGTCTTCTATGACACAACCTAATAATGTAGTATCCATATCTGCTGACATTTCTACCCTTTACCAAATTGCATGAGTACAACGCATTGACAACTTTCAGGAAGTCCTCTTTTATCAACTCAAGGTGCTCACCCTTCACAACGTTCCGTAGTCTCCTCCCCATCCACCAAGACCGTTTGTGAACGCTTTTTAATCGCGTGAGTCTCATGTCGCTGTAACTCTGAGTGTAACCCCATTCGGTGTCGCCACACTTTGGACACGCGTACCCACCACATTCAGTCACATTTTTCACAACGTCACAATCCGAGCAGTAGTAAATTCTGAGGGTGTCTCCACACTCAGTTTGCGTCTCACTCGCGATTTCGTCAATTGTGTAGCCATAACTCATCTGCCTCATAAGTTTGTCCATCACTCTTATACTACTCCAACATTTTTTTACCGAGTTAGCACCCACACTACTATTCCACTACCCAAACCTAACGCGCCAACAAACAATAATTGGTATTCCTTCATTTCCGCACTCGGTTGGTAGTAATCCGCAATCTTCGGGAGGTCAGTGAACACTCGTCCGCTGTACCGTATGGTCATTACGCTTCTAAGTTCTTCCAACGCGTGGTTTGTGTCATTGATGTCAGCATTAGCGTCAGAGAGCCGTTGTCGTAAACGCTGGATCTTATCTTTCTTGGCGACCTCATTCTCATACCACACTTCTTTCGCACTGGCTAACTGTTCCAACGCATGGTTGTGTCTTTTCATCTCAGCTTCATAACCTGAGTGATTAAACTTCGAAAACATAAAGCCAGCGCCTGCAAAAGCCACTGCATTAAATATCCCTCCAGCCACAACACTCACCATTAACTTACGTTGATTTGAATGGATCTGTCGGTATCCACTTTTTCGATTGCATCCATTTTACTAACAGCGTTCCTGCACCAACAGCTGCAGCAAGTTTCACTGTGCCTTTAACTGTCTCTGGTGTTCCCAATGGTTCTCCCAAAGCCTTTTTCGAAATCATACTCACTACCACAGCACCAGTCGTAACAAGTAGCGCATCGTACAATTCGTTCATAAGTTCTTTTCGATCGATCGCAGTCATATACATTGTCGTGTGTTTTGTTCAAGAGTCAAACGTGTCTAACGCTGGACGGCGAGTTCTATGACTTTCTGACACACTAGCTGGTGCAGTACTCACAGGTTCTTTTTCACTGCTAATTGTGTACCATAGCGAAGCAGCAGCAATGATCACACCAAGCGTCCCGACAATATAACCATAGCTCCACTCACCACCCTGTTCCTCGTTGA
Organism: Chrysogorgia sp. JL179-B06; assembly: GCA_035772405.1. Lineage (NCBI taxonomy): Eukaryota > Metazoa > Cnidaria > Anthozoa > Scleralcyonacea > Chrysogorgiidae > Chrysogorgia > Chrysogorgia sp. JL179-B06. The sequence goes on from JAYKKM010000237.1 coordinate 6,342,483, forward strand.
CTATCATTTCACGCATTTTCTTTTCTTTAGCAGCTTTCGATATCTCAGCCAACTTCTTACCAGCAGCGACGCGCTTTGGGTCCTTCACCTTAACACTTTTCACATCAGCTGTGATCTTAGCGTCGACAGCTGTCTGTGAGTCTTCAACCATCTAATACATTATCACGTGTTATCTTACTCACAGTCGACCTCACAGGTGTCTCACAGTTGACCTCACAGGTATCTCACAGTTCCAGACCAAACGCACTAAAAATTAGGATTTTTTCTGAGAGTATAACATAATGACTCAAGCCAGAGAAATCAGCGAAGAAGATATTGCCAACATGTTGAGAGCAGCCTTTATCAGTGTGCCCACCCTACAAGGCGCCTCTGGACCTATCGTCTTAAACGAGTACTTCTCAACATACACAATGTTCGACCCCGACCCTGAAGGACCACCAAAACGGCTTGGCTCTCAGATCCGCCATACGAGGTATCTTCTCGACGCTTGGATCGATCTTCGAGAAGACAGAGCCAACGAGCTTGCTGGTGTGTTAGCTGACATAATCCCTGTGTGGTGTTACTCGCCATTCAAATACCTTATGTTAGCGAGTGATGTCTACTTGAGCGACCCTAGTGAGTCCAACGCCACATTACTCGGTAATTTCCTCCAAGTGTTCTTAGCGACCCTTCTATGGAAACCATGCCCAACCAAAGCCAAAGCGTGGCTAGAGCTCGCTGCAAACCGCGACGTTCACGTTTGCAAGGTTGGGTGTAACGAGATACTGGGTGTGGATGATATCAGGGACCACGTACTCTCGCCCGCCCACAGACACTTTGCGAGAAATAAAAACGCGTACACCTGTCACCCATGCGGTGTGGTCACCAACGACCCACTGTATCGCTTGAGACATGAGAGCTCGAAGACTCATCTTGAAAACTTAGAGCTCCAGCGGATATTTAACAACGAACAACAGTTGCCGCAACAGGAGAGAGCGTTTCTCTGGAGGTATAGTAACCATGAAGAAAATCGGTAAACTAGAAATCGTGATTGGTCCCATGTTTGCAGGAAAAACAACAGAGACTCTCCGCAGGTTAGTCACGTTGAGTAAATCAGGGCTCAAAGTCCTCTACATGAACAACACAGGTGACACCAGACGAACTGACCACGCGTTCTCCACACATCGTCAGACCATTGTTGTTGGATCAGACAGTTTACCTGCGAAGTTAATCACCAACCTTCCGAGCTCTTCCGAGATAGCTGATTACGACGTCATTGGTATTGATGAGGGCCATTGGTACTCCGATCTGTCAGTTACCCGTGAATACATTAAAGCTGGCATCCACGTCATTATTTGTGGTCTCATAACAACAGAGCACTTAAAAAGACTTGGTGAGCTCGACACGTTGTTCCCAATGGCAGACGACATCACATTTCTAAAAGCGTATTGCGCCGTTTGTCGTGACACTTACGGAACGACTGTCGAAGCGCCATTCAATTGGAGATACAACCCAGGGCCATCATTCGTTGGTGGTGCTGAGCAATATCGCGCAGTGTGTAGACGTCATCATCCTTCCACACAAAATTAAAGGTGCTCTCGGATACCCCACTTTTTTAAATTTAGACATTGGTCACATGAAGCGTCCAATGTATCGTAGAAACATTTTTTCACACAGTGGTCAGAAGGTTTGTGAAATAAAGAGAGAGAGTTTCGCAGATATTTTTCACCGAGTTAAAAAACGTCTTTAAAAAATGCTAGAGCAGTTGTCGCTTCAAACGTCGTCTCAACAACGAGAACGAGTGCTAACTCGACTCGTCAGTCACTGTCTAAAAAGTCTCTTTACAATAGCGTCTCTCGTGGTTACTCAACGCTGATTTATTTTTAAATTTACGAAGGCAGTGAGAGCACTGAAACCCAACGTCAAAGAGATATTTTATTACCGTGGTAATAGCGTCGTCGTATGAGTCGCACAAGAGTGTTAGATAACCAGCGGATTTGTATCTGAGCAACAGAGACCCCTGCTCTTTGGACGTCTTGCCTGTGCCACCTGGGTTCTTGAACTCAATCACAAGCCCGCTATGCTGTCGGTTTGCATTGGCAATAATTAAGTCAGGTGTCCCACGTTGGTAACCTTTTTTCCACGAATTTATTCTTTTACTCGAAGTGTCTTGATTCTCACCACAAGCGGCTATCAAAATAGCTTCTGGATAATATTTCCTAAGAAAACCAACAACTTTCGTGTGAAGGTCGAACTCAGTGATCATTTTAAATTGATTGTGTTTGAGACCAACGTCAGCTAAACTTTTTTTAACGCTTGGTAAGACTTCTGAGTGCACCCACCTTCCAAAGTGTTTCGCGCGCTCCAATTTACTCGAGAACGTCAATGAGTAGACCCCAAGTTCGTTGATAAACGAGGCCTGTTCCATCTTCATTTTACAGTCAGGTTCGACGTGGTCGTTAACTGCATCTTTTGGTCTAGCGTAACCTAGAGCGCTCGCGACTTCTTTCGCTTTGAACCATATTTCACCGTTGTGATTAACCGTCGTGATTTGGTGGCCATCGAATAATTGCACTGAGTTGGTTGCCATTACTATAGCCCCGCAAAAAAAACTACTCGACATAGGTGTCAGGTTTTTTATAGATCTGGTTTGTTGTGTACCAATGCAGCAAATACGTTTTATTAGTCCTCAGTTTTCTACGTCGTCTGAAAAAGTTTCTAATGTTACGAATCAGTTTTCTAAGCCAACCCATTTTAACTTAGGTCACGTCTCCTACCACTCCTACGGTGTCTGATTCTGCGGGTAACATAATAGGTTCGCCGTAAGTCTTTTTAGACCTCATACCAATCTCAGCGTGGAGCTCGAGAGTAACGTCACCGCGACCAAACGATCCACCAGCTTTGAACATGTGGTCAGTCGTCTTATTTATCTTATATGTTTCGTGAGGTCTCGAAACACACGCTCCCATTTACTTTACACCATATTCCTTCATCATTTTTCCACCCATGATTATGATGTCTCGGTTCGTCATGTAGCCACTCACAATTTTCACACCGTAGAATTCTATCAACGATGGGTATGCATAGGGTGCGAGTGGTATTCTTGGTCGATGTATTCCAAAAATCGTTCCATAGGGTGTGCCTATCTTTTTCATATTCGCTACGAAGTCTGAATCGGTCGACTTAACGTTGTTGACTCTGACGTGTGAATTGTCCATTTGCCAGTGTATCGATATCATATGCATTTTACTTATGTCAATAATACTCGGAATAGTGCATATGCTCTCCATTGCTGGGATGCTACCACCATACGCAAGTCCATTAGTCGTACCAGTCTTGTACCCTATGAACTTATCCCACTGACCGTCGTCGTTTGATATAATTGTCTCCCAATTTGATCCAGCGGTGCGAGTAGGTAACCTCACTACAACAAAAATGGAGAGATCACACCATTGCATACTGGGGCAGTTAAAATGGAGACCTGACTCAAGTGGGATTGGTGTTAACACAGGTGACAGAAAACTTTGGCTCACACCGCTGATGCCGACAATAGGACCATAAGCCGGGTTGTTTTGCACTAATTTACTTGTTTCACCAATGGCTTTCACTTTGTTTGAACCATTGGTGTGAAATTCCACGTTTTTCAAGGCGTGTGTGCTAACGTTGAAGTCGAGCACAATGTTATAGGACTGACTCTTGAGGTAGCTTGATAGCAATTGCTCTAGAGTTCTTTTATTGGTAGCATCTGAGTCATCGACTGGGTCTGCTACGTTTTTTATCGCTGAGCCTTGCATGTCTATTATTCCAGACATCCTTCCACCAGTCGCACTTAACTTAGGATCTTCGTCCAGATGTCTTTTCGTTCTCTTTAGTATTTTATCGTGAGGGTCGTCAGACTCATACCCATAGTTTAGACTCATTACTACTTCAAGGTGTATTTGGTTAGCAGATAACCAGAGACTGCTGAGAACCCTAAGATTATCGCCAGCGTTGTCGTGTCTGACTCGCTTGTGGGAAGTGCTTCTCTCATGGGAAGTGGTGCCGCACTTTTTTGGTAAACTTTTTTAGCCACAAGATTACTTAGCGCCGTCACATTTTCTTGGTGAGCTTTTTTCTTCACGGTTGTTGGTACTACTAATGAGTGAGTCACCACATTTTCTTGGTGGACTTTTTTAGCCGTAATTGTTGGTGTTGTTGCATTCAAGCTAGTGTTCACCCCAAATCTCATGGACTCTGTGGCAACCTTTAGTAAGTTGTTGTACCCAGCGATTTTATTCTTGAGAATCACTAGGTTACTTGGCATCAACCATGTACTTGGTGACACCGCGAGATTTTGGACAACGTTGGTGTCTCTAATCGATTTATTCATGTTGAGAATCCATGTTGATACGTCATACTGTATAACGCTGTCAGAAAACAACTTGCGGAACTCTTGTTGGGTCTCTAGACTTCCTGCAGAGCCACCAACGACTGATACACGTGTTCTAGCTTGTGCACCAAGTGTGGAGTACACAAAGGACTCTATGCTCTGATTTAGATATTGCAGTCCAATGTTGGTAAAACCATCTGACAATCGCGCGACGTATCGTTTGTAATCGTTCTGAACGTCGTTGAGTGTGAAGACTCTGGATTCGCCTAAAGTACCATCGCTCAGGACTTTGTTCTGGTAGTAATGCTTTCTGGGAATTTTGGAAGTCTTACCATACAATTCATAAGCGTTGAATTCTCTACTTATTGATTTCATAGTCTCACCACCCTCCATTCTTCTGAGAAGTCTCCTAATGGTGAAGTACAAATGAAATCTCATCACACTTGTGACCACAGGGTGAACTTCTTGTGACACTGATAAATGTTGCAATGACACCCCACAACAGAAACTTGCGCAATACGTCGCAAACACAATGCGGTAGTAAGATTCGCTGTCATCCCACTCTGATTTTGTCTTTGACGTGGTAATTCGTAAGACTGGCAGCTTTGACATGAAGTAACTACTTTGGTTAACAAAAACTTTAAAGTTATTCACTGGATAATTTAACACATTTTCTGTTGGATAACCATCCCAAAGTCCCCAATGGTTTTTATAACCTTTTGGTAGTGGTTGGATAGTTCCACCACCTTGCCATATTATTGGGAACTTACTATTGTGTAGCCACTTCCACATGCTTTTATCGTTTTTGAAGGTTGTGCTGGTTATGTCCGTGCTGAGGATGTCGTTGTTTCTGAAATACACGTCGACACTCATGATCTTACCATCTTGCAAAATATTTGGATAGAACTCAAATTTGCTTAAAGTGGCGTGGGGGTACTTTTTGATGAGGTCTGCCTTTGCATCGTGTGTAGCCTTTGATGTGTTAGCCATCGCGAGTTTGTAGTACTTTCCATAGTACTCACGAAGGGCTTTCTGCATATATAATACACCATATGTTATACATAATGCGAAAGTTGACGGTATTCATTGAAGGTGCAGAAAAAGTTGTGTCCTTTGACAACAGTGTGATGGTTACGCATGATAACCCATGCATTATGGTCAAGACAGTCACTGTGTTTTGGGACTATCATAACATAACAAACGAGGACATCACTGAGGTCGACGAGAACGGTGTCCCTTGGTTCACCCCTTATAGAAAAGTTAAAGTGGGTGAAGGGCACTTCAGCTTCGACGCATTGGTCAAAGCTCTAAAACATAAGTTTAACAAGTACAAGGTGAATCTCGAGATAGAGAGACTAGCGCCCACAGGCAAATGCAGGGTCAAGGCTAATAGCACGGTTATCATAGGAGAAACCATCGGGTTTCTACTTGGTTTCGGGGAGTATGGGATTATTCCGGATGACTCACAGTGGCACGTCAGCCCAAACGAGGTCGATATGTACAGAGGTCTGAAGTACATAGAGATCTCATGTGACGTCGTTGAAACCGATAGCAACGTAGGTATTGATGGGAAGCGTAGCAGTGTGATCACAACGCTACCAATACCCACCGAACAGTCTTTGAAGGGGTCAGTACAACGTCATGTAGACATCGAGTCAAAGGTGGGTATTAAAAAAGGTGTTTACTCAAGTATGACGTTTCGCGTCAAACCAAATAATGGTGATCTTAAAATTGGCGCAGTGCTATTGGAATTGTATATTGTGTGAATTATATGGAGCTCGGTGTGTAGCCTTCGGTGTGTTTGCCATCGCACGCTTGTAGCACTTTCTGCATATAATATACCATATGTTATACATAATGCGAAAGTTGACGGTATTCATTGAAGGCGCAGAAAAAGTTGTGTCCTTTGATAACGCGATGATGATCGTGAGTGATAACCCATACATTATGGTTAAGACAGCTACTGTGTTTTGGGACTACGACAACGTACTGGCAAACACAATCGACTTCGAGTCCAATGGTGGTTCCTTACGGTTCTCGATACCTCAAGGACACTATGACTTCAACGCGTTGGTGTCCCGTATGAAACATACCCTAAAATTTGAGATAGAAAGACTCCCATTCTCAGGTAAGTGTAGAATCAAGGCTAGTCTCCCGTTTCGATTGCTGGAGGTCGGGCCTCTTCTCGGCTTTGCAGAGGGTACGTCGATCCCAAAGGGTGACGCGTGGCATGTCAGCCCAAACGAGGTTGACATGTATAGAGGTTTGAGGTATGTAGAAGTTTCGTGTGACATTGTTGACTCTGAGAGCAACGTGGGTGTTGATGGGAAGCGCAGCGATGTGATCACAACGTTACCAATACCCACTGAGCAGTCTTTGAAGGGGTCAGTACAACGTCATGTAGACATCGAGTCAAAGGTGGGTATTAAAAAAGGTGTTTACTCAAGTATGACGTTTCGCGTCAAACCAAATAATGGCAGTACCAAAATTGGCGCGGTGCTATTGGAACTGTATATTGTGTGAATTATATGGAGCTTGGTGTGGAGACAGAACAAGGGTTGAGAGACATTTACTATAATCCTAAGACAGGGTTCAGTGGTGTAGAGAGGCTGTATCAAAGTGCATTGGGAGACGGGTTGAAAGTGACTAGAGAAACAGTGAAAGAGTGGTTGACAGCGCAGGACACTTACACTAGGTACAAACCTATTGTGAGAAGACATAAATTCCGTGCGACTTTTGTTGGATTTCTTGGTGAGGAGCTCCAAATGGATTTAGTGGACATGAGCAAGTACTCAAAACAGAATGGAGGGTATTATTGGATATTGACAGGCATTGAAATATTGAGTAGATACGCTTTTGGCATTGCAGTTTACAGAAAAGACACTAAGAACATGACTAAGGCTGTTGGAAAATTGTTGGATGACTTTAAAGATTGGTTTGGAACCACACCTAAGTTAGCGCAATTTGATGATGGACTTGAGTTCTACAACGTTGGTGTGAAAAGTTTGTTGAAAGAACGTGACGTTAAATATTTCAGCGCTAAGAGCGATAAAAAGGCTGCTGTTGTTGAGCGTTTTAACAGAAGTCTAAAGAGTATTATGTGGAAGTACTTTTATACCCGTGGAACGTACAAATGGATTGACGTTTTGGATCAGTTTGTAAGCAATTACAATAGCAATGTGAATCGCAGCATTATGATGAAGCCAAAGGATGTCGATAAGTCAAATGAAGCCGAAGTTTGGACCACTCTATTTGGTCATCAATTTGCAGACAACCCATTGCCAAAGTTTAGAGTTGGTGAGTCAGTGAGAATTAGTAAATACAAGAGTGTGTTCACAAAGGGTTATGAAGCCAACTTCACTGAAGAGCTGTTTAAAGTGGTAAAGGTTATTCGTGGTGATCCGAATGTGTATGAAATTGAGGATCACACAGGTGAACAGATTATTGGTAAATTTTATGAACAGGAATTATCGCTGGTCAATAAGAAACATGGCGACGATGTGTACAGAGTTGAAAAGGTGTTGAGAAGAAAGAAAGTCAGAGGGAAGAAGATGGCGCTGGTCAAATGGTTGGGTTATGAGAGCAAACATAATTCGTGGATACCAGAAAGCGATATTCAAAATGTGAGTTAATGTAATATGACTGAAAGTGGCTTCGACGACCTTGAGATGGGTAGCTCTAACGAATACAAAGATGTCGTCGACGACGAACTAGAGCGTAGTCTTGAAAAAGCCACTAAAGATAGTGAGCTAGCTTGGGACGACCCAAACGTTACAGTCGGCGAGAGAGTTAGACTGACTAAAGTGAGGGGTGGGCTGGCTCGCGAGCATGGTAGAAGGGAGCGTCGACGTGTGGAGGAGGCCTTTAGCAATATTGAGACGCGGATTAATGACAACGTAAAAGACTACGAAGGTGTTGCGAGGAGTGCGTCATTGTTTGACACCACGCGCGCGGAGCACGTCGACATACCTGGACTAACATCAATCGAGAATCGCGAGTTGAATAGCACACTCAATCCAAGCGAGAATATGCTGCGTGAGTCTAGAATAGGCGACGCTGGTACATTGCAAATAAAAGCAAACCATTTTCGAGACTTGATAGACAAAGCGGGTGAGAGAATGGCAGAGCTTGGTAAAAAAGATCTCACAACTGTGGGGAGCGAAGAGCATGTTAATCTAGCCGAAAGAGTGATTGGGCTCATACAGGCTAAAGACGTGCTTATTGAACAGCGGGAAATAGAAGAGGTTAGAGAGCGACAAGAGATCGACATTGACAGGTTTCAGAAGTTCAAGAAATGGGCTAGAGAAAATATGGTTGGGATGAGCGCTCTAGCGATTGCAGTGGCAGCAATTGTGACGACTGTTATTATCGCTGGGAGGTCTAACGTTATGAGAGGCGCTATGGTCACGAGGTCGTTCGCACAGGTTGTTAAGAACGTGATAACGAAGATGGGTCCATGGGCTGTTGGATTAGCTAACTTAGTTTACGACGCGCTGGTGACAGGCGCAAAGGGTCTCGCTTGGTTAGCTCAAAATCTGTGGGTGTTTGCGGTGACATTCGCGTGGCTCGCGTACAATTATTTAAACTAGAAAGAAAATGTGATTCGTAGGAGTCAGAGAGCGATATTCAAAATGTGAGCTAATGTAATATGGCTGAAGGTGGGGAAGTTTTTGACGAGATTGAGATGGAGAACCTTGGTAGAGCTTACACTGATGATCAAATAAACGCCGAACTTGAAGAACTCACTAAACGTATAAATTCAATCGAGAAAATATACACCGACGACGATATACCACACATCGAACGTGTCGAGTATGAGAAATTGAATGGGAGAGCGAATAGATTGCAGGGCGAACTGGATAGAAGGTCTCGAGAAACAGAGACGTCGTTCACTGACACTGATGATGGTAAGACGGTGACAATAAGGGGGACTAACACAGAAGTCCCAACAGTAGTGTTTGTTGAACAGAAGTCGTATGGTGACGTCAATGACGAGAGTTTTAGTATAGCTTTTAAAGAGGAGGGCGAAATTAAGAAAAGACTGGGTGAGCTAAAAGCGTCCAACAAAAAGCTAACAGAAGACAACGTAAAAAGAATCAAGCTAATAAACAAGAAAATACGTAAATTGAGCAAAAAGGCACTCGGCCAAGACGACGCGTCAAGGGAAATAGTCAACAGGTCGCAGGCTACGGACTCAGGGGCTATTCTTTTCAAACCGATAAACAAAGATGGTAAATATGGAAGTCCTAAACTAATTCTAAAACCTTGGAAAAAAGGCTTGGTCTACAGTAAAGACGCGAGTAGTAAAAACGCGATCGAGCAGTTCAAAAAGTTAGTTAGTCAAATCCCTGAGAATGCAGAAACAACAGTTGTCACAACAGAAGTGGCCTCAGACGACCTCCCAGTGATTGAGACAAGAGTGGATCACGACGACATACCTGGGTTATCACCAGACGAGAACCGTGATCTGAGTGGTGTGGTTAATCCAAGCGATAGTGTGGTGCCTGAGTCAAGAACAGGTGACGATGGTGCGTTGCAAGCGCAGGTAGACCACTTTCAAGAGACGATAGATGAGACGAGTGGGAGATTGGCAGAGCTTGATAAAAAAGCTAACCAAACTGGTCTCACACCTGATGAAGGGCGGGAGCACGCCGGTTTGTTTGAAAGAGAGTCAGGACTCAAGCAAGCCAGAGACAGAACTATTGAACAGCGAGAAATAGAGGAGGTTAGAGAGCAACAAGAAGTCGACATTGACAGGTTTCAGAAATTTAAGGAATGGGCTAAAGAAAATGTAGTCGGGTTGAGCGCTGTGGCAATTTCAGTGGCTGGAATTATAACAACAATTATTATCGCTGGGAGGTCTGCTGTTATGAGAGGCGCTATGGCCACGAGGTCACTCGCACAGGCTGTTAAGAACGCGATAACGAGAATGGGTCCATGGGCTGTTGGGTTGGCTAATTTAGTTTATAATATGTTGACGTTGGGTGCAAAGGGTCTTGCATGGTTGGCTCAAAATCTGTGGGTACTCGCGGTGGTACTTGCGTGGTTTGCTTATGATTATTACAAGCTAAAACGGTAGCGATAAAACATATGTAAAGGTATATGAACGTCACGTCGGCAGAGTTGAACCCTGGCTTTAGACGAGCGACCATGGGTGTCATAAAAGGGGTGAGAACACAACACGTAATCACGTTGAACCCTAATAAGGTCAGTCCTGGCGAGGAACTTTACATTGATATACCGAAGCTTAAGGTTAGCAGCTGTTTGGTGCCTGGGTCGTTGGGTCTAGTGTTTGACTTTAAGAATGCAAACGCCAAAAGCTGGTTCTTGAATAATGTTAGTAAGTTGTTGGTTGAGAAACTGGTTGTGAGACTAGCTGGGGAAACCGTGTACGACAACAATGGGGAAAATTACACTGGTGTCTATCGCGACCTTTGGGAGAGTGTTACTGCGCGAGACCAAATGATTGACTATGGTATTGGTGGTGAGAACTTGAGAAAGCTAGTTTCTAAGGATGACAGTGGCGCGACGAGTGGGAACGTTGTTAAAGTTACTGATGCGTTAATGTTTGGTGTGATTGGAACGAAACTGCGGATTAAGCTTGGTAAGATTATGAATGACCACGGGTTGTACGCTCCTTTTAGCATGAACAACAACTTGCAGTATGTGATCACACTTCCGAAGGCCACAGACATCATGGTGGCGCAATCCGGTAGCGCTGTGGGTGGATACACTCTGGAGAACCTTGAGCTTGAGTACGAAACGATTGATAACCAGGAGCTCGCTGATGAGATAGCGTCGGGCTATGCAAGTGGTCGTAGTTTGTCATATGAGCACGTTACATTGATGAAAACCACCGAATGGGATAAAGGTACGACCATTGTGAATGAAAACATTAATCTGCCAAGAAAAAGCATGAAGGCAATCGTGTTGCTATTCACGAATAAGGTGCGAACAGACAGTGAGGAGTTTCTTTACCCAAATATTGAGAATATTAGAGTCACAATTGAAGGTGTGCCAAATAGTGTGTACTCACAAGGCATCCCAAAGTCGAAGTTCTACGCAGAAGCGAAACGACTGTTTGGTTTGGGTGAAGAACACGCTCAGTTCATGACCATACAGAAGTTCTATAAAGATGGCTTCGCGTTGGTCATTGACTTGAGGAGCGTTCAAGATAATCGCAATGTCGCCACTGGTAAAAATATTGTGAACACACAATCTGGCGTGCTTCTTGAGATCACTAAGAAAGCGACGACTGCGAACGTCATGTGTAGGGTGTTTGTGGTAAGCGATGGGTTGGTCAACTTTATGAATAATGGGTTGCAATCAATCCAGTATTAAATCAAACGTGGGTTAATGGAGACTCCGTTTAATATGTTAATTGTTGGTATGACAGCCTGTGGTAAGACGCGTTATTTGCTGGAAACATTGGAATCTGAGTACTTTAGTAAATTTGACTACATTGTGTTGATTTGTCCTACTTTCGAGTGGAACAAAGCGTACCAAGATTGGAAATATGTGCGTGACCCTGACGTGCTAGCGATAGACTGCACACAGGACAATGTCGACGCTGTTCTCAAGTGTGTAACAAATGTTTTTAAAGGCACTAACACTCTGATCGTGTTGGATGACTGTGCGAGCTCTCAAGATGTTAAGAATAGGACTAGTCAATTGGTCAACTTAGCTTTTAGTGCGCGACATTTTATGTTGAGCGTTATTGTCATCACACAACAACTGACGTCGATCGCAAAACCGTACAGAGAAAATATTAGTAAGCTCGTTTGCTTCTACTGCCCGAGTAGGAGTGATATGAAGGTCGTTATCGACGATTACCTTGGAAACATTAGCAGAGAAAAATCGTCGGCGATTGTGACCACATTAAAAAATAATAAGTACGCTAGACTTGAAATCTCACTACGTTATCCGTACAGTCACGAAGTTGTTATTCCGCAATAAAATATGGGTATAAGTAATAACGTGATGGTGAAACGCAAAAGTGAAGAAAACCCCACGATTGAGGAACTAGTTGAGGAGACCGCTGACACTTCGACTGTGGAAGACAACATTGACGTTAGGAGATCCGAACTCGTTAGACTGTCTGGTGATGGTGTGGTAAGCCAGTCCGAAGCGTATATTAAAAAAGCGTCCGCGAAGGTTATTGATAAGATATGGCACCAATATGAGTTGAAGAGAATGGAAATCGCAAACGCTTTTCTCACCGACTTGCTAATCAGCAAATTCGCTAGCTTACTGGATGGGTTGAACGCTATTGAAAATCCTGACGAACTAAATGACGAGTTGCAGAAAGACCCGCTATTAAAGAAAGACGTCGAGAGCATTGTCGCGATTGTGACGCCGTACGTACCCTTCTTGGGCTTGTTGTCGGGAGGAATCACAACGTCGAAATATGTGTACGATCACCACTTCAAGAAAGAAACGGTAGACGACGCTGAAAATAGCGAGCGAGTGGACTAGCCAATCAAAAGAGCACCATTTCGCTATCCATTTGGATAAACATCACCACTAGAGTCAAAATCTAGTGGTTTTTTTTTTTGCGCGTGAGTTGAGACAACAGCAGAACGCGTCGGTTGAAATGACACTCTCTATTTTTTAATATGTGGGAGTGAGCTCGTACCACATTTTATTTTTCTAACACGTGAAAATGTTGAAATGACACTTTCTATTTTCTCCTAAATGTAATTTGACATAAATTTGTGAGAATTTTGAAACGACGCTCTCTATTTTTTTAAATATGGCTGAAATGGTGTCAAATTTAGCGAGAGTCGCTATTTAGTATAAATTTGGTATTGTCTCGCTAATCTCGCATGTGTTTGACATCAATTTAGTAGAAAACGTGTGAGAGGTGTCTAGATTGACGAACGATCGCTGTAGTAGTATAGCAAGTAGGGCTGCGAGCTTATTCGACGTCAATCGTGAATATAAACACCAAAACATCGCCAAATTTGTCGAGTCGTGACTTGGCCAAATTTGGTGACGTTTTGGTGTTTATATTCACGGTTGAGGTCGATTGAGCTCGCAGCCCTACTTGCTATACTACTGAGATGCTATATCAAATACTCATAAAAGTGTTTCATCACATATCTGCAAACACCTCGAAGTGCGTTAAAAGAACTTGGCTACGTCTCGTTTTTTCAACACACTTCTGAGATGAGGGAAATTATTTTTCAGGGAAGTGTTGAGACACCAGGGTGACTGGAAGCCGAACATATTAGCGGTAAATAAGAATATGAAACTTGCGCCCACGATTGCTACAGCGAGTGTAACCCAATATGGCGCCCAATTCTAGTCCTAACTCACTTGCAAGGAAAAGGTTAGATTGGATGACTCTGTGGGACCTTTCCAAAGATGGCGCTCAGTCGGGTTCGGTCGACCTTCGGAAGACCGTGAAAATGGTTGGGTTACTGTTGGTTTCCGAAGCTGACACTGAGCCGACAGTGACGTACTGAGCGTCATCTTCGGAAAAGATTCCACAGAGACATTTCATCTAACCTCTTCCCACTTGCAAGATGTTGTTGTCGTTAAGTTTTGTTCTTACGTAGATAATTGTTGGTTGCTCAGATCCCGATTTTATGTTATAAGCATAGGCAGAACATGCTATTTGGAGTTGCCAAATCAAAAACGCCAGAGGGAAAACAGCGACGCATGGTCGAGGTCACAGAACGCCCGGGATAAATTGACTATCAGTTAAAGTGCGGTTTATATTAGTCGAGGTTTATTTTCTCTCGCGTATATCAAATGGAAAACCCTGGATCTCTAAACTAGCGCTCTAACCGTCTAAGCTGCAGAAGCTGTTACCGTGCATGAGCTTATAACCACGAGTTCAGTATATATAGTAATGTAGGTATAATGCAATAGGATATATTAAAGGAAATATTTGGCATTTTACACTTGGTGAATAAGATGAAGAAAAGTTGTAGTGAATAAGTTCGATATTTCTAACACATTGCAGATTACAGAATAATGTTGTGATGTTAGTTACGCAAGGACAACGAAACAAGGTGACGTGAATTTTGATTTTTAAATTAAAATTTCGATTAATTTAAATTAAAGTAAAATTTCGTGATGTGTAAAATTGAAATATTATTAATAGGAAATAACACTTGTTCTCGAAGAATTAATGTAAAATCGCACTTGTGTTTTGTGAACATACATTGGACTGATTGAAGTTCTCCTGTTTCTCATTTTTTCATATTATATCTCAAACTCATTAATAATTCATGAGTCGAAAACAAAGGAAATCAGCACCGAGACGGTGGTTTGGATATCAGAGAAATAAATTAAGCCAACTTTCACCTCGATTTTCTCTTAAAATACTGATTTGTTCGAGATGTAATATGAAACACTCGGAAGAGTGTTTCATCCGGATATCCAAACACCTCGAAGTTTGTAAAAAAACCTCTGCTTCGCCTCGGTTTTCAACAAACGTCTAGGTATTTGGATATCCTGATGAAACACTCTTCCTCGTGTTTCGTACCATCACTTGTTGTTCTTAATATTAGACTGATCAAATACAGAACGGCTGTGGATCCGGGGGCGGCAATGGTGTGTTTCTGCGCTTGGTTTGGGTTATCTTGATCATAAATAATCTTGGCGTGGTGTAGAAATGGAGTATTGCGGCCCTCCTGAGCTACAGTTGTTGTGTATTATTATTAAATTAACAGTAATTATTTATTATTATTATTTGTAAATATACTTTTAAATTCTGGGTCCGCAGTAATTGGCTATGCTGTTGCGGTCACCCTGCCATTGTTTTATTACTATATTACTATATAATGTAATTTTTTTGGTGTTTTTTTTTGCACAATGGTGAAGCTAATATAATAAAAATAACAAATATATATATATTACATCCAGTTCTTTTGAGAGCTTAGCAGCTTTCATATTTTTTCTTACTATATACAAGCTCTGATTGGTCAAATACCCGTGTTTGGATCAGACCATCCAAACACATTATAGTTCTGTGTTATAGTTCTTTTATAAAAGAAATACAGTGTACAGTACCTAATGGTTTGCGCGTTTGGATGATGATCCAAACAATTGGGATGTTGCTTGAGCTTTTCTCAACTCTCGCAACATCCCAGCGTGTTTGGATCAGGCCATCCAAACACGCAAACCATTAGGTATTTCTTTAATACCACTACTCGTGCACGCATCGTTATATTCATGAATATTTCGCCAAACACACGTACGATATTTCGTTAGTTCTTCTCGAACAGTTTTTATTTCGTATACTTCATACTAAGATGTTCCACAACTTGTGAATGTTTTGGTTTCGTTACAGGCGAAGAAAATACTGAGCAGAAAGCACGTACTGTCGAAAACACTTGATAAAAAAGAATCGCTTTTGTTGAATACGCAAGACATCCTCCAAAGAATACAGGACGCTCACTCGGATTCTAACGTAAGGAGCTGCTAGGTTTGTTCGCGAGAACGTAAAATATCCGACCCAAAGCCATGCTTTTTCTTGATTTGGACCACCAAAGCAAATAACACAGATAAAAATGGCACAAGTTGTTACACCATGCATTGATGGCTAAAACTGCTGTAACAACGTAACTATTATAGCAGAACAATATTGTTGAACGAACAATTATGTTGTTAGTTTTGTTCATTTTACGTTTCACACTCACTATACGTTTTACGTTTCGTTCAAAACGTTAGACCACACAAACTATTTCGGCAGTACACCAACCTTTTAAGGCTTCTCTACACGATACGATTTGTCGTATACGATTGTCATTATGGTGTATGTGATCAAACTGTACAATGCACGTATCAATATTCGCCATCGAATCATAAATAAGAATTGTGTGACCATCGACATCGTATTAGTATGCGACAACGTACGCCAAATGATAATCGTATACGATAAATCGTATCGTGTGGATGGGCCTTGAGTATGAACCAACAATGGTTGGTCACGGTTGTTAGATCCGGAGAAAACAAGCATGTTCGCTATTATTATCATTGTTGTAAAACCTTGTTGACAAGTTGTAATAGTATTGATGATTAAACAATGTTGCAACAACATTGTTATCAGGGCTGAACAACCTTGTTGACGACATTTTCACAGTTGGCAACATTTTCACAGTTGACAACACAACATTGTTCACATCTGGCAGCACAACATTGTTCACAGTTGACAGCACTACAACATTGTTCCCAGTTGACAACACAACATTGTTCACAGTTGCCAGCACAACATTGTTTACAGTTGACAGCACAACATTGTTCACAGTTGCCAGCACAACATTGTTTACAGTTGGCAGCACAACATTGTTTACAGTTGACAGCACAACATTGTTTACAGTTGGCAGCACAACATTGTTTACAGTTGACAGCACAACATTGTTCACAGTTGACAACACAACATTGTTCACATCTGGCAGCACAACATTGTTCACAGTTGACAGCACAACATTGTTCACAGTTGGCAGCACAACATTGTTCACAGTTGACAGCACAACATTGTTCACAGTTGACAGCACAACATTGTTCACAACATTGTTGACAGCACAACACAACATTGTTGACAGCACAACATTGTTCACATCTGGCAGCACAACATTGTTCACAGTTGGCAGCACAACATTGTTCACAGTTGACAGCACAACATTGTTCACAGTTGACAGCACAACATTTTCACAGTTGACAACACAACATTGTTCACATCTGGCAGCACAACATTGTTCACAGTTGGCAGCACAACATTGTTCACAGTTGGCAGCACAACATTGTTCACAGTTGGCAGTACAACATTGTTCACAGTTGACAGCACTACAACATTGTTCCCAGTTGGCAACACAACATTGTTCACAACATTGTTGACAGCACAACACAACATTGTTGACAGCACAACATTGTTCACATCTGGCAGCACAACATTGTTCACAGTTGACAGCACAACATTGTTCACAGTTGGCAGCACAACATTGTTCACAGTTGACAGCACAACATTGTTCACAATTGACAACACAACATTGTTCACAGTTGGCAGCACAACATTGTTCACAGTTGACAACATAACAATGTTCACAGTTGGCAGCACAGCATTGTTCACAGTTGGCAGCACAGCATTGTTCACAGTTGACAACACAACAATGTTCACAGTTGGCAGCACATCATTGTTCACAGTTGGCAACACGACATTGTTCACTGTTGGCAACACAACATTGTTAGCAGTTTAGTATTTACAACACAACATTGCTAAGGTTATGTGTTTTTACGCGTGTAACCTCCGCATATGTTAATTTAGGTCATCGAAGCGATAAAAGCTGGCGCCCAGGTCTTTAAAACCATTTCTCAAGAATCCGGATTCACCGTTGATAATGTGGACAAGATTATGGGTGATGTTGAGGAGGTATTTTGTTCGTCGTATTTCGAACTATTTTCTCGACTTCATCTCAGTTCTGTCGTGATTCACTGTTATTTTAACGTAAATTTAGGTCATGGATGATGCTGCAGAGATTGACCGCACAATCAGTGAAGGTGTGTGTTCCTTTTGTGTTGTTGAACGTGCGATATTGTTTTGCACGCAGTATATTTTTAACAATTATTGGATGAGGTTGAGTGAGAGGCTGAGAATTATCAAGGCGGACGCCACCATTTTAGATTTTGCTTCACGGCTCAAAATTTATGTACAGTGGTGCTTTTCTTTTAATTTGGATGTCATAGAGTGCTTGTCTTTTCTCATCACAGTATCCACCATATGATAATCATCATTCTAGAGGAAGCTCATAAGAATAATGTCATCAATCTACGCACCCCGAATCCCAAAATGTATTTTACGTTTATAAGGGGGAAGGGTGGACGAGGTTTAAACTCTAGGCGGGGGGTTAGTTTCCTTTAAATGATGATTATCATTTCATCCTGTTTTGTGAAATGATGCTATTCATCATTTGATGGTACGAGACTGGGTTGCTGTTCTTCCTTGTACAGGTTATATATAAGACTAGAGGGGCATTGGGGCCTGAATTTGGGAACCAATTGGGCGCGCCATCTTGAAAATTGAAGGGCAAACTTTTTGATTCTAGGCCTTTTTCTGCAATTCGAGAACCTCGCGGTCCAAAACTGAAGGAATCGTAAATTCAACAATTGTTGTGTTTCTTTTTGCATCTCTATGGTCGAGCAAACTCCAGAATGACGCAAAATGGCGGCATCGAGAAGCATAAAATACGAGAATGAAAACGTTATTTCTCGAGTATAAAAGCAGATGCCGTAAAAACTATTAACATTTCTAAACATATTAATTAAAGGCCTTTTATTTAAAAGTAATTATTTTTTTGGCTACAGTTCCCCTTTAACGTGCCTATCTCACGTTTGGGGATTTTACATATTCGTAATATTTGGGTCTTCCTGAGAAAAATCATAATATATCTTGTCAGCCGCAAATTTCATCTTCGTGGACTTTTTTGCTGTTAAAATTATCGGATGTGATGTCACAAGAGGCATTTTTGTGGCAAGTAACAAAAGAAAACTGGTTTGGAATGCCTCTTGCGACATCACATCCGGTAACTTTGACAGCGAAAAACTCAATGAAGATGAAACAATCAAACAAGATATATTATGATTTTGCTCAAGAAGACCCAAATATTACGAATATGTAAAATCCTCAAACATGAGATAGGCACTTTAAATAAAATATCAATCTTCCCAGGGTCCAAATCGGTCGCAGCAATTTCAGGCTCTCCCGGTGACGACGACATGGAACAACTAGAGAAGGAACTTGAAGAACTGTTGGTTGAAGAAGAAAAAGGTACGAGACAAAAGGTTATGTTAAAGCGCTACCGCGATGAAAATTTGATTATTTTTTTATATAACTGAAGTACAGTACAAAATAACTATATTTACTTAATATTGAAGTCAAATGATGAATTTAAGACTGCGAAATTTTGAGCTTATTTTCTCAAATACCTGGACTGTATTGTATGACCGTCATTAGCGACCTTTAGATTGAGTACGAGTACGAAGACAAACTTTTCTGCGCAGTGGATAAACAACAATGGAAAAGAACCATGCGCAATGGTAAACTCGTCTTCGTACTCGTCTTCGTCCTCAAATCTAAAGGTCTCTATTTAACAATTAGACAACGAGTCCGAGTTGTCTATGAGCGAATAGTCAACGAAGGCGAACCCTGAGTTGACTATTCACTCAAAGGCAACGAGGACGAGTTGTCTAATTGTTTTAGTAGAAACAAATCAGTGGACTATTACAAATCATGCATTCTCCAAAAAATTATCCAAAAACTCATCTGAAACCTCCCCAAAACGAGAGTTTTCTGCCATTGTTTTGAGCGCGTTTCCCAAACGTTGTCTATCACGAATAGACAACGGTTGAGTAGCCAATCAGAATACAGCATATGTAATAGACCATGGTCAGTTTCTACTAATAATGGAGAGAATCTCAAAGTTTGCAGCCAGACCGCGCAGGGGGAGGGGCTGGGGGTTTCAGCCCCCCCTTTTTTACCCAGTTAAAAAAATATTAAAAATATAGAGAGCTTTAAAAAGTTAAAGAATCTGACTTTCATATTTCGTGACAGCTAGCATTTAATAGACTTAGTTATTTTTAACAGTCATCCACAGCCTACATATGCATGCAGTGTTTATAAAAGCATTGTTAAGTTACAATCTGTTTAGAAAAACCGATTGTTGTGTTTAGCTTTTGAATTGTTTACGTTGGACTGTCAATTTACGCTAGAATCTCTATTGCTTGAAAAGTTTGGTTAAAGTACCCCTAACCTCAAAATTTTTTATTGTCTTATTTGGAAGAACTTTTAAAATGATAAAGTAACTTCTTTTGAAGATTTTCGTTTCTTTGCTTTCTTTTTGAGATATATCAGTTTGTTTTATATGAAAATGTCCGGAATTTACGTCACACACAACATGCATAACGACTTATTGGAGAAATGTGTATATCTCTTTCATTCTCGAACGAAATCATTTAAAATCGAGAAGTTTGGTGTTGTGGGAGAAACACGCACACGTGTTATTCACACTTTAGTGGACGCAAAGATATATAACATTCTCTGATAAGTCATTATGCATGTATGACGTAAATTCCGTACATTTGCATATATATCTAAAAAAGAAAGCAAAGAAACGAAAATCTTCAAAAGAAGTTACTTTATCATTTTAAAAGTTCTTCCAAATAAGACAATAAAAAATTTCGAGGTTAGGGGCACTTTAATATTAATTTGGTTTGTCATTGTTTGATCTTAATTTTTTCTGTTAAAACGTCCTTCAAAATGCAGGAAGCCTTAGAATTCAAAAATGATCTGGGAGGCATGCCTCCCTTCCCTCCCACTTTAACTGAGTATTTATTTGGTGTTGTACTTTGATTTTCTGGTAAAACGCAACACAATATTTTCCGTTTTGAAATATCTCTTTGGCTCTGCCATCTGGGTCAGCCAAAAATTTCATCTTCGTGGACTTAACATGCTGTTAAAGTTATCAGATGTCTGTCACAAGAGGCATTTTTGGGCAAGTAACCAAAGAAAACTGGTTTGGAACGCCTCTTGTGACATCACATCCGGTAACTTTGACAGCGAAAAATTCCATGAAGATGAAATTTTCGTCTTACAATATATATTATGATTTTGCTCAGAACAGGAAGACCCAAATATTACGGATATGTAAAATCCCCAAACGTGAAATAGCCACTTTAAATATGTTCACCACGACAAAATCGTGATTGCAATCTTTCTATTTTCGTAGGTGAAAACGTCGGAAGAATTTCGAGTGACGCAACGGAAGATATACTCAGCAAGTTTCCTAACGTACCAGAGTCCATTCCAGTTTTGCCAAAACAAATAGAGAAGACTCCACTCTATAGTTAAATCTAGCCAAGTCCCTCCATTCTATCACAGAACAAATCACGCTGATTATCAATCTTCAATGAATTACTTACCAATCGTATATATTTATAAAACCGAATACATGAAACGGCCTTTATTAGACCTCTTTCATAATGGCACCGCCTCCAATTCCGCCAGCCCCCCAAACGTAACGCCTGCCACGCAGGCTAAACGGCACCCAAATTAAATATTCTTTTATATTCATTTAAATTAGTCTTTCTGACCGTAATTCCAAAGAATCTTCGCTTTGTAACGAGGCCAGAAAGGCTAATTAGCATGCATATAAAAGAATATTTAGACTGACCACCATTATGAAAGAGGTCTATCAATTGCTTACATTGACATTACTTATCTATAAAAGCCTTACTTTTCTCTTTTAGTCCAGTCAATCTACCTGAAATAAAGGTTCAACGTCAAACAAATTGCAACTGAAATGGTTTTATCTTTCTCACTACCTACATACATTCAGAAATCACATACCAAAAGTCCCTAGAAATCAACCTAGTGGAAAGTTCAGAAAATCCGGTTTTTCTTACAATTTAACTACAAGTTAAATACTCAAGTTCACTTTTACCAGATATGACCTATGTTGTTAGAGAGTTCTTGAAAAAACCATACGAAGGTCATTTATGCGGGTAGTACAATTTTCCAGGCCCATTTTGAGTTACATAAGGTTAAACCTGCTAAAAAACAGAGTTTTGTTGCATTTTCCATTTTTCTTGAGCGAATAACTCCATATGGGCTTAGAAAATTGTATTATCCACTTAAATGTCCTAAATTTCTAAAGACAGGTAATATTTGCTAAACGTGAAATTTCACTTTTTTTAAATAGTGCTTTTGTAGGTAAATTGTAAGAAAAACTTGATTTTTATATGTATGAAGGTAATGAAAAAGCTAAAATCATTTCTGTTGCAATTTGTCTGATGTTAAACCGTAGATTGACTCGAAGGTTTTCAAAATGATCATAGGAGAAAAGAGCGGGAAAAAACGTGTCGTTATTTGGACTCGTCGATACGAAGTTGGATAAATTTATACTATACCGTTTAGTTCTAACTTCGTAAGTACTGTTATTTAGAACAGCATTTCTGATTACTGTATTTAAAAATACAGTTCTACATACAAAGATATGCAAAACTAAGTTGTTTTGACTAAGAGCTACTTCAAACACCAATAGGACATAAATCATGCTGCACACCCATGAGCCTCTCGGATAAGAAATAGTATATAACAGCATGGTCTCTTCCTTCGATTTACAATAATACTAAAATGTAAGCTATCCCCACCACAACACCAATCCTAACGCCCCGCCTTAGGTGTTTTCCTAACCCCCCGCCTTGAGTCTTCCTAACCCTAACCCCCGGATTAGGTAATGCTTGTGGGCTGCGCAGAACATAATGCGTGAAAGACTTCGCTACAATTTAGTATTTTTGTAAATCGAAGAGCATTGTACAATTTATAATTATTATAAATCGAAGGAAGAGACTATGTTGTATATAAATGCGTTCGGGATTAGTATACGTATCGCATGGGGCCGAGGAAAATTAAGGTTTAATTTCACGCCTGTTTTCAAAGTTTCACAGAATTGTCCAAGTCGCGAAGCGACGAGGGCAATTTGTGAAACTTTGAAAACACAAGTGAAATTAAACCTTAATTATTTTACGAGGAACCATGTGATTACCTGTTAATCATATAGAGGGCAAAATTTATTAACAACTATACAATCCACTGAAAGTAAACGGTACATTACAACCAACTGAGTTAAACATCGACTAAGGCCCAGGTCAAACGTCGAACATTTCATGAGTCGAACTCAATGCAAATGAACTTAAACAAAAGAGTTTCCTAATTTACATTGAGTTCGACTCATGAAACGTTCGACGTTTGACCCGGGCCTAAGAGCGAGCTTGGATTTACAAGTAAAAAACAACATAATAAGTGTTTTCAGCTGGCGTCTCAACCAATCAGGTACAAGTAATTTTGCCCTGAATTTAGGAAAATGATCTCCTCATTAGCCAATTATATTCGAGTAATTTTGCCCTCTTTATGATTAATATAGAAAACGCGGGTAGCCGCAGGCATGAATCTTGAACAAAACACGATGGTAGCCTAAAGTTTATTTCCTATATATCAAAAATGTTTCGTAATAAAATGGTGTACATCAAGACTAATCAAATTCATTCAATGTCGTCAACAGAAAAATTAAACTTATAGAAAATGATGATTTCAATTCGTTTCTCCCTGTCCCATAACGTAATTGTGCGTGTTTCTGTCTATGGATGAACAATGTCCCAAATTTTGACAGAACAATCATGAGCGGTTGAGGCCAGCTGGTTGTCGTTCAGCCATGCTACTCCCATCACGGTGCTAAAACGATGCGCACCTAGGAAAAAATGGAAACATTGCTGATCTTTAGATCGTGAAAGGTTATTTTGAGGCAACAAGGGGATTCAACAAGGAATATGATTTAGTCTACGAAGGTAATGGAAGAGATCAGAGTTAAGGAAATTAGGAAAACCTGTTTTGTTACGAAAACGGGCAGTTAACTATATGTTTAATTTAAAGTGCCTATAACGTCAAAAAAAAATTTATTGTTTTATTTGGAAGAACTTTTAAAATGATAGAGTAACTTCTTTTGAAGATTTTCTTTTCTTCGCTTTGTTTTTCAATATTTTTCAGTTTGTTTGATATGCAAATGTATGCAATTTCGTCACACATGCATAATGACTTATCAGAGAATGTTATATATCTTTGCCTTGATGAAATGAAAACACTAAAGTGTGAATAACATGTGCGCGTGTTTCTCGCACAACACCAAACTTCTTGATTTTAAAGGATTTCGTTTGAGAATGACAGTGATACACAAACTTCTCAGGTAAGTCATGTACAGTGTATGTGTGACGAAATTCCAACATTTGCATATCAAACAAACTGAAATATTTCAAAAACAAAGCGAAGAAACAAAAATCTTCAAAAGAAGTTATAAATCAATCATTTTAAAAGTTCATCCAAATAAGACGTTATAGGTATTTTAAAAAAACATCAAATATGTTGAAAAATTAGTCTGGAACAACGTATACACTAAGTGAATTTAATCAATTTGAGACTTTTCGCATGGTAGTTGCACGTTGCATTTTAATGTTCAGTGCATGTAAACATAGCGGCTTCAATGTAGGGTATACACTCCACACAATATACACTAAGCCGTATATTATCTCCAGCAAAGATAAAATATTATCGTGGCGCCGGTGTATCAATCGAAACAGTAGGAAAATCAAGGCATTCTTAATAAAAAGTAGGAAAGTACAAAAAAGTACGCTTCGGTGTACATGTAGCCTGCGGTTTTTTGGGAGTCGGGCTGCAGGGCGGAGCTCGACCCCAAACCCCAACGCTCGCCCGACCCCTAAAAAACCGCAGGCTAGTGTACATGTATCTATGCATAGCCTTTTAATGTACAATCTCGTTACCCTACAGTTTCATCCTAACCCCCCTGCGTACGTCCTGTATTTGTTGATCGGAAAAGACTGTTTCATCAAAATTTTGAACGTTACCTCGAGCAATATTTAAGCGATTTCGGAATTACTGAGTCTAAATACGTAACATACGTGTCTACTATGTTGCGCAAACCATGCGCAAACGTATGTACGTTTCATACAAACATGTTTAAGTATTTAGATATTAATCGGCAATCCTATCACAAATCGCCATTGACCACTTCGGTTTGTCTGTCAGGACGAAATATTGTCATGAATCACGAGTAGTGATCCGCAAAGATCGGGGACCACATCAACTGATGATCATAGATCTATACATAATACTCATATACTGTAGTAACTGTACTTATTTCATGATTGAGTCGATTTTCTTTGATGTACCACGAGCTGTATATACCATACAGCCATATAAATATTAATTAGATAAGAAATGAAGAAAAAAGTAGGAAAATCGTTGTCCAAGGTGGAAAAAATGGACAAAACTTTGTTGGAAAACCTCCTCAATCATGAAATAAGTCAGAAAAATCCCTCGAACGTCGGGATGTAATCGATATATACAGCCCTCGGACGCTACGTATCCTCGGGCATACATCCCTCGTTCACGGGATTTATCTCTTACTTAAAATACACTCATATATACTCAAAATTACAAAATCCAACTGTTATAATCATTACTATACTACGGCCATGTCAAAGTGCAAGAGGAAACATGGGTGATGACAGGTGAATTAGGGATGATTGGTTCCGATTGTTCTATTGCTCGTTACTTACGCTTTTTGGTCTCGACGA
The DNA here is from genome assembly GCA_035772405.1 of Chrysogorgia sp. JL179-B06. Lineage (NCBI taxonomy): Eukaryota > Metazoa > Cnidaria > Anthozoa > Scleralcyonacea > Chrysogorgiidae > Chrysogorgia > Chrysogorgia sp. JL179-B06. The sequence continues at coordinate 6,367,984 of JAYKKM010000237.1, forward strand.
TAGCAAGGTCTACTAGCGCATGCACAGTAGATACAATAAAATGTAAGTAAAGTAGAAAAAAGTAGAAAAAGTATGAAAAGAATGAGTGCTAGAAACCTAGCCTCTTCCGCAGGCAACTCTGTAGCTTCTTTTTTTCCGTGTCAAGTAGCTTCCAAGGCTGTGCGAGCAATGTTTTGGTTGGGATTGTATGGGAGTATAGGGATTGGTCGACGAAGAGGGGACAGCAAGGGATTGGAGAAGCGTGACGCCCCCCTCTGGCGCATTTAATTTCCCTCTCCCCATGCTCTTGTTAATTTCTCTGGCTCGGCCAAAACAGCCTTGGAAGTTATTTGACTCGGAAAAAAGAAGCCACAGAGTTGCCTCAAGAGTTGCCTGTGGAGGAGGCTACTAGAAACCCTGGATATATAAAATTATTTGAGATATACACTAATCATTTTTACCTCTAATTATAACAAAATTCTTTTTCCCCACGTTCCACACGATCACATTGCTATCCAATGCCCCCGAAGCGAGGAATAGAGAATCAGACGTCCAGCTAAGACTGGTTATCTTGCCTGTATGATCAGTCAACCGGGTAATGGATTTCTAAAAGATTAATACAAGGGGGGAGAGACATTATATAATGACTAACTACGTTTATCAATACTAGATAACATTATAGTTACAGATTTTTTTCATAAAGATGGCAGCCAGCGCTGAAACGAGGCTTGTGGGTTAAAGGAAGGCGTTAAAGGAAGGCGCTTTCCCGCTGCCAGGAAGGCGCGCGGCGGGAGGTGAGCTAATTCAAAGTGGATTCGCAACGCCCCTGAACGCTTTGTCTGAACACTAGCCCTGGTACACTATATACTGTATTCTGTCGTATCAAACACTTATACAGTACCTTGGATTCTGTCAGATCATACACGTAAATGTTGTTTAAACCATTCGCGACGGCGAGGTAAGCTCCTTCCGGAGAATATTGCACAGCTGTAACCTCTCGATCCGTCTTTAACGTTTGCTTCAGCTCACTGATTGTGTCACCATCGATACTGTACGTGTACAGTTCACCTTCCTGTCGCATGCGAGAAAACAGGAACAACAAGCGAATTAATACACATCATATGCAGAATCGTAGAGTCCATAAGACTAATTATAATTTACTTCACACTTTTTTTACACATATATACAAATAAGGAGATAATAATTTTACAGGATAGCAAAATTAAGATGACAAGTTACATTAAGTAAACTAAAAGAGAAATGTGCAGTGGTTGAAAATAGCGCAAGCTTTCGAGTCAACCACTGCTTATCATTAATATCGACTTATATGGAATTACAATTTGTTGTATGTAAAGTACTGAAATCCAATAGCTAATCTAGTTAATATTTGGTTTGATTAAAGGACATTGGCAACAGAAATTAAGTTTGTCTAATATGAAAGAACTCGTAAAATGATAGAGTAACACCTTTTACAATTTAATTCTCTACCCAGCACCTGACGTCAGAGACATCAAACAAACTGAAATATTTCAAAAACGAAGTAAAATACGGAAAAGTTGTAAAAGGTGTTACTCTATCATTTTACGAGTTCTTTCATATTAGATAAACTTAATTTGTGTTGCCAATGTCCTTTAACTCTTTCCTGTCCGGCTGAAAAACATCCAAAATTGAACTACCTCTTTGTGCTATTGATATGTCGGGAAATATCCATAACAGTTGCGAAATCTATACCTTTTCTGAAAGTCCAATGAACCGGCTGTTAACAATGCATTTTAATTTTCCGAACAAGACACATTATGATAATATAAATTAGCATTAATTATCATAAATCAGGTTGAAAAACTTCCATTTTTCTAGAAAAGGCCATCTTGCACGCCCGCGTAGCATCATGAAAATTCAAAATACCACCAATCGCAGAGTTGTTTATGAAATCAAATCAAACTTGGCGTGTGAGTGGATCTCATGTGCCTAGCGCTTGTCGAATTTCAATTTTTAATCTTGCGTTACCGCGTGCCGTGTTTTTCGATTGACGACTTCGGGGGTCTTCTATGACCCCTTTTGACTGGGCCGGACAGGAAAGAGTTAAGGAGCAGATATTTTTATTTATGATGTATGACAAAATTACGTTGTCGTCCAACTATGTAAAAACAATTATTTTCATCTGAATGTTTGTTAGCTATTCACTAAATACTCACATACATGTAAGCGATACATGTAAGCGTACTTAGTGAGCATATATTACGAGTCCCATGCTACGTTTTAAATCATGCCTTTAAAAACGTCTCTTTCCGTTACAAACAATGAGAAAGTTTCTCAACGAATGTTCTTTGTATTCATATTAAAATATTTGGAAAGAATTTTTAATTACGAGCGAAAAACAGAACCTAGGAAATGATTCACAACAAATCCAATACAAATGGCAGCCATTTTGAGTTTTGTTACCATGGTAACATTAATTGCACGAGTATGATTTTGGCATTAATAGTACAATTTACACTGTTATTTTATCAACTCCATTATCAACACTAGTTGTTTTTTGTTTTTGTTTTTTAAGTAAAAAGGTAAGAAAGGTGTAATTTGTATGAACAATCCGCATTCAATTTATGTAATTGAATTAAATTATTGTTAATTACCAAAGCGGAAATGCGTTTTCATGTCAAACTTTCAAACGTTTTCTCGTTCGGTAAGAGGAAAATATTGTTGACATTGCTTGTTTTGGCATTCCTTGTGTTTTGCCTCCATTTTTCTAATTTTTGAAAAATCCCACCAAAAACCTATACCTTGCATACTGCACTGTGATTGGCCAATTGTGATACCTCATTGCTTGCTTAAGGAGTGCGATTACAGCCCCCCCCCAAAAAAAAAATGGTGCTATTAATGATTAATCGCACCCTTGTTAACCAATAAGACCGTGGCATTTGTGAGTTATTACAGAGGGGATATAATTAACGAAATAATTGCATAATAATACTTAAAACAAGTAGTGAACCGCTGTTGTTCGGAAACGAAAATGCACCATGTCCAATGTCCATGAATATTCGTTTCGACTTACCGTCCCACTTCCCACAGCTATTTCTGTTTGATTAGGATGAACACTGACGCAAGATGGTTGGAATTCGAATTTCTTACTGGAAACTTTCTTGCCGTTGCGAGAGACGACAATCTAGAAAATATTTATCGTGCATTTTATACATTGCGTTGGAAGGTTCGAGAGTAGGAATGGAAAACCAAATGAAAGGAAAATAAATGAATGGAGAAGAGAGGAAAGGAAAAGAGAGGAAAGGAAAAGAGAAGAAATGAAATGAGAAGGAAAGAGAACAAAAGGAAAGGAACGAAGAAAGTAGAGAAGATGAAAGCAAAAGAAAGCAAAAGATAGGAAAGGACAATGAAATAGAGGTAAGGAAGGGAAAATAGAGGAAATGAAAGGAAAAGAGAGGTAAGGAAAGAAAAAGAGAGATAAGAAAAACTGAAAAAGAGGGGTAAGGAAAGGAGAGGTAATGAAAGGAAGGGGATGAAATGAAAAGAGAGGAAAGGAAATAAGGAGAGAGGAAATGAAAGGAACATAGGAAAAGAAAAAGGAAGAGAGGAAAGGAAGATGGATTAACAGGAGACAATACACTTACTGTTTGGTCAACACAGCATACTAATGCAAGACCATCCTTCCCAACCGCCAGACTTATGGGTTGCGCATCAAACGCGATACTATCGCCACTGAAAGACAAAAAGTATAAACATACAGTATGTACATTTTGTAATGAATTTGACAGACGATACAAAGACAATCATTAAGCTCAAATCTCCAGTCCCGGACAAGGATTAATCCTGTAAGCTTCCTATAGCCGGTGAGACGCTGTAACCATTGAGCTATCGAGACTCCGAAGGAAAGCGAATGTTACACTGCTGTACTGGTTCGATGGAGTAGCAGGCTATAGTTTGGTAATATGTAGCGGGTGGTTACTGTGTATATCATAAAGTACATTTATATGCGATACTTACCCGTACTCCTTCGTCTCAGTAGACGTGACCCGCAGGGAATCATCCATGCTGATGGAATAAAGATTATTTCCTTCAATAGCCAACTTGGAAACCTGATTATTGTGAGATTTCCCGGCAATCAACTCACATAAGCCAGTGGCAACCTCCCAGCAGTCTTTGACAAAGTTAAGATTCAACGTTTACGTTTCAAAACGATATAAAAGTGTTGTAAGCAGTGTTAAAACACAAACCAAAAAAACTCTAAAAGGTCGGTCGCACCTGATTGGTCAGTTCACTTCCTGCCTAGCAACGGGGTAGCAACCGGAAAAGAGCGAGACATTTAAATAAACCATAGTCACTAGAATTATATTGTCTGGAAACGCGGGCAAAGTCTGATAAATCAAAGGATACATATCAAACCGTCATAACTTCCAGTGAAGATGTTCTTTTTATCCTCGCTTACGGCGAAACTTGTGATGTTCTTCTTATGACCCTTCAAAAAAATACAGAAAATACGTATCAGACAAGACGCACGCATACGATACAAATATAATTGATTGAATATTAAAATTTCCAAATAGCAGTTAAAACTGAATTACATGGAATTACATCACAATAAGAATATTAAAATATTAAATATACAATTAGACTAAAATGGAAAAGATAGAGTATTAAGATAAAAAATAATTATAAGTATGTTCAGTATTTTTGAAACGGTTGAATTATATACACGAGTAAGCAGCAGAAACGCTTTATACGGCACTTCAGCACCAATAGTGAGGCTTGGGCCCTCAAACCTTAAAGAGTGAGTGTCAACCGTCGTGCATTGCGCGTTTGTGTTTCCATACGATAACGAAGTGTTATGAAGTGCTTCGTTGACAACTTGATGTGGTAAATACTTCGGAAATTCGCCGAGTCTTCTCAAAAAACCCGATAGAGGCTTTATTATTCATCCACAATACAAATACATCGACTCGCAACCTGATTTTTTGTTTGAACCTTGTCACTCGGTCTTCCATGCTTCGCGTCAGTCAAGGCTGACATAATTCGAAACAAAAGTCAAGAAAACGTTGAGTTTTGTGAAAAATGCAGAAATAATTACTTTCTAAGGTATATCTTCTTACAATTAAAATAAAAAATGAATAATTTATACCAAGGATTGGCAAGATATTTACGGATGCAGTTCACCAAGGGAATTTCGTGCTTCAAAAAATGGCCGACCAAGCGTGCAATGCGTCACGGTTGACACTCACTCTTTAATGTTCGTTTTGGCGGAACTAATGCATTCAACTTATGAGAGGGACAGTCATGTTGGAAAAGAAGCGTTTACATAGGTCAAACCGTCGGTTGATAAAGAGTCGGTATTCGTTAAAGAATCAATATCCCCTCTTCCTGGGAACATGATTCTTAGATCGCTCAAATATTGGGGGAGGCTATGATGCCACGTTTCACATGCGTATTCTAAAATAGGTCGTATATAGGTGCAATACACAGAGAACGTTAACAGGTAATAGCGCTACTCCTAAGTAGTCGCAAAGCATACAGGCGCTTGGCAGCTTTCTTACATCATTGGAGATATGATGTGTTGCACTGTTGTGCTACGACGTAGGTAGTCACAAAGTACCTATCTCATGTTTGGGATTTTTATGAGGACGCCAACTTGACCGAGGAGAACTCGACGCCGCCGTCGTGTTGCAAGAAAAATCAGATTTAGCAAAGGAAAACCCAACAACGGCGACCTTCGTTTTGTTACAGCTATTACATATAGTATGGATATGACATGATCAACTGAGACTATTCAAGAAAACATCTGCAAAGTACTCTTCCTGAATACAAAGTCTGTGTCCGCGTTTTTCTTTTTCAAGATTGAACTTTCATGTTAGTAGTTTTCGTTGGATTCGATCTATTAACTTATGAGTGAATGTTTATTGGATTTTCTGGCCAGAGTTCGACTAAAATTAAGTTGGTAAAATGCTATGGATCCATTCTATGTTAACATCCTTCGCTTTAAAAAATTGTCAGAAAAAAGTGTCCTAAAAAAAAAAGCTATCAAAAAGGCCATTTTTTCCTTATCGACCCACATTAATATTATCATTAGCTAGAGTTTCATCGTCGTGCCTTTTCCTGTGCTAAAGTTGGTTTAGTGACGTCAACCCTGCAGGGTTGACGTAAAGCGACGTAAAGCGATTCAACAGTGAAGTACGAAAAGAGTTTTGGAATTGAGTTCAATTCGTCTCAACAGGTCTCAGAGCAACCGCTCTTCATGGACGCGCGTTATATTGCACAGTACCAACCTTTAACACTTTCTTGGGCTGACTTGGGTTTTCCTTGTCTAAATAATTGATGTAACCAGACAATTCCACTGTCAGCATGTGATCACCTACCCACAGGCAAGCCAGCTGCTGGTGCTCGACGTTGTCGCCGAACGTGAACTCTCTGAAAAACAATAAGTTTACACCTTTTTTTTTACAAGTTTACACCGAGAAATTCAACTCTGTTTTTATTACCCTTTTGGTACTTCATGATGCGCTGTATATTATGGTGCCATCGGTTTTTCAATCACAGTACGAGAAAGAGCTTTTATCGACGTTCAATCATCGCTATTTTGATAGAAAAAATGTCCGTAATCAGAGACCGAAGCACCAGTCTAGTGAGGTCACACGTTGAGTCGTCACTAGTCGATAATATCGATATGTTTTTTGTGGTGCTTGAATGCTTAGCTATGGAAATATTACTGATGTTTGAGTTAGAGTCAACTTCTTCCTCTGAAAGCGAGATCAGTAATACTTTTTTTCATCTCTAGAATCTATGCCGACTCTAACGTGTAACGTCAAAGAGGTGATTTGACCTCGCGATGAGGTGGACAAAATTGGTGTAATTTTGTAATTGTGTGGTTTTACATAAAAAATAAAACACTTTCCTTTTCGTGACTGCAAAACCTATACCACCATAAGATTCAGCGTATCAAGTCAAGAAGTACCAAAATGGGTCATAAAAACAGAGTAGAATTTTTCGATTCATACGCACTTTGTAAAACAACGTCCTGGCGACTGGGGGAGAGCATAATATAACGCTATAGTTACTAACTGATTGGTAATTCTATTGACACATTACTTACTGAATACACTGGTTTTCATCCAAGTCAAATATTTTGGCTGTCTTGTCACCTGAGGCTGTCAGCACATGTTTGTTGTCAGAACTCCACGATACCTACCAAGAATTTTAGAAGGAAACATATCATCACCAAAGGAACTGCTACACGTATAGATTTTCCACACAACTTCCGTTGCAAGAAACAAACTTCGCGCTTATAAAACGTTCTTACATCCTCGTCGTCACAACAGCTTTGTTCGTCTATTTCACTATTTCCCAAACCGAATCAGTATCCTCAAGAATCAAACCTAACTCCTCACTTTCCCCATTTTCGGCACATTAAATATATAAACAAAAACATTTCCTGTTTTTCATCGCCTCCCGCCCCCACAAATTTGGCCGCCTCAACTTTTTTATTCATATGCTGATTGTCAATAATATTGCAATCGGGCATGAGATACGTTTTGTTTTTATTGGCAATCGTGAAGTTCTGATGCTTTTTTGAGGCGACGATGTTTTCGCGAAGATAACATGCTATATCAAAACGCGGCTCATTATCGTTGAACATCAAAGTTTGTTATTGTGGAGATGCCGATCGTCGAGCGATTTTTCGGTTTTCCGCTCGAATTAGTAAAATCGATAAAATCTTTTTTCGAAAAACGTCCTCAAACCACCAACTGGTTTCGTAAATACAGTTTCCTATTTTTTAATATCATCCAGTTTTTGCACCGTTACATAAACATTCACGCCCAAGTCAGGAATCATTTTCGCCCACCTTTTTGGCATATTTTTTGGCTCGTTTTCGACATAAAAAAAACTTTTTTGTCTCCTACTTTATTTCTCCTCTTCTACTTCTAAATGCGGGCACGTCGTTCCAAGACCTGCTAGGTTAGAAACGTGCTTTCCCGGTCATGCTTGGAACCTGACGATTCATGGCCTTTATTGTTCTAAAAACAGGGACAAGGTCGAGGACATCAGGCATTCGCCTCGGCCTTGGCATATATCTTCACATTCACGGTCAACGTACCCAGGTTTTGCAATTCCTCCCATACCTTCTATGTCCCTTCCCTTTTCTTTCTCCTCTTTCTCCTCTTTTTTCACTTTCCTTTCAATTTCCTTTCGTCAGATATATGTTTTACCAATTCAATTTTCACCACTTCATCCACTATCCACTATACCATTAACCCAAATATTCAACACAGTTAGAGTGGACCACAAGTTTATTCGCAGTATCAGAATACCTGACTTTAATATTTTATTTTGTTTTTTACGACATTGTTTATTATTTTTATTCCTATATTTTACTATTTTTTTAAAATGAGATGCCGATCATCGAGCCATTTTTTGGTTTTCCGCTCGAAGCAAGATCGATAAAATAGGTTTAAAAAAAACATCGTTTTTTTCGGTTTATCAATTAATGGCCTCACCTACAGTACGTACTACTAACAAAAATACGTCACTCTCTGACGAAAGGCCTTTTTTCGAAACGTTAGACCTCCTACACGTACTGTACACTATTTTCAAAAGTTGACAAACTCCCTTCGGCGTTTTTTTCTTACTTTATCTTCTTGCACAACATAATTATAAGATTTACATCCGATAGCGTGTGTATACCAAACTTACATCATAGATTCCTCCTTTGTGTGCCGGACTTCCAATTTCACTGATGAGCTCACCACTTTTACCATCATATAAATACATCTGAAAGAAATGCACAATTAAACATCGAGTCCCTGGTAGGAATGGAACCCGTAACCAACACTCGAAGATAACATTCGTATCTCCGCACCGTCATAATATCCTCTGTATCTTCCGAAATGTCGTGTGAAAGAATACATCTTCGGAAACGTCGTCAATGGAAATACGTAAGCATTTTTACTTAAAGGACATTGGCAACAAAAATTAAGTTTGTCTAATATGAAAGAACTCGTAAAATGATAGAGTAACACCTTTTACAACTTTTCCGTATTTTACTTCGCTTTTGAAATGTTTCAGTTTGTTTGATATGTAAATGAGAATGGTCTCTGACGTCATGTGTAGGGTAGAGAATTTTCACTCATTAAAATATTTGTTCCATCTTTAAGTTTGTTCCACAAATTTACTTGAAAATGTGCGTATAATAACTCCTCGTGATAATGAACGTTGTAAACTTAGCAAGCACTGAGATATAAGACATTTTTAATGAGTGAAAATTCTCTACCCTGCACCTGACGTCAGAGACCATCTCATTTACATATAAAACAAACTGAAATATTTCAAAAACGAAGTAAAATGCGGAAAAGTTGTAAAAGGTGTTACTCTATCATTTTACGAGTTCTTTCATATTAGACAAACTTAATTTTTGTTGCCAATGTCTTTTAAGTATATTTTTCGACACGTTGATTGAAGTTTTCTTATTTCTCTTTTCATAATATGTCCAGTTCTTTTGAGAACTTAGAAGTTTTCTTATTTATTCTTTTTTAAACAACTATTGAATGAGACTGAGCATAATAAAAGAGTTATCGAGACCTGCAGGATTTCGATTAAGCGAATATAGTCACGCGAATGACTTTTCTATTGTGTAAATTGAATGGTTTTCTACTTGGTTGCACACGAGCGCTAGTAAAAGAAAAGAGTCGCTCGCGCGACTATATTCGCTGAATCCAAATCCAGCTTGAGGGACCTTACGATCTACAACGGCACCTAGGACGGGGACGTCGTTCAAACAAAATAATCTTTATGCGAAACAAAAATAATTAATAATTTTATTCCCAAGAGTAACTCAACTCCGTCCTCGTTCTGTTTACAACACAACTGAAAACATTTTCACGTCTTTAGGACGACGGTAACTCGCAGAGAGATGATAGTTATTGCTTATACGATTGACTTAAACACAGACACTACAATCGTTTTAGAAATATTGAAGCATTTTGGAGATCATAAAACAAGCTTTGAGTGTCAAATACGCAAGTCAATCACTGATCTCAAAAATAGGACTGGATTGAGCTTTCAATAGAAAGCATCATCAGAAAGCATCTGATGAGCTGATTTTGAAGCTTGCATATTTGCATAATGTAAATTGCAAAAGATCATTAGAAGCTCCGAGTTTGCAAGCAAATCAAATTGTGACGCTCGCGAAATAGGTTTAGTGTCTGGCGAATATAGTTTCTTTGTTAACATTAAATGCATAAAATCTTGAACCTAATTTGACACGGTCTCATATTAGGCTTCTCTCACTGGATAATTAGAGCCAACGGCGGCCATTACTAAGGGACCAAAGTCGCAGTAAATCTGTAGGTAGGCCATGAATCGTTTTACCCAGTAATTTGAAAAATGTCTTCTGGTCCTCTTTATAGTAAAATTATTTTATTTTGTCGATGGTAAGAGCACATAATCCAACAAAAACCTCATAGTATCCTCAGTTGGTCCTTTAGTAATGGCGGACTTCCGGCTTCATTTTCGGAACAATAGTTGCTCGATCCAGTCTTCTTTCGAGATCAGTGAAGTCAATCGACCGTGGTTTCGTTCAAATACTAACATTTATATTGCTTTCATTGCCGTCACCGCGTCCTAGGTCGCCGTCGTAGATCTTAAGGTCTCTGTTATCCAACTTATCTGCCGAAGACGAAGGATAACATTGACCAAGGTCTGGATAACTCTTGATATCATGCGTAAGCCGAATTCAATAATTGTTTTATTATATATTCAAAATAAATGCAAGTAAAGTCTGGTGATAATGACTGCTGAAAAGTTTATCATCTTCTTGCCTAGACATAAAAACCTTTAAAATTGTTGACAATTCTGCGGTGTTTTGTAGATTCGTCGGTTGCTTCTGCCGGAGTTACTGCTTGACGAGATTTTGGCACCCTTTGGTGGCCTTTTTATTACTTTTATTATCTTTGTCTGCTATTAATTTCAAAATATCTTCTTCGTTTAGAGAGGCAAATCTACCGCAAGCCGTCATTCTGCCATTTGTAATTTTTGCGGCTTTGGGGTAGTGACGTCATCAACGTTGAAAATTAACTGGAGAATGTCGATCAATAAAAAACGAGGATGAAGTTTGAATATATAATATCATTATCATACTTTATCATTTATCGGTCCATATCCTACCAAATCCTGCTTTCTTATTGGCTAACGAGCGGTCCGTGTGACCCCATACGGGACCGCTCGTACGGACCGCTCGACATAATATCAGTTTTAAATGTGTTTTATAAGCCCTAAAATATTCTAAAAACATTTGAAAATGAACTCAAATTACGAGATTGAACATATTGAAAGACATATAAATGAGTTTTTTTTATCCGAAAAGGGACTTGACTCTCAATTTCTCAATTTCCATTTCTCAACTTCGACGAAAAAATCAATTATTTACCGTTTTGGCCGGTCCGTATTGAGAAATATTTCCCTTGGTCTCAAAAACCTCCCTCGGCCTGCGACCTCGGACCGTTTTTGAGACCTCGGGAAATATTTCTCCATACGGACCTCCCAGCCAGTAAATAACATATATTTATTTTTTTTGAGGTCCGTAACTAAAATAGAGCCTTTTGATTGGCTGAGTACGAGGTCCGTATCACACCAGTACGGACCTCTCGCAATTTTTCGCGCCAAAAAATTGCAATTTTTTTGACTTTGCTCGAAAAAAATAAACACGTTATTTACCGTTTTGGTCGGTCCGTACTGGAAAAATATTTTCCCTCAGTCTCACAAGCGGCCCTCGACCTTCGGTCTCGGGCCGCTTCTGAGACTTCGGGAAAATATTTTTCCAGTACGGACCTCCCAGCCGGTAAATAACATATATATATATATATAAATATGTGACAAAGTGTACTTATTCATCTCAACGTAATGTAAAGATTAATCATCAATATTTCGTTCTTACCCTTCCACTACTTGACGCTGAAACATAGCGCTCCCCATTTGGTGAGAAGCGAGCGACATTGACAAAATTACTGTGCTCCTGTTTTGAAAAGAAAAATTACATTTTATAAGGATCTGTAAAACGAAATTACATTTAATAAGGATCTGTACTACGTACTACACTAATAGACAAAATTAGTTGGAACAAATTGAGGTTAGCGTGTCCAATAATTGTGATAAAATAACATTTTGAAAAGATGTGTTCCGATTTATTAAAAGCCATGTTCCAGAGGATAAGGGTCAAGACTGCAGCACGGATTAAACTGCCTATCTCATGTTTGGGGATTTTACATATTCGTAATATTTGGGTCTTCCTGAGCAAAATCATAATATATATTGTCAGACGAAAATTTCATCTTCATGGACTTTTTTGCTGTTAAAGTTACCGGATGTGATGTCACAAGAGGCATTTTTGTGGCAAGTAACAAAAGAAAATTGGTTTGGAATGCCTTTTGTGACATCACATTCGGTAACTTTAAAAGCAAAAAAACTCCACGAAGATGAAATTTTCGGCTGACAATATATATTATGATTTTGCTCAGGAAGATCCAAATAATGTAAAATCCCCAAACATGAGATAGGCACATTAACAACAAACTTGTTTTTTGTAAAAACTGCTGCCTTTCCTTACTAACGGCAAGTTCATTGTTATGCTGTTCCTCAACTCTACCTTTCATTCATTCAGCCCAAAAGTATCTACCAACTCTGAATTTGCTGTTGAGTTGATGTCTGAATGTATCAGGGAGATAAGAAGCTGGATAATTACTGACAAGCTGATGCTTTCAGCAATAACAGCAGCAATAACAGCTGCAGCAGCAATAACAGCAGCAGCAATAACAGCTGCAGCAGCAATAACAGCTGCAGCAGCAATACCAGCTGCAGCAGCAATAACAGCTGCAATAGCAATAACAGCTGCAGCAGCAATAGCAGCAATAGCAATAACAGCTGCAGCAGCAATAACAGCTGCAATAACAGCTGCAATAACAGCTGCAATACAGCTGCAACAGCAATAGCAGCAATACAGCTGCGGCAGCAATAGCAGCAGCAATAACAGCAGCAATAACAGCTGCAGCAGCAATTACAGCAGTAGCAATAACAGATGCGGCTGCAATAGCAATAGCAACAGCAACAGCAGCAGCAGCAATAGCAGCAGCAGCAGCACTGGTAGTAGCAGGGCTGAAAATCACAGAGTTTTTTTAACTCATCAATTTCACCTAGGTTGTTATGCTCATAGCATCAAGTCTCCTACTCAGTCTTTTAATTCTCAACAGGTATGCTGCCTCCGGCAAATGTTGGCATTGCTGAATAACGCCACTGATAGTATTTCTGTATTTGTGCATATTCAAGCATTTATGATGAAGATTTAAGAATTACCTTGTTGGTGAACGCTATTTTGAAAGGTGGTCCTTGAAAGAAGCCAGTGCTGTAGTCTTCACTTGCAGTTATGACACGGAATGGTCTGGACGTCTTGAAATCGATCGTGTTAACAGTCTTACTGTGACCCATAAAATTACCAACTGATGATCCTATATCCATTATGAATCCATGTGCAAACCTATTAAAGAAAATACCTTCAATTGATTGATTGAAAGATGTACATTGTACTATTTAAATAATAGAATACGTCAGGCCATGGGTTCAAATCCCGCCATATTGCATTTTTCGCAAACTTGGCTAGGTGTATTGGGCACATAGAACTTAAAGTGCCTATCCGGGGTTTGGGGATTTTAGATATTGTAAAATATCTTGTCGTGCGAAAATTTCATCGTCACACCTTTTACCCCTGCTAAACTGATTTACTATTCATAAGAAATGACGTCAAAGCAGGGACACGCCAAAACATTGCACACTGATTCGGCAGTGAAATACAAAGAAAGTTTGGGAATTGAGCGAATTTTGTCTAAACCAGTGTGTTTAAAGTTCAGAGCAAAACTTTCTTAGTATTTCATTGTTGAATTAGTTTGCAATGACTTCTCGTTGTCCCTGCTTTGACGTCATTTCCTGTGAATAGTAAATCGGGGGGAAAAGGCACGAAGATAACATTTTCGAACGACAAGATATATTACATTTCTTCTTGGTAGAAGAACCCAAAGATTACGAGTATAGGCTTCCTCTATAATCCACATGTTGTCAAGTGCAAGTACAATCCAAGTTAGAAGAATCCATCTTTCAGTAAGAAACGTTAAAAATCACGATGTCTACTCATTTTGGCTTACAACCGGCCTAATTAAACCTCCTTTTCTCGTTTTAACAAATTTAACATCCATAAGAACTTGCTTAATTTTATTACAGTCACAGGCCTCGGAAGCAGGTCGGAAACAGGTCGAAAAAAATTTCTGTTGCATAAAGTGGCTAATCACGATTTTGTAAACATACAGTAGCCTGTTAACTACAATTGCGTAGGCTATGTGAGCACCTGTGGTAAACCAACTAAATCAAATTTCGGTAGCTTATGATGTACTATTGAAATAACTCTGGATATCAAGAGAGAAGTTTAGCATACATTTTCCTTAAAGAGTTAGCGTCAGGGTAGTGCTTTGCGCGCTTGTGTTTTTGTTTTCATACGAATTGATTGCACTGTGCATCGCGCATCGTTAGAACTATAATTTGCATGTGAACTCTAGATTTATTTGGAAATGTTGAAATTGGAGTCCGATCCTGACTTCGGGGCGTTATGAAGTTAATGTTCAAGACGATTTGAGCAGTTGCGGTTCGCTTGTTTGTGAACCACTGCGGGCCGCGCGCAACGCCGTTTCTGACGAACAAGCTGGCCCGGATGGGGTTCCTGAACCTTTGCAAATTCAAATGAACAAAACATCACAAGAAACAAAATATATTTATTTACTAGTCACTCATCAAACACTTCCATTCGCAAACTTATTTGATTATTGCTTCATCTGTTGTTTTTTATCTGAATTCGCATCACAAAACTCATAGGTCGGTGATTTTGTTGCCTCTTGACATGACGATAGGTCGGCAATCAGGTCTGAATTCCAAGGCCTGCAGTCCTGCTTTTCCAGACCAGATTTTGCCCAAATTTAATACTTCCACTGTCCATTATTTCGATAATTACATGGTTTTAAAGGGACACCCCAACCCCAAAAACATGTGTTGCTTAAAAACAGATTTGTTTATCGTATTTTTGTAAATTGAAGGCCGCTATTTTTGTTCTGATTGCGGGCGAATGCGGTCGCTCCCATTAATTTTTGACGTCATTGAGTGATAGAAACACTTTGAAAAGAAATCCCTCACAATAGCGTAAATAGAAATCCTGCACAATAGACTAAGACCACGTTATTGTCATGCTATTGTGAATGTTTCTTTGTGTAGTGTTTCCGTCACTCAATGACGTCAAAAATTAATAGGAGCGACTGCATTCGCCCGCAATAAAAAATACGATATAGCAACACTTGTTTTGGGGGTGGTACTTCTAGTACGTATTCCATATAAGGAAGTGGTCTACGAGCAAATACAAGGCATTGACGAGCAAATACAAGGCATTGACGAGCAAATAGATTGCCCTCGTACCAGCGCACTGGATGTGGGATTGTTAACACGTTGCTGAGCGCATGCGTCTAACACTCAATTTCTAATCCCACATGCTTAGTCTCTCTCACTATTCTACTAATCTAGCTCCCCAATAGGGGAATGGATGCCGTGGGGGTTAGGGCTAGAAAACTCGTTAGGCGGGGGGTTAGGGTTAAAAAAATGTTAGGCGGGGGGGTTAGGGCCTTTGTTGTTTTGGGGGTTGGTTACAATCCAATTAACTAGGAGGCTGGTACGAGGGTGCAACGTGTCAGCTATTTGCTCGTTAATTCACTCTATTTGCTCGTCAATGCCTTCTATTTACGCATCCTTAAGGAATACGTGTAACAACACCCCTGCATCAAGTTTCATGTTCCACAATATTGATTGTAGTTACTCACATTCCTCGCCCGTCACCACCCACAGCAATTCTTTTGCTGTCAGGTGACCAGCAAATGTCTTTCACAGCTCCACCAAGTGGTTGGTATTCTGCCTTCAGTATATGCTCCTTAGACAATGTGTCCCATATCTTAACCTTTCCAGTAGCATCTAAGGAATAAGGTTACACCAAACTCAGTCCAGGTTTTGAGACGTTTACACAGTCTGCGATTAAGGTAGCAATAGAATAGGGTTATCCGGTCCTCGTAAAAAAGTTTGCATTACACCCCTATTAATGCGATCACCGCATACCATATATAAATTTAAAGCTAATTACTCAGCTACTGTGGTAGCACGAGTCTTAAATTCGGGTCTGTTATTATTGTTTTTGCGTCGCGATATTTCCCCCGACATGCTTTGCGAGACATGTGACTAGTGCGTGGGCTTCTTTATTTCTTTTCGATAGTGTCTATTCGAAGTGAAGTGTTCTTGCTTCCTTGCTTGGAAGTATTTTAGATTAGTTATGTGGCTCGCAAGTACCTTGATATTATTTGATATTATTAATATTTATTATTATTTCGTCAGGCTTTTACGATCCGTGAGGCATGCTGCGGGTTAATGGCCGAGTTCTTTCTTTTGCTGTTGTTCTCTGACTCTGTTGGCAGATTTTGAAAGTGGCTGACAACTATGTTGAGCGTGGATACACGATCACTATGCTTACAACTGCACACGCTGATCGCGGTAGACTGAAACTAAAAGATGACAAGCGATTTCGAAAATCGAAAGGGATGGTCCGCGATCTCAATGAGACTATAATGAATGGCAAGTTAGTTATGAATGCCCAAAGTATACATACTTGGACTCGGTAATTCCAAATCTGTTTTCAGAATTGAAATCTAGTAAATATTTACCGAGATAACGTTCAAAAATCTACGACGAAGAGGCCTTCGTATTGTCGATAACTTTCTAAGAACATAAACAGGTTTTTACGAAGGGTATGCAATAGATACTGTAATAGACACGTATGTTATGTATTTGGATTCGGTAAATTCAAATCTGTTGCCATATACAGTGTATTACAGGTTAAATATTGACCGAGATAACGTTCAAAATCTACCATGAAACACCTTTTCCGATTTGTGAACAACAAATATATAGCGTGCGAGGTCTAGAGACCATGGATGGAGGAATTCCCGCAGGTTATGAAACTCTAAGGGTTTTAGTGTTTTGATTGGGTTAGGATCTCCCTGAACTAGGAACTCCAGATCAACCGAGTTCTATCCAAATTTCAGTCCAGTGTTTACAACAAGAGTGTTTCATCAGGTAAACACAAAGCAATACCAGGTAATATGTCATGAATTATTAAATTGCACACACCGGCGATCGCGGTAGCTTCATACTTAGTTATGCTATTCGGTGCGTAACTCTTGTCAATCAGGATCATTGTTTCAGAGGTTTACTACAATTTTTAAATGTCCAAACAACAGTAAAACTGTAGTTAAGGGACAACTGGGCCCAGTTTAGCTGAACAATTTTAACCGGAAACTTATATACTGTACATGTGTACAGTAAGCCATGCTATCAGCCCAAAACTAGCCCGAGTTAACGCCCAGCGGGTGTCTTGTTCATCATAGAAAATGGTTATAAAAAAAAATAGATGATACTGCTGAATTCTCTGGTAAATTACCTACAAAAACTTGTTGATGATTTGGTTCAGTTTGGTTTTTGGTTTCAGAAATACAGTTTGGTTTTTATTAAACGATTTGCATCTTTCGAATTCAAATCGGAAATACGCAACAAATCAAAAATTGCTGACACATGGTAAATTATCTTTAATTTGATATCTCATCCTTAATTGCCCAGATATCTCATTCGGTATACTGTATGCAGAGAAGAATATATAAATATACTAGGAGTTCTTATCAGAAGTGAAATGCTGCCTCTGGACTGACAGGAGCAGTTCATGGTACGAGCAGTGTTCAGCAGGGGTGGCGCCAGAGGGGGGGGGGGGGGGGGGGGGGGGGGGGGGGGGGGGGGGGGGGGAGCTGGAAGAAAAAAGAAAAAAGTTCGTCTTTTATTTTCTGAGAATCGTAAAAGTTTTTTTACGCATTAACAAACGTTTCGCTAAACAACGTCAAAAGTAATCAACTTTCATCTCTGGCACAAACCTATCACCTCTGTGTTGTTTCGCGCGCTCACTGTCATCTAGTTTTTGCGTGAATATTATTGTTAGAGTTAGTTTCGTAGTAAGGAAATACTGACTATAAAATCATGATTTTCACTGTTTTTTATTTTAATTTTGTTGTTAAAAATGCAGGAAATAAGCGTTTCAGAGGCTTAGAAAATCAAAAATTCCCCGGGGGAGCATGCCCCCGAACCCCTCTACAGGAACTGCAACTACCAGTTAGCCCCCCTGTCGGGGACCTTAGCCCCTGCGTCGGGGAATTCCTGGCGCCATCCGCCAGCAGAATGATGCCAGAAATTTCTATAGCATATAGAGGATAAAATAGACTGTAGAATCTACACCACATATCAAGGCGATCATATAGCCTTGTAATATTAAAATAACATACGGTAATCATATATGGCGCGTTTATGCCAAAATTCAATGTTTGAACGCCATACATCTAATTCGAACAACATTTACTCGAAAGAGCAAGCCATAAATTTTCCATGATCAAGCGACCCTTCTGCCAAATCGAACTTCACGTTTGTAATATTTGCTGGCGGTCGTGCGGAGTCATATTTCAAATCAAACAAACGAACGGGAATAGGCGTTAACTCGGACTACAGGCTACTTGCGCTTGCATTGTATGACTGTATGTAAAAGTACGCAGCCGGCAGCACAACGTATGAATATACCGCAATTTGAAAGGCAACGAATGACGGAATGAGGCTATGAGCTATGTTTATATTGAAGTAAAAGCTAATATATTGTAAGCAATGATAGCATTACATTTGGACAATTGGATATCTAAATGTAAACAATGTCGAACTGCGAACTATGTTGAACCGTGTAGCTTTGTTTTTTCAATAGAAACTAAATGTCACATCCACTTTAACTTGTGCAGCAGCTACAGGCATGTAAAAGTACTTTTAAAATTTAAATGGCGCGCTCTGTGGAAATCCCTTGACGTATGACATATCACGAATATCAAGGCATGTTCGATATTGCGCTTTTCGACGTATTTGGGTTAAATTACGCTGCTGTTTTTTAAAGAGTGAGTGTCAGGTTAGTGCTTTGCGCGCTTGTTTTCTTCTTGGCGGCCATTTTATGGGACGCCTATTTCAGTTCACAAACGAATCCGTCGATATTTGATCAATCCTTCTTATAAATTATCCATTTTCAAGTTTTCTAAGAAGTAAATATACCTGAGTGATCAATTGTTGTGATATTTTTCGTAAAATTGATTATTTACTATAGTAATCTTTTCGACACATAGAAGCTGCTACGAGCGCTTCGCCTCCGAAGCGTGGAAGGCCGAGTTATGCTGCTGAAACAGCGCGAATAAGTTTGCGAATGGAAGTGTTTGATGAATGACTAGTAAAGAAATATATTTTGTTTCTTCTGATGTTTTGTTCATTTGAATTTGCAAAGATTCAGGAACTAAAGCCATCCGGGCCAGCTTGTTCGTCAGAAACGGCGTTGCCCGCAGTGGTTCACAAACAAGCGAACCGCAACTGTTCAAATCGTCTTGAACATTAACTTCATAACGCCCCGAAGTAAGGATCGGACTCCAATTTCAACATTTCCAAATAAATCTAGAGTTCACATGCAAATTATAGTTCTAACGATGCGATGCACTGCAATCAATTCGTATGAAAACAAAAACACAAGCGCGCAAAGCACTACCCTGACACTCACTCTTTTTTTAAGATGGCGGCCAAATTATATTTTAATTTCGTCGTCAACATGAAAGTACTGAAGCCGTCGATTAAAGACGATACAAATAAGAAACATACAGCGATTGCGTTTGTTATCGAAATATCGGGTAATCGGGATTCTTGTCCATGCAGGCTCTCAAATACTCTCGAATTTCGGCAGTTAGCGAAAACAGACAAAACAGCGGAGTCGATTTTAGTGTCAACTATTCGATAACTGGTTATTCTTACCGTGAAAGCAGAGAAGCAATCTTTCACAGCGAAAGATAGAACATGCGCAGTTTTCCCTAGTTTCCCTAGTAAGTGCCCCCCCGTTTCCCCCCGGAAAGTGCGTCCAGACCTATTAAAGCTCGAACAAATCGAAATATTCGTCGGCTATACATAGCTCGGCAAAGAGACTGAGCACGAGTTACGCACAGGAACCCCAAGAAGTGTCAAGAATAGTGTGCTGCCTCCCTTAAATATATACATGTTCTAAGGATTTATGGTGAAGGAAAATTTCGAGTGTTGGAATATATACATTTTAAGACCAAACCGGGACCAGTTGCGAAAAATGCAACTTCAACATGTATATGTATATGTATATGTATATATATATATATATATATAATTTAAAATAGTTGAGATTAGTTTGTCACTGACTAATTAAAAAAACGTACATACAACGTTTTTATAAAACTTTATTAAGACGTTTCGACCGAACAACTACGGTCTTCGTCGGTTAAAAATATATTGAAAGTCAAAACAGACTTAAATAGATCCAAGTTATGCTAATAGAATACAGTGTTAAAAAAGGGACTTATAAACATCGGGAATTCCTATATGGTCATTATGAGCATTAGCATCCTTAACAGAATACCACGCTTCAAGAAACAAGCGTTGA
This sequence comes from Chrysogorgia sp. JL179-B06, assembly GCA_035772405.1. NCBI lineage: Eukaryota > Metazoa > Cnidaria > Anthozoa > Scleralcyonacea > Chrysogorgiidae > Chrysogorgia > Chrysogorgia sp. JL179-B06. Next base: position 6,388,598 of record JAYKKM010000237.1, read on the forward strand.
TGGTAATTGTCCGACTTATTCATGATAGCAATGTTATTGAAATCTGGACAATGATCCTTTTGTTCTACATGTTGAGCTATATTTGAATATTTGTCAAGGTTCTTGACAGTTCTTTTGTGTTCGTTTATCCTAGTCTGTCCGTAATAAGTGAAGTCGCATTGAGAACAATCGATCTTGTAAATTACACCTTTTGTTTGTTCAGTCTTTTGTTTGTCCTTTGGTTTTGGAAATTGTTGGTGAAGTGTATAGACGGGTTTGTAGCTGACTTTCACATTTTCTTTTCACATTTTCTCTTTAAATTATGACAAATCCTGGCTGCAATTTTAGCATTTTTCATATATATATATATATAATACACTGTATAAGAGTTAACACCAGGACCACTTGCAAATGGCTCAATGACCTCATGAGTATATATCTACTTAATCTTAATTCATCAGGATGCAAAACAGGTCTGATTAATCAGTGTGAAAACTTGCTGCAAGCAAGTGGGTCAGCATTAGATCTGATCTGCCTAAGCCCAAACATTTTACCAATTAATCGATTAACCGGTATTATTATATGGCTTAGTGTGTGAGCAGTCTTAACGCAGCTTTTCTGTAATCTGATTGGAACTTGTTGAGCAGTCTTTACAAACCCGTAAAGATCGCCTATCATTACAAAACAACTGAAAAGTTTTAAAATTGTGAAAAAATTGAGGAAATGTGAGACATTAAAAGTGCATATAATAAAAACCTTATTAACCTTGTATTTGTCTTTACAGCAAAATTTTCTTTCCCTTGGTCTTTTCGCACAGACCTTGCTCCTTTGTCACTCGGTCTGTATTGAAAGACCACAGGCAGGATAATTTTGCCGTAAAAACTTATGACTCGGTCAATAAGTGTTTAATAATCGGTTACTTTTTGAGATTCTTCTTGAGATTCTATCAGTAAAATTTATGAGAAAATAAAGACATTTGAACTAAACATGATAAGACTGCAACATCTACAAAGTACAGCCTGCACATGGCCTGGGAATCATGCGTCCTCATTCAATCCGGTTTGTGTATGGTGACGATGGAATTATGAATATACAGGTACCATATAATTTATTAATTTTACCAAATTATAATTGTTTTCTTCCCATGCCAGCTGTGGGCTCAACTATTCTGATTTGCATAGCATAAATGGCAAAAAAATTATGATTCCGATGAAGCTTCGTTCACAACGAACATTGTCTCAAAGAAACAATGTGCACTACTTCCAGGCAACATTGGACATAAAACAGGCCACACCAATTTAATTGTTCGGGGCACGGATCCGACCGACCCTGTTTTTGTGAAACCAAAATAAAGTAAAATTTGTACCTATTATTTACTTTGATCAAAAATTGGTTATAAATGTGGTGAGAGCTCAGTAGGTGGGATGAAAAAATGGAAATTTTTTTTCACATGTGGTTGTTGTAGTATTCAGTAACTAGCATGAACCAATCATACCTGTAGGTGTAGCACATGATTAGCCATACCCACTGATGTAGGTATATACAGGGCTTTCTACGGGACGCACGCGATCGCACGGCCAAAGCAAACGCGCGCAGATGAGTTTACGCACATGAATTATCATGCAAAAAGTTAACATAGTGGCATGATTCTGAAAGACTGAGTACATGTACGAGGTCGCTTGATTTCTGACCAATCAAAATTCAGCTTCACGCCAATGCATTTTCACCAAAACACATGGTATGCGATGTACTGTATTAGCATTGTTTGTTGACAGTTGACTCGGTGTAATATTCCTAATTCCAAAGTTAAGTTCACGGTCTAAAACAGATTCTAGAGATGGTCAGCAAAGGTAACAAGGTCGATCTCTCAACTTTTATGAAATGGGGGAAAGATAGCATCTTTGGATACAAAACGATGAAAGTCGATCAGCACGAATTTGTCGACTTTGTTTGGTGTAAAGTGTGTCACCGCAACAAGAAGTCCATATTCCTGCATGAACCACACTGCAAAGGGTCTGTGAAAAAGTCTGTCAAAACTATCGAAGGAACAAATTTTGCGAGTAAACACACTGTCCATCGTCATTTGATTTAGAAAGCAAAGGCCCATCGTATCACTGTAGATATTGAGAAATAGCACAATTTGTCGCACGCGCAAATTTCGCACGTGGAAAGCCCTGTATATAAATCATTAGAATAAGTAAATAAAGTGCTTTTTAGATTATCTGTGACGAACAACACTATAATTGCAGGGCATTCCTCTGGGGGCACGCGATCAGATGAATCTGGGCGCGATTCATCGTGCGCGCAAAAAGTGAATTCGAAGAAAATCGAGCGCTACTGTTCGCTGAAGGGATTGTGTGTTCTGGGAGCGGGATTGTGAGGTGCCAACGCATTTTCAATTCAAAACGGTGAATATGGCATTTAGCGTTGTGACAAACATTTTATCGGATAAACGCCTTTCGATGAAACACAACACCATCAATGAGGCGTTGATTGTCTACGGAAACGATAGATTGTGGAGCAGAGAAGAGAGAGAGGAGATTTTGAAGCGTGCTGTGGAAATTTATGTGGAAAAAGCGGCGCCGAAAGCCAACAAATCGACCAGCAAAGAGGCAGAGAGTTGAGGAGAACGATTCAGAAGATTCAATAGCGTCAGACAACTCAACAGAGGGAGAGCGCTCAAGCGACTTTGAGTCTGAAATTGAATTTCCTAAGGACATTGACTCTGAAATTTCCGATTAATTAGTATTATACCACCATAGTTCTGTTTGCGTGTAATATAAGTCATTTATAATAACTTATATAAAATAAATTATCTTATTAACAACATTTACAGTTTCCTTGATGTGAAATTGTTGTCCATGCGTCTTTAAAAGGTAAAATTTAAAGGCAAAATAGTAATTGTTAGAAATCGCACGCACAGCAGTTTTCGGGGGCGTGATTTACCACGCACGTGATTTTCTGAGTTGGAAAGTCCTGTAGTTGTTTTAATGTTTTTGTTGTCACAATACCCTGATAGGCTGCATGAAATTCACTCACATGAATGCATTAGCCAGATTAACCATCCCACTTACCAAGCTAGGCTGGTAAACAAGTTGGCTAACCTTCATAATATAAATGTGGTCGCAATCAATTTGAAGCTTATAATGACATAACCCTTGGGCATACCCAAATAATTTGACTCTAAGCTGTCTCCGGCGAGTAGGGAATTTGACATTCTAGGCATTGTCACTGAACTTTACACATTTTGGATGGAACACCTACACGCACGATAGCTGAAGCTTTGTTGCAGGCCATTTTCTTTGCAATGGCAGCAGAATCAGTCAAAGGTGATCAATTGCTAGCCTGAGAAGATCAGGGCACCACTCAGGCACGAGCCTCCCCCACCTATTAAGGGAAAGGATTCTACTTTTGTGAATGACTGGCTGGTGAAAAATGGAATGCAAAAGCTCTGTTCTGTAATTGAAGGTATGTAAAATTGAGCAAAACTGTTTAAATATTAAATTTATTGTGAATGTGAAGTCTGTATGGGAAGTCAGTTGAGGTTTTCATATTGAGACTTGAGTAACTGAGAAGTTTAGTCATAATTTATCCATGTGGGTTGGGCATTTGCCCTAATGTTACAGTTGGGCATTTGAATACATTTTTTGCCTAGGGCATTCTGCTTTAGTTCTGTTCTGCTTTAGTTCTGTTCTGCTTTAGTGCTCTGACAGGCTGTGCTTTAGCCTGATTGTGCTTTCGAATTTTAAATTCGATTTCAGTGAGGATTCTCTTGTCAAGGTAAGGCAACTACTATTTAACTCACTGTTTAAGAAGTGTCATGACATGGGCAAAGCCGGCCAACTCATCATGGTTATCACAATTATTTAATTATTTGTTTGTGAATAAGATTTACCTTCTATTTTAGGTTTTGGTGAGCTCATTGTTTCTCACAATATTGAGCATGCAGACGAATGCACATCCATGTCCCTCATACATGTACATAGCTGTGGGATATATGTGACAGAATATATATTGCTGCATTTTTATGCAAGAAACAAATTCTGATTAACTTTGTTTATCAACTGTTATAATGTCAACTTTTTGTGTTCATTAACAAGATAAAATCATCTTTAAAATAGTTAGAGTTTCGTTTAAATTAAAATCAAAATGCGGTTAAAAGTCACCAGATCGGACAAAATTCTGATAATCATCTTGCACTATTACAACTATTTTATCTTTATGTTCGACTGCGTTTTTATGCAACTGACGTTCAACTTACATCTGTTTAATATTACAAATTCATGAACTACTACTGTATATTGTGAACAGATGTTGAGAACGGTTACAACACAAGGGGGGCAGACATGAGACACCCGCAAATGTGCCAGGGGCGGATGAAGCATGCGCAGGGGGCCCTGGCTGTGCGTAATGAATGTCTTACCCCAGATAGATGTCTAACGTAACCCAAAGTGCACCAGATTACCTATTGTCCAGCAAGCTCATTGTGAGTTCCATATATATGTAGGTGTAGAACTCACTGCTCTGGTATTACCTAAACCATACCGGTAACTGCATGGGTACGACTACGAGGCTGTACTACCCCGCTGCGATTTTTACTTCAATAAGCCCATTTTGACTTCAATAGGCAGCACTTCCCTTGCGATAGTAACTTCTAGTTATATGTATAAATTGTAATAATAAAAACATACCTCCAGAACAAATATAGTTCCCACTTGGGGAATAACAAGCGGAAATTGCATCATGAGTATGTTCAGTATATACATCAGTATTAATTGGATTCTATGAATAATATTAAACAGACAACTGTTTATAGTTTTTTGGCAGGTAGTTTGCCAAAGAAATTCAATTTAACTGCAGAAAGACGTCTGAATACCTCGATTTCTCTGATGATCACGCCTTTGCCGTGCGTGTATAGCATATACTTTCCTTTCGGGTCGGCTTTGATGCAAAATCTTCTGCCTCTCTCGGTGCGAGGCAAGGCAGCAAACGTGTGCTCTTTAAGTAAAGACAGAAGACATTATCAGACGGATGATATTTTTGCTTGTTACTATAAACGACTTCGTACTCTGGCGTGCGTCAAACTGCGATGGGAAGTCACAACACGGTATCTGTCAACTGTGTCCACGATCTAACGACAAACGCGACGCCCGTTTGCGTGTGTTCTGAAAGTTTAAAGGCACAACAAATTACAAAGGTACTTACTTAAGCTGTACGACATGTTTCGATGAGAAAGAGAGGATGCAAAGCTGTTTAAAGTTCTCGGCAACTGCACCTCTTCCCTAACTTTTGATCCAAATGTAGGCGTGTACCCGCTGGACACAAAGACAAACTTCCGGTTAGCTACTCTATTTACGTCACTCCTGTCATATTTGAATATGTTTCTAGCAATTTCTCGGATAAAAGTATCCTTATTTGGGAATAATAAACGTGCGGACATAAATTTCATATATTTGGCGTCTGGTAATTTGTCATTTTCGTCTGACCGACCCGCAGGTTGGCAGCACACTAATCTCAGGTATGTTGCTACCTTAGAACAAGAAACAGCAGAGCTATCTGGACGAAGAATACTATTAATATACTGTAGATTGTTAATTTTTGCAGGCTAGTAGCAGGGCTAGTAGCTGCCGTTGTGCACTGGCGACAATTCGATTTATTTAAGAAATGGGTCAGCTTCAAGTTGGCGGGGGGGGGGGGGGGGGGGGGGGGGGGGGGGGGGGGGGGGGGGTGAAGTTGACAAGCAGTTTCAGTGACCACATTTTTAGGGGGGTTCGGTGGTCCTCCCCCGCAAAAATTTGAAATAAAAATAAATATTTGAAAACACACCTGGGGAATTAGGGTTAGAAAACTAGTTTGGCATGGGGTTAGAAAACTAGGGTTAGAAAACTTGTTAGGCGGGGGGGTTAGGCCTTATAGGGTTGGATATTTGTTGTTTTGGGGATTGGGTACAATGGAGATGCCAGACTGGATTCCTCTCTTTAGCCACAAGTGTCTCTTACCAGGTGACACCATTTTTTTGTCCCTAGTACTGACAGAAAGGTCTGGGACTAATCTAACACTCGGCAAGGGTTTAGGGGTTGGCTAACACCTCAGGCTATTCAGGCTACACCCGTTTGTAAAATCCCAATGTAGTTGTAGATTACCTTAATTTGCCTTAAATTGCCTTAATTTTAAATTTGGGTGGTGGTGGGTTAGGGTTAGAAAACTCATTATGTGGGTTTAGGGTTAGCAAGTTGTTTTGTTGGTTAGTGGTTATTGCATGGTTAATTGACGTTAAGTAGCGCCATGGTTATACTAAAAAACATCGTCCTGATCTAACGGCTACCGTTGGGAGGTCAACAGTCTCTTGTTAAAGTAAGTAACAATAGAGTGCTTCGGAGCCAATCAAAACTCGGAAGAATGAAACGGGAAATCACGACTATTTCTGATCAATGGATATCAAATTTATAATTTTATATGCCTCGAAGTTGAGTCAGTTGCCGTCATTCATGTTTCAACAAAGAAGACAAACAAACGTATCATTATTTTGGTGAGTATTTTTAGAATTGGAATCGAGTAAATATTGATCGAGATAACGTTCAAAAATCTACGACGAAACAGCCTTTCGATTGATTTCTAAATAGGATTTTACGAAAGGTATGCACGTTCGCGAAATATAATAGGCACATATTGTATATGTTATGTATAAGTATATGTTATGTATTTAGACTCGGTAATTCCAAATCTGTTTTCAGAATTAAAATCGGTTAAATATTGATCGAGATAACGTTCAAAATCTACATTCGAGGTCTGGGACCATGGATGGGGAAAATTCCGCAGGAGAGTAACGATGAAACTCTAGGGGTAACGATCAAGATTGGGGGTGTTAGGGTTTGGATGACACTCTAGGCTGGGTGTTAGGTTAGGATTGGCATTTGGATTTATGATATATCAGTAAATATATACCGTATTTCCTCTAATAAACGCCCCAGGCATTTATTAAATTTTGAAACAATTTATTTTGATGTGGGGTTTATTAGAGGGAGGTGTTTATTAGAGGGAGGCGTTTATTAGAGGGAGGCGTTTATTAGAGGGAGGCGTTTATTAGAGGGAGGCGTTTATTAGAGGGAGGCGTTTATTAGAGGGAGGCGTTTATTAAACAATATGTTATTGACCGAGCGCGAGGTCCGGATAAGAAGGATATTGGTCGAGTTCTTTTTTCGTTTTTACTTTTATTATTATTTTACTTTATTTAACTTTAACAATGGCTAGTTTAAACTGAGTTGTTTACATCACTTCGACAATGAAGCCAGTCAACGTCTGTGGAAGAAGAAATTAAAAAGATTCCTTGTTTGGTTCCATTGTTGCCACATAAAAATTATTTTTCTTTTTCAATTCTTTTTCACATCCTTTTTCTTGCACTTTCTGTATTTTTTCTTATAAATGCCATTCTGACGTGTGCGGCGTATATTATATTATTATTATAGGGAGGCGTTTATTAGAGGGAGGCGTTTATTAGAGGGAGGCGTTTATTGACATTCTTGTATGAAAAGGGGAGCCGTTTATTAGAAGGAGGCATTTATTTGAGGCTAGGGGTTTATTAGAGGAAATACGGTATAATATAATATACAATATCAGTAAATTTAGAGTGGTTTTACATTTTATTGATATCAGCTAGCTAGGGCGCTTATATATTAGCGCCCTGATTGATATTATAAATGTGGACTAGGAGCTCATGCTGGGTTATTTCGGAACGTATTTCTAGTATTTGTTCATCGTTATTTTTGTGCTTTATACAATGAATTGCAATAAATTTGCAAGTGTAATTTACCACAGTTTTCAAAGCGTGTGCGAAGTAGTTTGATTGATGGTAAAAGTCTTCAAAGTCTCTTTAAAGTCGAGAGCGTTTTACAAATTACAAATGAGCGCCATTGGGAAATTGAGAAGCCTTTAATGGCAAACAAAGAGCCTCTTCGGAGGAAACTTATTGAGCCTCTTCGGAGGAAAACGGAGGAAAGCAAATGAGCCTCATTCTGAGGTGTTGTCAGGTTGTTTTAACCGTTGTATTCCTCTTGTTTTTCTGGGAGATGTTCTTCTTGGTCCTTCTTTCCCTTGTTACCGTCCGCAGTTCCGTTCCCGTCTTCGGTTCGCTTATCCGCCATAATTTCTTTTGGATTTTCTTCTTCCATTTCCTCTTCGTTCTTTCTTTTTCGATGTTACCGGCTGTTTCTTCCGTTATCGCATTTGTCTCTCCCCAGCCCCTTTCCTTTCCATAGCCGCCAATCGCGGAGCTCAGCCGCTCTTAGTGTGTCACTCGTTCCCCCCCGCTAAGAGCGGCTGCGAGGGAGACTAGATTCTCACCACTTAGGTCTGGAAATTATTCTGCGCATCGATAGCAGCTCGTGGCTGCATGGCCTTCTTTACCACACTGGAAACTAATGTGTGAGCATTCAGATCTGTTGTGATCAATTCGCACCGCATCCTCTTCAGGTCACCGTTGTTGTGCATTCCCGACACTAAAATGTGTCAGATTTGGTGGCATTTTCTGCATGTTTGTTGTTGACCAAATTAATCAAATCTAACGAGGTTTTTGTTTTTCCAATATATATGTAGGACGGCATTGCTCTTCTTATGTGGATATGCATACACTTCTTTATGCATACACTTCCATTTTTTAGACCACAAGATCTATCTTCTAGATTTTTGATGCTTCCCGGTATGAACGTGCCATAAATCCATAATGTTGCAAAATTTCATGTAGGTGGCTCGTATCCTGATCAAGTGTATACTTGGTATATTTTCAGTCTTTTTTGGTTAGTTTTCATTGTTGGATTCGGATATTTCAACTTGACTGATGTGCCTCGGATGGTTACCGTTTTTCCTATATGAATCTCGACCTTGCCAACTGTTCCTTAAAAACTACAAAATAGTTGTGACGTTGTAGCGTTCTTCATTTTTGAATCCAAGGTCTATGAGGGCTGTTAGAACTTCTGTCCGAAAAATCGGTCCATCTGCGGTGGCCGCATTCCCCGTGAAGGACAAAGCTAACGATCTCGGGCGGCACGCCATGGTATTCCGTCAAGCTCGCACGGAACTGTGGGTTGGCTGGCCGCGTGTACGGAGAGTATAGTCTGGAGGAGGGTTCCCGAACGTCCTTGTTCGCTGACCAAGCTCTTCTAGTTATAGCTTCTGATAGCAATGTAAAAAAAACTCTCCAGATGAGTATATCCTACCAAATAGGTTGAATACAATGCTAAGAAGCGCGTTTCTGCCCTTTTTGGGCCAGGAAGATTCACACTCGGGTCAATACTGACCAGTACAGTGCCGCATGAGTTGGTAATTTTACTAGTCGCTGAAACAGGAACCAGTTCGGTTCCTGGAGAGTCAGACGAAACAGTATCGACGGATAGAAGGTTGGAAAGCTCTCCATTGGGGCCTGTGAGAGCAAACCGACTCCGCTATGGCAGCCTTCCGTGATTGGACTTGTACGTGATTGGACTTGTAAGCCCCTGGGCTAAGTAACACACTACGGAAGAGTAGGAACTGCCACTGCTACGAGTAGGGCACTTTTGTATAATATGGCCACTTTTGCCAAACCCAAAACACGATGTAGGCTGGCCTTTATATAGCCGACTTTACAGCGAAAGCTATCTGTCATGAACGCGCAGGAATTGAATTATGAAAATGCATCGACACCATCCGTGTGCATGCATCATGGCTGGATTTAAATTACGCAAACCCTTTCACCGAAAGATGCTTTACTATTCGGGCATAGGGAGCTAAAGCATCCCGGAGGCAGAAGGTGACACTTGGGAATTGCAACGGCGCGGCAGATACAGTACCTGCGAGTTCGTATGTTCGGTCTACTGACTGCGGTGATCGGACAATGTTTGTGGTGTGGTGCAGTAGTAGACATTTTTTACGGCAAATTAAGAAGTCTTGTGGAGGTTGAATTCGTAGTGGCGACTGGTTATATGCAAATCAATGGTGTGGAGCAATTCGGCAGTGGAGATGCCGAACTAAATTAAGCAGAAAACGATACATTGGTCGTGATCGATGAATGTGCGAACGATGGGATGTGGATTGTGATATTTGATCACTCGATAAGTTGTTGATTGGTGTTGTCCGAGATGTGGGGTTCGTAATGGTAATGTGAGATAGTATGAGATGGATTTCGGTTGATGTTCGACTGCATCGACTATTGCGTTGGCAATGAATTTCACATTGATTCTTGAATTTGATTGAGTTTGTTGGGAAATTATGAAGGGGACCGGTAGATCTTGCATGCGTAACTATAATCTTCTGGAAGTCATTGACTACATTGGTTCAATACGGGATAATGGAGGTCAAATAGATACGGTTTACCTTGATATGTCAAAGGCTTTTGACAAGGTTAACCACAAGCGCCTGATACACAAACTATGCATGGCTGGTTTGGGAGGCAGCCTCCCCTCCAGTGGTTCCGATCATATCTAATGGATCGCCGCCAACGTGTAACTGTTCTTGGCGCCATCTCGAATATTCTCGGCCCTGCTTTATTTGTATTATACGTCAACGACCTCCCTAACGTAATTAAGTCCAGTCAAGTTGCAATGTTTGTCGACGACACAAAACTCTTCACGGCTATGAATTCCTCGGACGACGGTACATAGTCCCTCCAGGATGACCTGAACAATTTACAAGCCTCACTGAACATGATGCCAGGCATTAATGACCAGGCCAAGTGTAAAGCCCAGATGATCGCAAGGAAGACCATTAAGCCAATAGAATCCACTTACACGTTGAACAACTCCACCCTAGAAACAACAGAAACTGAAAGAGATCTTGGCGTCTGGGTGACAAGCAACTTAACATGGAATAAACAAGTAAACGAGCAATCTTCACTGGCAAATAAACTTCTCGGATACATCAGAAGGAACACTAGGTGCATCCAGAATACTGGCGTCCCCACCTAGGATACGTGACACAAATCTGAGCTTGACGATCGTCCATGTATCGTCTGGGCTCCACAGTCGATTGAACAGATAATCTAGCTGGAACGAATTCAGAGGAGAGCAACAAATACATCCTCAACCTGCCATTTTCCTGTGCTATGAACTACAACACTAGGATGCAGTACTTGTCAGTTGTCGCTCATCCCTGCAATCTGTTACTGGCATGAGTATTTAGACATGGTTTTATTTTTCAAAATAACACATGGATTAATTAATCTAAAATCTTCCGTCCTTCCCGTTATCCGTACTTCCAGACCAACTAGATCTTCTAATGGCAACACAGCTAAATTTATCATTCGTCGATGTAAAACATCTACCTATCAAAAATCCTTACTCATCAGAACCTGTCGAATTTGGAACCATCTTGCCGATAAACTGGACCTGTTTACAAATTATCTTAAATCCTTTAAATTAGTCATGCTTAAGTATTATTTTTCATCTTTGATAACTTGTTATAATTGTGAAGATCCTCGTATATTCAAATCTATTTGTCTCAAATGTAACTCTGTTCGTAGTCCCCCTGGTCCAATTTCTTGTTGTATGTAATATTCATATTGTAGTGTGATATATGTAAAGGATAAAAGCCGAAATCCAATCCGTTAGTGCAGTCCATTCTCTCAAATAATGGTTTGGGTTGAGGCTTTTAGACTGCTTAAAACCCAGCTTTCATAAATTAGTTTTGAAATGAATTGATGCATTTGCACATCTAGTGTTTAGCAATGCGTAACAAATAATGGACATTGACTGAGTAGAAGTATTCATGTGAAGTTGTTCAGTGAAGGCGATGAAGTATTATTTATAACTCAGTCGAGATGTTCAGCAGTAGAGATGTGGGAAGTGATACTGATGGTATTTTGAGTGGATTGTAAGTAAAAGACATACATTGGAATTGAGTTAAAAAGGATTTTTATGTGTTAATATTATGGATGATGCATAAATTAAATATACATTGCGTTATATTGAAAAATAATGGACGGTTGTGCAAAATAATAATGGATAGCTTCTAGTCCATTATGAAAAATAATGGACACCTACAACAATAGGGTCACAACACAGCTGGGTTTCTATAGTTAACATTCTACCTTTTGTATACGTCTAAAGGCCCACAGTAATTGGCGAACGCTGTTGTGGATCCCCTGCCATTGTTAAACTTATTGTTTATTGTTTGTATTATTTGTATGTAGATTACATATGGCGAAGCTAATGAAAAATAAAAAATAAATAAGTGTAGTGGCACCTCTCGTAAGGTAGGTTCATTGGCCAAGAGCATGGTATGAGGATTAAGGGGATCGGTCCAATCAGGATGCTTGTCTTGCTGAGCCCCAGACCATTCAAAATGCGTCATTTCTTTGTACTTTTTTATTATTTTAATTTTATGCATACGAAAAAACACGTCTATTTTTATAAGCTAGATTGGCTAATGGAGCCAATTAGATGCACTCTTACGAGAGGTGCTAGAACACTCACTACCAGAAATTATACGCTCGAGTTGCCCACATTTGATGCAATCGAATTTCGCGCTGTCTAAAAGGTAAATTTTGGAATGCAATGTTAATACTATTTTATGTCAGTGTATTATATTTTGCTGATTAGGTTTTATCTTAGTGAATTTTATTTACCATGTCTGAAACAGAGCTGATTAAACAGGATGAAAGTGGGAACAAAGTTGTAGTTTGGTTTACACAAATGTTGTGCTAGTGCTACAGTGTGCTTTATGAACACAATATTATAGTCTGTATCTCTATAAGCAAATCTATTAACAAAGCCTTGTTGTTAGCCTCATGCGTGCATACCCCATCATTATCGGGTGGGGTCTACATGCAGGCTATGTTATTATTATCAGGTTTCAACTGATTTTCTGGTGATATATTCATGAGAGACAACAAAGTCCCTTTGTATTATTTGAACATGCTTTTAATTAAATATTTTCAAATTCTTTGTTATCGAACACATAATACAAGACTTCAGAACTTGTAATTACAACACAACCAAGTTGACATTATAGTACTTTATTGGTGAATGTACAACAGTTCAGAACTTTGTCGAATTAAGTTAAAGTTGGACATTTTGATATTCACTTGTTGTCGCTGTTTGCAGCACTTTTTAATAACAAAGAAATCCTTTCAGGAGCACTCTTTTCTTTGTACGTTGATAATTTCCAATTAAACGTTCAGTATCACTAAAAACAATTGCAGTTATTTTTATCAACAATCACCCTTTGTTAACAATATCACTCTTTGAGTTGTTGAAAGGGGTCTTCAAACCCTCATGAGGCATTGTGTTCAGAACTCAGGCATTGTGTTCAGACTGATCCAGGGGAAGAACGTTTGATGATCTCTAGAAATCCAGGTGATAATAATAATAATAATGGAAACTTTATTCATTTATGATTAACGTATACTACAGTGATAAACCTCTCTTTTACAGGTAGTTTACCAATGTCTACTTAAATTAACACTATATGGTATAAAATATTAGTATGACATAATAATAATATAAATATTATTTATATTTATATTTATATTTATTAATATAAATTTTTCTTATATATTTGCAATTGCAAATCTCACTTCTTGAGGTAATTTACAATTGGCTAACTTGAATCACATATGATTATATACAGTATTAATATTTCTAAACAACAGAAACAAATTTATACTTAAACATTTAGTGGTTCAGGATTGGTCCATTCTTTGTTTCTACAACAGAAGATATAATACGTCGTTCTAATGGCGATAGAGATCATGTTTCGGATGTAGTATTGTTGATGTTTGTTATCGAGTCCTAAATCATTTAACATGTCAATAAAAGTATGGCATTCTTTATCGAAAATTCCGAGTGAGCTGATGGAGAGATTAACAAATTTAACACTTGTGAAGTCCTCATTCTGCTTTCTTACTAGATCTTTGTACTTTGCTTTCTTCCGGTTAACGTTGTTGGTAAGGTTAGACTCAAATCCTACGGTAAGTTCAACGATGTAAAGGTCGTTGTTTGAAGTGGAAAGAAGTAAATCTGGGCGTTGTTCGTCTCCAGTTATAACTGAGGGGCTTTCAAATCCAGGAAGATCAACGAACAGGTTACATCCGTCTATAGATTGAAATTTTTTTGCGAGAAAACTGAGAATGGAATCGTGTCTCCAAGTAAATCGTTCTAGGTAATGTTGACAACCGGCAACAACATGTAGAAGAGTTTCAGGACGTAAACAGAACGAGCAGTCAGAACTTGGTGAAATACCCCATCTGCTAAGATTCTTTCGTGAGGGAAGTGTGTTATTTATGTAACGAACTGTAAAATTGAAAATGTTTTTTGGTAGTTTTGATTGGGATGTAGACCAGAGGACGTTAAGTTGTGACAGGGAAAACTTTGAGACATTTGAGAAAAGGAACCTTAGGTCAAACGATTTCTAAGTTTATCCTCTTGTACAAGATGAAAATTCTTTAGTACTTCCTTGGTTGAGTTGTATGTATCGTATTGGACATTAGTATAGTTACTAGTGGACTTCCAGAGTTCTTTTATACAGTCATTTGGAGACGTTTTTAAAGCGTTGCGAAGAACTGTTTGACACTGAATAAATTTGACGGATGGAGGGAGGTGTTTTGACCAAACTTGTGACGGGTTAAAAAAAAAAAAAAAAAAAAATTATAATAATAATAATAATAATAATAATAATCAACTTTATTTCATGAGGGTAGCACGTGACAATTTTCACTTAGAAATAACCTTTCCAAGCTTTCTAACCTTTCCAAGGGCGTAGGAAGCAAGTTTAAGTTGGGGTGCACGCTTTTCAGGGGGACAAATATATATCATTTGTATATATATACTATTTGTCTATATAATAATAATAATAATAATAATAATAATAAAAGACGTATTAGGAGCATTATACAATAGTCTCAATGCTCTTACAACAATATATTCTTAATTTTACTTATAAAACTAATTACAGTTTCATTATAAGATAAAGTCTACTACATATATTACCACTAGGAACAAAAAACTATTAATTTTAAAAAAGCAAAGTCTTAAGTGCTGACTTATAAAACTACTTAACATTTCAAAGCTTCTAATTTCCTGTGGTAATGAATTCCACAGTTTTGGCGCTGCAACCGAGAATGCTCTGTCTCCATGAGTCACCGTTTTGGATTTTGGCTCAAGTAGCCGAAATTTCGGTTAGATGATCTCAAAGCACGAGTAGGTTTATAGTTAGTTAGCAAATCAGTAATATAAACAGGCGCCTGGCCATGCAAAGCCTTGAAAGTAATTATTAGTATCTTAAAATCAATCCTTGATCTCACCGGCAACCAGTGAAGATTACGAAGCACAGGGGAGATATGCTCCGATTTTTTAACCCCTGCAACAAGTCTAGCAGCTGTATTTTGAATTCGCTGTAACTTGCTCATTTCAGCTTCTGGTAAGCCATATATGATGCTATTACAGCTGTCAAGTTTTGATGTTATGAATGCATGCACCAAATTATCATAGTCCTTTTTCTCAAATATTTCCTGATCTTCCCGATATTTCTGATAGCCAAAGTGGCCGATTTACAAATGTTATTTACATGAGTATTTAATTTAATTTTAGATGTCTATCCTAGCAACACCGAGATCACATGCAACCGGAGCCGGTTGGATTATCACATCATTGACACATATTTCTGGCTTTGGTTTACAATGCATAAAACGTGATGATAGATGGACAATCTTGGTTTTACTTGGATTGCATATAAGACCATTCATAGTACACCAGTTGGTGATGTCCTTAATACATAACTCAAGTTTAGCTAGATCAGCAGGTCGATCACATGGACATTTTATAGGCATATACAGCTGTGTGTCAGCATACATTATGCAATCAAGGCCATGGGCTCGATAAGGAAGAGTGAAAACAGAAGTGGACCCAGTACAGAACCCTGAGGTACACCATATTGCAATGGTTTGTTTGAGGAATGCGTATTGTTCACCATAATTGACTGTACCCGATCAGAAAGGTATGAGTGATACCAGGGTCTTACATACATGTATGAAAATCCAGATGAGCAGAGTATCTCGCGCTCTTCACATCACCAACCTGCAAACCAGCCCACGCCATGTACGTGTTGCGTACCTATTTTTATTACGAGGTTGCCGGCTGAATAATATTTTGGGCTAATTTTTAAAATTTCCTGTGTAACCAGGCCTTATTCAAAATGACTGCCAGTATTAGCTAAAAGGGGAGCTATATAGACGACTTTCATAATGGCTGCTAATTTAAATATTTTAAATATTCCTTTATGTGCATCTAAATTAGCCTTTATGGCCTCGTTTGCATGTCAGCAATTCAAAAGAATTTTGCTTCGTAACGAGGTTGTAAAGACCACAGTTAGTAGAGTAAAGACTAATTTATATGCGCATAAAAGAATATTTAAAATGGCAGCCATTATGAAAGTCGTCTATAATCGTCATAATTTTGTCACTTAACCATGTAAATAACCACTAACCCCAAAACAACAAATATCCTAACCATAACCCCCCTCCTAATGAGTTTTAACCCCAATATTGGCTGCCATTGTGGATAAGGCCTGGTTATTTAGGCAAACTCAAAGTGCGAGCTCAAAATATTTTGCCTGCAGCATATCCTCCGCAATGGCGCAGAATTACCAATAGCTATAAATTGTAGGATTATAGAACCCAACCCCTACACAACACCAATCCTAACCCCCCGCCTTAACTGTTTTCCTAACCCCCGGCCGTATTTTTGCCATCCCTAGCCCACGACCCAACCACTCCCACCTGCGGGATTTCCCCATCTATGCTCCTCTAGACCTCGCACGCCATGTATGTAATTGTTGATCACAAATCGGAAAAGGATGCATATGTAATCGTAGCTTTTGAACGTTATCTCGGTTAATATTTAACACTCAACGGATTTCAATTCTGAAAACAGATTTTTAATTACCGAGTCCAAATACATAACATACGTGTCTATTATATTACGGAAACGTGCATACCCTTCGTAAAAACTTGTATATGGACTTAGAAATTGATCGGCAATACGCGCGAAGGCCGCTTTGACGTAGATTTTTGAACGTTTATATCTTGATTCAATTTCAGTTCTGAAAACAGATTTGGAATTACCGAGTCCAAGTATGTATACATTTGGCGTTCATAACGAATTTAGCATTCCTTATAGTCTCATTGAGATCGCGGACCAACCGGTTTCGAAATCGCTCGTCATCTTTTAGTATAGGTCTACTGATAGGTCTACTGATCTACGCGATCAGCATATCCAGTTGTAAGCATAGTGAGCGTATTCACGATTAACCATAGTTAATAGAAACACTATGGATTAACACAGTTGTCAGCCACATTACTGATTAAAGCCAGTGACACACTACGTGCAGGTCTCCGAGACTTTTGTTTCCGAGACTTTTGTTTCCGAAGTCTCGGATACAAAATCTTCAAGTGTATCATCGAAGTCTCTGAAAATTTTTGTGTCGGATACCAACGGAGATCTTGTTTCCGAAATAGAACCGTGTTTTAATCACAGAGAGAAGTCTCCGACAGAAAAAGTTTCAGACACTTCGATGATACACTTGAAGATTTTGTGTCCGAGACTTCGGAAACAAAAGTCTCGGAAACAAAAGTCTCGGAAACAAAAGTCTCGGAAACAAAAGTCTCGGAAACAAAAGTCTCGTAGTGTGTCACCGGCTTAAGTCAGTTACAATCTACCAACAGAGTCAGAGAACAACTCGACCAATTTGACCAAAACAAAGCTGTCGGAAAGAAAGAACTCACCGGTCTCATCACCGGTCAGAAATCGTGTTTAGGAGCACGTTTGCAAAGCCTGACGGGGTATTACGCAATTTTGCCATTTTGTGTGGCGAAAAAAAATAACAAACGGAGCCGAAACCTAGACTCGGTCTACCATAGGTAGCCCGAGTAATAAAACAATTGGGGTTAGGCTGTGACACATGACGCCAGTGAAAATTAATGGACGTGATTAACCTACGTGACTTTAAACCTAATCCTAACCCAAATTCTAACCCTAAAACTGACTTGGGTTGATGCTAGAAGACCCGAAAGTCTTAATTACCATTTGCTGGTATTATTGCAAAGGCAGCACTTTCTCCTCAATTATTTTTAAGACCCTGAGTGGTGGTCCGACCCAGGATATGAACCTGTGTCTGCAAGCTCATAGACATGTGTGGTTCTGTAAATTGATGATTCTGAAATAGAATCGAAACACCACACATCCTTACAGATGATCATAATTTATGATTTATTAGCTTTACCATGACAATTATAAAAAAAATTAAAATAAATAAATACAAAAAATAACAAACATAATAACAAGAATTTGCAGGGGGGTACCGCTACAGCATAGCCAATTACCAGATTGCTTCGAAGATGTCGGCAGCGGGTTCAGGAGCTGCTAGTACTGTAGATCTTCTTCTTTGCCCATGTAATATGAAAACGGTGGGTGTTCGTTATAATAGTCCAACGATAATGTGTTGCAGCTGCAATGTAAAGTGGCATGTAAGATGTGTAGGACTTAATGGCATGTCTTCTAAAGAAGCTAGTAAATACACCGAATGACGTTGTCCGAGTTGCTTTGTTAAGCCAATAGATGATAACGAAAGCCAAGTTTTGGAGCCGTCCTTACACGAAAAAGTTAAATCCGAGGTAATGAAGGTGCTACCCCTTCTTGTTACAACAGTGGTTAAGGAAACGGAAAAGCATACCGTTCGTACGTACGCGTCGGTAACGAAGGAGGCACAAGAATCCCTTATAATGGATTGTTTTGAAAAATCTTCAGCAACGGTGGTAGCAAAAGGAATGGAGAAAATCGAGGACGACATTGTTGAACGGGATCGCCGAAAGTGCAATATCATCATTCGAAATGTACTGGAGTGTAAGGAGGTTTATTCGATTAAACGGAGAGAATATGATGAGAAGAAAGTGCAAGATATACTTGAGCTAGAAGACCCTGGGTGTATAATTAAGTGCTTTCGTTTGGGTAGCCCAAAAGATGAAAACAATGTCTTAAAGTGTGCCCCTCGCCCTTTGCTTGTAGAGTTTGATAAGCCAGAAACTGCCAGCTACTATCATGGAAATGGGAAAGGAGTAAAATCTAAAAATGGTTGCTGGGTAAATCCAGATTTGTCCAGATTGCAAAGAGAAGCAAATTTTCGAGCAAGAAAGTTTCTACGGGAGAAAAAACAAAGGAAGAGCATTTTAAGCACTTGGAAAATAAACTTGGGAATGCAGTAAATTAAAAAGATTGAGAAAAGAAAAGAATCAGAAGTGGCATAACTTTGAAAACTTGCCTACGGATATCAATCTTAAGTATGCGATGGAATCTCAGAAAACATTTGAATCCACTGAAGGAGATCTTAAACGGAAATACGAAATGAAGTTTGCTCGAAACCGTTTTTTCATATATTCGTGCAAAAAGAAATGAAATGGTTGGACCATTAACAAGTCAGGATTCTAGTACGAAGACAACGAGTCCAAAGGAATCTGCTGATTTACTTGCTAATTATTTTTCTTCCGATTTTACAAAGGAACCAGATGGGTCCTTGAGGAAGGAATGTTATGTAACTGTCCCAGATATGTCATATATCGAAGAAATGCAAATTAATGATGAGAATGTGTATGAGTTACCAAGCCCAGATGAAATTCATTCAAAAATATTGAAGCTGCTTAGTGGAAATCCTTTGTTTGTTGGAGCAGTCAGCAATCTGTTTAGAAGTTGCGTGAAATATGAGAAAATTCCAGAAATTTGGAAGCACGTACGCCATTGTAATTCCTCTTTTTAAGAAAGGTTCAAGGTTGGATGCCATGCAGTAACTATAGATCAGTTTTTTTAACTTGTGTCTTATGCAAGGTTTATGAAAAACTGTTGCGTACACATCCTACAGCACGTGCAAAACAAAGTATCTTCTTTTCAGCATGGCTTCGTCTCAGGAAAGTCTTGTTTATCCAATCTTCTGGAAACTGTTGAAGAAATAGCGAACGTCCTGGATCGTGGTCATAACGTGGACTTGATATATTTAGATTTCTGTAAAGCGTTTGATTCTGTCCCTCATTCTCGTTTGTTGGTTAAATTGCAATCTTTTGGAATTACTGGAAATACTTTGGCTATTGTTCGGGACTTTTTATCAAATAGATACTGTGAGATTGGGAGAGTACTCGTATTCTGAATGGAAAAACGTTTACTAATGCAAGACTTGGAAAGTCTGTCAAACTGGGAATCTGATTGGTGCATGAATTTTAATCCTACGAAATGTGCTGTTGTTCATATTGGGAAAAATAACTGTAGACAGAGTTATTTTCTTGGTGGCAATGAACTGGTAGTAGAGAAAGAGAAAGATTTGGGTGTGGTATTTTCTGAGTCTTTCCTGGTGTAATGCAATCCAAGAAAGTATTGGAAAAGCGAAAAGGATGACCTCTTGGATCTTGAGGAATGTACTTTCTCGGGAGGTTGATGTGCTTTTGCCTGTTTACAAATCAATGATAAGACCGCATCTTAGTGAATATTGTGTTCAGGTGTGGGCACCTCGTTCTAGGTATGGTAATTGGCAAAGTATAATGGAACTTGAAAACTGCCAGCGTAAATTTACAAAGTCAATTAGGGGAATATAAAGATAGACTTATAAAGCTGGGTATGACTTGCCATTTCGAAACATGTTTTGACCATAACAAACGATTTTATTTTGAATTTTAAACATTTCGATGAGGTCGCCCCGCGTTCGTCGCTCCAATAGGGTATTGGAGCGACGAACGCGGGGCGACCTCATCGAAATGTTTAAAATTCAAAATAAAATCGTTTGTTATGGTCAAAACATGTTTCGAAATGGCAAGTCTGGGAGACAGTTATTATTAATGCTTGGGATTAATACAACACCGTATCGTGATTTGTTTAAGTGCAGATCACTTAAGTACTGGAATTGACTACCCTTGGAGATCAGAACTACATCCTCTGTCATTAATTTTAAAATATTATTAGAACAGCATAAAATTAATTCAATTAGGCAAGGTATTAACAATGGTTATTGGGAACTTTCGGATGAAATTTTCAAACGATTATAACTTTTTACAATTTTTAGATTTTAATATAGAGATGATGTATGCATATAGTAAATAAGTTATTTTTAAATAACTTTTTACAATTTTGTACTTTTTACTGCATGTTATGAGATATTTATTGTATTTGAGATGCTTAAAATAACATAATCATTAAAGTTAAAGTTAAAGTTAAAGTTAATTACAGCAGACACGAAGGTTAGGATTAAGGTTAGCTATAGGGATTGGTTTGTATTTCGGTTGTTCATATATCGAGAAAGCGCCCAATTGGGCTTCTACTTCTAGCCTGTTGGGGTATTCCGTTTACCTAAGAGTGATAAATCTAATCTAATAATTTAGTTTAGCTAACTTTTAAACTATTAAAGCGTTATGTTGTCGCGAAAATATTTCGTGTACTTAAATGGATAAAAATTAGCACACTGTTCCCAGTTGACGTTGTAGCTCAACTGCATCAGCATGTAGAGCAGAGCATCGGAATCCCGAAGGTGCGAGTTCAAATCCCGCTCGAGTTAACAATTTTCTGTCGACTCTGAGTAGTGTAGGTTAATCACGTCCGTTAATTTTGATTGGAGTCATGCTAGTATGTGCATTATATAACCACAATTTATATACATGCTGTATAAGATGATTCTGAAATATGACGTCAATACCCATGCGTCCACCTCGTACCCAGGGCATTTTGCCTCCACGGTGGAAGGTCGGCGAAAATGGCCTTGGGATCGGCTGGTCCATTCTATAATGCGATTGGCTTGTCATAAAACTCAATTAATTCAGCTGAGTATAATTTATTCATCTAAATCTGAATGCTGTCTTCAAATTTTACAGCAAATTAGAAGTGATAGCTTTCGCTAAATTGGATATAATGCTTCTTCATACCTTGTAACTTGAGATAACCACGGATGTATGGTGGATTACTATTTACTAAGCTTGTTAGCTGCTTTTATGCTAACGAATGCTGACATGTACAACTCTGAAAAGCATTGAATATTTCTCAATTATTCAGGTCAACAAAGTAGACAAAGGCAATGGAACAAAGACCACAAGAATTATCATATCTAAACACCCAGAAATTCTGGGTGTCATGTGACCAGCCGATCCCAGGGCCATTTTCACCAAACGAGGTTGCCCATGTACTATTTTGTTGTTATTCGAGAACTATCTCTAAGGGGCTGTTTATATGATCCGATCACGAAAATCTTTCCTCGAGCAAAAACGATCATCTGAATTAACTTTATTCTCTTCTTACAGCAAACTAAGCCAGTTCTACTTTAAAATATTATTTTGGATGTCTATAGTAGCCGTAATCAGCCCGGCTAAGCCCGGCTCATATATAAAAAGCCCCTAGGCTGGCTAGCCTGCGTGCAGACCCCACCCGATAATATTTATTATCGGGTGGGGTCTGCACGCAGGCTATAGGCTGGCCCGGTTGCCTGGCTGATTAGCTAAACAAAGTTCTTCTCATGGCTACTATAGACACCCAAAATAATATTACAAAGCTGAACTGGCTTAGTTTGTCTGTAGGAAGAGCATAAAGTTAATACAAATGATCTTTTTGGGTCGAAGAAAGATTTTCGTGACATAACTTAGGTTAACCGCGTTAGCCCAGCTCATATAAACAGCCTCTAATTTATGTAAATATGTTACGCTTCATATCACTCAAAGCATGTACTCTGTTGTGTGGACTCCTATATGATGGGACCAAAGACGTGATATATGGCTATACGATACAGTAAAGTAGGGAGCATATAGTGTTTATGATGCATGATATGTTTGTTTATGATGATGTGTGTATGATTTTCCGTCACTATTTAATTAAGGCAAGTGACCGTGATGAGTGATTGCAATGTACGGTTGAGTTCTTTTTATTATCTCTCTTTTCTAGCTTGCAGAAATATTCGTCTTATTGTACAATTATACGGACTTGAGACAAGACTGACGAGTGTACGAAGGAAAGGTAACTAAGGTACGTTATAAGGTAATGGCTCGACCACTGAACAGCTTCTCGAAATAAATGATACTGCCGAAATAGTGTGTAATAGGTTTAAAGTGCCCATGACCCCAAATACGATATTACTTATATAGATGCTACATGAAGTGAAAAGTTGAATGCCAAAATATGTTATGATTTGAGCTTTGCGTTGATGTGCTATAAAGATTTGTTTGTCAGAAATGGTAATGAGTGTGACGTCATTTACGGAGCAAATTAATCTAACTCAAACGTTGTGTACTTGACCGCTATAGTAAAGATTTTATCAACTTTTTCACTCAAATCCTCAACCAGTCTATCACACGGAAAGCAGAAAAGAAAGCCAAATGCCGTAAATGACGTCACACTCATTACCATTTCTGACAAACAAACCTTTATAGCACATCATCGCAAAGCTCAAATTATAAAATATTTTGGCATTCAACTTTTCACTTCGTGTAGCATCTATATCCGTAATATCGTATTTGGGGTCATGGGCACTTTAACGTTTCGAGCGAAGGCCTTTCGATGCCGTCAGAAAGTGAAACATGACGAAGGGCCTTCGTTTGAAACGTTGGACTTCCCACATACTATTTCTGTAGTACACCAACCTTTTAGAATTTTCGATTTGTATTTCTATACTACCTACGTAGCACAACACTTTTATATAACTCTCAAGATAAAGTATGGATAAAGTTATCG
This sequence comes from Chrysogorgia sp. JL179-B06, assembly GCA_035772405.1. NCBI lineage: Eukaryota > Metazoa > Cnidaria > Anthozoa > Scleralcyonacea > Chrysogorgiidae > Chrysogorgia > Chrysogorgia sp. JL179-B06. Next base: position 6,412,282 of record JAYKKM010000237.1, read on the forward strand.
TACTCGAGATGCTGTCGACACATGATCCAGATTTAATTTCATAAGGTCATAAAGCTTTAGTTTGTGTTTATACACAAAACATCTCATCCCGGCAACCAGCTGGCTATAGCTGGCCAGCTGGCTATATAGCGTCTGCCTGCATGCAGGCCAGCTTGCCTCCATGTAATCATAGATGTAATCAGGGCCTTAGAGGGTAAATGTTTTATATAATCAAAATTAATCAATTATTCAATCTGCTAAACGTCGCAGTACTTGTATTGATATTATTTTTCATAGCAATGATAATAATAATAATTTAATAAGAAACCAATATTGCAGCATACGCTGAATTACAAATGACGTACTGACGCTGGAATAAAAGATATTCTAAATCTATTAGTATGATAACGAGGTTCAATAAAAAATCGCTTATGTCTTAAAGAGTATCTAGAGTTGACATTAAAAGCCGGTAATAAGTTATACAATTTGTGGCTAGGATCATTAACTATATTGATTTAAAAAGTTTCTTACAAATAACCTGACGACGAACAGCCAGCGAAGATAGTTTACAGACTAGAAATTACTATCGCAAGGAAAGTGCTGCCTCAAAGGCCATTGCATGGGCAGTGTAGTCAGTTTTGATGAAATTTCAAAGGTGAACCCTGGGATTGATTCAGATTGTATAAATTGTAACGGACATGTTAATCAAGAATGATATAGATGTAGAGTCAGCACGTAGGTCTCATGCACTCTCCTCCGCAGAGGCTTCTTGCGCTTTTTTAGAGTTCGGGGGGCTATTATTGGGCTCAGAGGGTGTTTTGGGGACGCGTGGAGAGAACTCTAAAAAAAGCGCAAGAAGCCTCTGCGGAGGAGAGTGGGTCTCATGTTGTAAGCCTGCCCGCAGCCCGAAATTTCGGGCTGCGGGCAGGCACTCAACTCGAATTACTTTTTTTCTCGCATTACTCGCACTCAATAATAGATTCGAGTCAACTGGCAGGCACTCAACTCGAATTACTTTTTTTCTCGCATTACTCGCACTCAATAATAGATTCGAGTCAACTGAAGAGGGCCGGATACGGAGCGTCTGCACGCAGGCTAACTGAAGTGCGACGGATAAAGCTGTTGACGAATCCTACACGCACTTAACTCGAATAGATTCGAGTCAACTAAAGTGCGACGTATAAAGCCGTTGACGAATCATACTCGCACTTAACTCGAATAGATTCGAGTCAACTAATGCGACGTATAAAGCCGTTGACGAATCATACTCGCACTTAACTCGAATAGATTCGAGTCAATTAAAGTGCGACGTATAAAGCCGTTGACGAATCATACTCGCACTTTATAACTCGAATAGATTCGAGTCAACTAAAGTGCGACGGATAAAGCCGTTGACGAATCATACTCGCACTTAACTCGAATAGATTCGAGTCAACTAAAGTGCGACGTATAAAGCCGTTGACGAATCATACTCGCACTTAACTCGAATAGATTCGAGTCAACTAAAGTGCGACGGATAAAGCCGTTGACGAATCATACTCGCACTTAACTCGAATAGATTCGAGTCAACTAAAGTGCGACGTATAAAGCCGTTGACGAATCATACTCGCACTTAACTCGAATAGATCCGCACTGTAAATTTTAGGGAGTAAAAATTACCCCAAACAGTTGGGGTAGTTTTTTTTCCACAGAATGCCCCGTTTTTCGGGGTAAATTAAAAATTACCCCGCAAACAGGGGTAAAATATTAGAGTAATAGTTACCCTTTTAAAGGGGGTAATTTAAGGGGGTAAAATTACCCCAAATGTGGGGTAAATTAGACTTCCACAGAATGCCCCGTTTTTAAGGGTAAAAATAGGTAGAAATTCAAAGTGGGGTAAAAATTGCTCCACTATCCGGGGTAAAAATTACTCCGCTATCCGGGGTAAAAATTAAAGGTTTACAGAAGCATGCATGCACTTTAGATATTTTACAAATTTATTGACTGCAATCCTAGAAGCATACATAAACAGAAAAATCAAAATCGTGATTCTTATTTTAAGAATCACGATTTTGTTCTTGTCAGTAAAGTATAAGAATATTATTCTTGACAAGATATTTTTTCTTAAAACAAGTAATAATATTCTTATCAAGATTCTTGTTTTAAAGTGCCTTTAAAGTGTCATTCTTCGTTATTTTAACTGTTCTTGCAAATACAAACACAAAAAACTGGCGTAAATTTTCATTGCATTGCATGGCCACTTATACTGAGCAATATTCCTTATACTGCAGTTCCGCCATTGCAAAGAAAAACGTGAATGAACTCACAGATTAAATATAAAAATCATTCTTCTCACAGTTTGAAATATCCAAGACTCACATGAACAAAAATCTATGGATAGTAGTAGTCACAACAAAATAGCTTTATAAAAATATATTTAATTGTAGCGATAAAAAATATAGTTCAACATTTAACAATTTTTATTAAATATAGGTTCTACTGACCAAAACTACTGCTAAAACTGGCAAACCAAGGCTGCTATTACAAAAGTTAGCAAAATTTTTAATTATAACTGACCAATCAGCTTTGTTAGTTCCTAAACTTCAAACAAAGGATGAAGGTACGACCTGTCAAAACCATGTCATCTTTTGTTATAAGCACGAGAACTCAGAAAACTGATTGGTCAGTTTTAATTGACAATAGATACTTCTGTATTAACCGTGGTCAATCTGTGCAGTAACTATAAATAATATATTATTGGTAAATCTATATATACTATAAAATAGATATTTAAACACTATACATGCACAGTTTGTTATTTATCAGACTAATCAGACTGGAGTACATCTTACTTCTATGTTTTGCCATAAATGTTATATTTCTGGATTATCTTGTAGACAGCTTTTGACTTTTGAAGAATTTTTCCAACACTACTTAATTGCCATCTGTTCAATATTTGGATCTACCTTAAAAATTTGAAACATTTGTCATTCAGTGTTGATGGGGGGGGTACATATGTGTTTAACCTAAATTGCAACAAGATACATTACATGCATACAGTATATACTGGTAGGCTATTATATCATACCATGCTTTATTCCGAAAATTACCAATGTGTTTCCATGGAGCATTTACTGTAGTACATGGAAACCTCATTAACATTTCCTTTTTTTTTAATTTGTATACTCAGCATCATTTTATTTTCCGGCAATTTAATATTTAATACCACACTTTTCCAAGTCACTGACATATTACATTACATATAATACATGTAACTACCTGTATACATAGCATTACATTCTCCCAATTTACTGTATTTAATACCACTGCACTTTTCAAGTCACCAACTTAATGTCATAATTAGTACATTTTTAAAAATATTTTAATAACTTTATTTTTGGCACTAAATTAACTAATAATTGCATACACTATTAATAAAAACATGTAGTATGTATGTACAGAGGATATATAAATCTAAGGTAATAATAAAGGGTAAATCTAACATATCATTATGCCAAAAATTGGCAAAACACAAACAGGACTGACAAGTCCCATGCAAGGTGCTCACCAGTAAGATGTAGGTAATGATTTAAAAGGGGGGGAAAGAGAGGGAGAAAAAGAAGAGAAAATACTCAAAATGTAGTTATTGAGTGTGAACTAAACATATCAGGATTAATGTTATTAATATTATTAATAACATTAATAATTATTAATTATTTATTGTTATTTTTTATTTATTATTATCCAGAATTATAATTACCATTGAGCTATGATGGAGAGAGTTTTAGCCAGCCATCTTTTGGATGGCCATATTCTAATATTTATGGCAGTTGGTGGCCTCAATTGGTGAAACAATGTACATGGTTACTATAAGTACTAGTACTGTAGTATTGTAAATTATGTTCAATCAATAATGCTAGTGCATGAGTGCACACACTTTCAATGAGTTGGTGAAGTGGGTGTACCGTGTACATCCACTGAACATCCAGTTTTTGTTGGTAAGGAGAAAAAGTTTTCAAATTATTTAAAAATCATACATATTTTTGAAGGTATGTATATGCTCTTAGTTTATGATTGAGTCGGTATTCTTTGATGTACCGCGGGCTTTATCTAGCATAAAACCCTACTTCTCGGGATCTAACTCTTACTTATTTCATGATTGAGTCGGTTTTCTTTGATGTACCGTGGGCTTTATATACCAATTAGATAAGAAATGAAGACAAAACTAGGAAAATCTTTGTCCAAGGTGGAAAAAATAGACAAAATTTTGTTGGAAAACCTCCTCAATCATGAAATAAGTCAGATAAAGCCCTCAAACGTCGGGATTTATGCTATATATACTTAATCTTTAGCAAGCATAATAAAAAGTATTAATAGATAAGATAAACTCAAACTTACCAAAATAAGCTCAATAAATTTTTTCAGCTGTTCTTCTCTTTAAGTTTTGTTTAAGCAGGAATGGCAAAATTGCAACATCATCTATAATATTTTAACAAGCAAGAAACAACCTAATTAACAATTAATAATAAATTAGAAAGAAGATCTGACCAAAGTTAATGGATTAACATTAATTATGTGACTTTAATATAAGTCTTTTATTAAACTATCTTGTTATGCAAAATATATACAGTAGTGATTATTATTATGATATATTGATGATTGCCAAGCTCAAATTCTCATAAATGAATCCCAGACATTTTCCCAAGCATTTAATTCTAGTATATAGTGAATGTTTCATATAATAATAATAATAATAGACGTATTAGGAGCATTATACAATAGTCTCAATGCTCTAACAACAATATATTCTTAAATTTACTTATAAAACTTATTACAGTTTCATTATAAGATAAAGCCTACTACATATATTACCACTATGAACAAAAAAAACAAACTATTAATTTTAAAAAGAAAAAGTCTTAACTGCTGACTTAAAATTACCCAACATATCTATGCTTCTAATAACCTATTTCATATGCAGTGTATACTGCATTGAATTGCCATTAACTTAATTATTTAACAAAAATGATATAATATCAAATAATTTTGTCATAATAAACATAGAAATATAACAATATAATATAACAAAGAAATGTAATTTTCGGACATTCGGCAACCCATAGAATAATGCCAAATGTCTGCATAAAAATATGATAACAACACTTCTAAAACCAAACCAGTATCACATAGAACTCACTCTCTGAACTTGTGCTTTTCAGCAAGGATTTAAATCCTTAGAAATGCCCTGTTGTTGATTGTTTATATTCATACCCAATCATTATTTACAAATAAAGGTTATTTAAACGGTTAATCTCTATAAATGTTTGTATAACATACCACTTTGTTTCCTAAGACCAGATAAATGTTGCCTTTCTGAGAACGTTTATCAAGACTGTCAGTCTTTACACCTTTATAAGTATCCACATCTCCATTGAAAATAACTTAAAAGACAAAGTGTTTGATAAGTGACAACTATTTGATTTTGTATTGATATAGCTGCTTCAATCAAACATTCAAACATTCGTTTAGTACAGAGTCAGACTTACCTTCGTCTTCGAACTTTGCATCACTATTCACTGCCGTATTTTAATACTCCCGCAGCCAGTATTTTGTAAGACCGACGAATATAATTGATGATCAGCCATTTCTTTAGAATTGGTATGACAATTGGTATGACACAAACCAGCATATTATTAAAGTTTTTCAGCAATTCAGCCACAGAATAATAGAACGGGATGTACGATATAGCTAACCGTAGAAAATTCGCATCAAATTCACTCCTCGTAAAACGTGCGGCTAAATCGAGAGTTGGCACCCTACCGTATATAAAGGTCGAAAGCGTACAGGGTTATCCCGCATGTTATGTTATGCACTATATACAATTATACGCATCTTTATTCCCTGTTTCTGTGTTTTATTCATACTTTTATCATTAAAAGTTTACACTGCATGTCCAGCGCGTGTTGCAATATGATACGCATTTAATATAGCCCGTCCCCACAGTTTTCTATATTTACATATACAGGACATCATCCTACTCCAAAACCAAAAACCAACAGATAATTTATATCAGAAATAACCGTGACAATTTAATATTTATTAACTTGTAAATAATAATATTTAGTAAACTATTTTGTCAATATTCGCCTGAAAATGAGTTATTTAAAGGCACACTGCAGCGGTATCGGCGCATGCGCACTGAGCTACCAATTTTGAAAAAATTCATTAACAAAATCAAAGCAATCCAACATGGCGACTTGCGAAGGAGGCTAATTATTTACATATTAATGAATGGAAAGTATCAATGAAGTGGACGATGACGTTAATTTCCGTGTGCCAGAACAACCAAGGCCATTAGTTGAAAGCAGCAGCTCAAATCGCGGTGGTAGAAGGATTGGAGCAGGAAGGAAGAGAGTTTACAAAGCCGGCTACCAAACCATTCGTGATTTGCTATGGAAGACCGTATCCATTCACACAAACGTCTTCGAAGAGTGGACAAGGGAACGCGAACGTCGCGGTTTTAAGAATAACTCGGACTTTGCGAGGTTTCTTTTGGATAATGCCAAAAGCCATCAGGAACGAGATACAAGTACAACCAGTATCTCGGAAGATACTCGATATCAGCAAATGCAAAGGTATGTTGAAATGATGTTTATTTTGTTTTCAGGTTGATGATTTATCTTGTTTTTCGACAAATCAAATACATACATGTATATTTAATATAAATAGTCAGGTACGATATCGCTTGAAGATAACATCGTAATTTTCTCTTAGAATCGATTCGCCGATGTCTAGTATTGGAGGGTTCTGTCCACCATCATATTCAACGCCACAAGGTCATAGCGTACGAACGAAACTTTTGCATTCATTTTCAGGTATTTGTCGACATCAAGTTTTATCCATAAGTCACGACAAATCAAGACTTTATGTGAACATAGCGCACAACACATTGTAGTTTTAGAATACAACAGTTGCACATGCACAAATGACAGCAATTTTCCAGCATTTGACTTATAATAGTAAGTTTAAATGTTTTGTTTATAGCATAGTTGACAGATATATACTATAAAAATTTGAAAATTTGTTTACATTTTTCTTAGGTCAGTCAATTGTTGAGGATGACAATGAACAGACAGATACTTCTATGACTAAAATTACAGGATCATCAAAATCAAATGAGGTACCATTCCTAGACACCATCATAAGAGACAACAGCCTAAATGCATCAGAACTTTGTATCAGCGAAAATGAAAGTGATAATGATGATGAAAGTGGTGATGATGTTTGTTATGAATGCTCTGATGCAAGTAGTAGCGAATATGACGAGGATGACCTTTTGTTAAGTGTTAAGGAGCTAAACATTTCCTGCAATGAGGATTTTATATCTCATGACACTGTTAATGTGGATGATTATCAATCCAATGAGTGTATTGATATGGATATCACATCCGAACTGGAACTAATACCGATTGAGTGTAACATTCCCATAATGTCACAGGAACAACAAAACAACATTGATGGAGTTATTCCCCCAGTTAGGTTAATTTCTGAGAAATATCATGAGAATATGTCCAAAGATTGTGATGATGAGCTCAACCTAGTGAATGAGAACAAGTTTGTCTGCTCTGTATCAAAGATAAAGGAACTATTTTCATTCTGTATGGACAGAGGGTGCAACATGCCCTTGGTCGAAGTGAAAGAGAAGATAGTCGGCTGTGTTCTGGAGGTACGGTGGTGTTGTAAAGTTGGACATCGTGGGAATTGGCAGTCCAGTGAAGTTGTCAACCGAGTGTATGTAAACAACATACAGGCTGCATCATCATTATTATTCACGGGAAATAATTATGCCAAGCTCTCTTTGTTTGCAAAATGCTTTCACTTAGCCTTTATTGGTGAAACAACGTTTCATCAGTACCAAAGAAAGTATCTTGCTACCCCGATACACTCATTGTGGAATGTTATGCAAACTGAAATGTTTGCAACACTTGGGGACCAGCAATGTGTTGTATCTGGGGATGGGCAGATGGATTCACCTGGCTATTGTGCAAAAAACTGCACATACACCATTATGCATGCTGAACTAGATTATGTTCTCCATGTTGAAGTTGTTGATGTGCGACATTCACAATTAAAAAGTGTTGTCATGGAGAAAGTGGGCTGCCAGAGAGCACTACATTATTTGATGGACCACATCACTGTTGCTGAATTGGTAACTGATGCTTCATCACAAGTTATCAAACTGCTTGGTAATTATTTTTAATTTGATTTTCCTGTTTACTAACTCTCTGTATTGACAATGTTGTTTTCCATGATTTTTGTGATTCTCATTTAAAATTTTATTTTTTTGTCCCATACTCTAGCTACTGATCCTAAATACAAGAATGTTGCCCATCAGCTAGATATCTGGCATAAAAGCAATAAGCTTGACAAGAAATTAACTGAAGTTAGTAACCTGCTTTATTAAATTTGTTAGAGTTTGCTTGATTATAGAAGGTTTCACAATAGCAGCCACCATTTTGCAAGTAGCTGCTATAGTGAAGCCTTCTATTATTTTTACCACACATGTGACACATGGCTGTTGTATTGATACTTATTGAATTTATTGAAAATATGCCTAAAGCTGGTTAATTTATGTAAGCCTGTCCCCAACACAACTATAATCCTAACCAAAATGTTGTGTTGGGGACACAAAAATCGGCATACATGAAGTAGTCCCCATATTTCAATTATTCATTTTATTATTTTATTTACAAGGCTGGTAAGAAAGTTGGCAATGCAGTACTAAAAGAATGGTTTGCACCTATCCGAAATCACTTTTGGCATTGTTCGAAGGACTGCAAGGATAATTTGAAGAATATGAAGGTTAATATATAAACTACACATACATGTATTTGTATTACAATAATTATAAAAAAACCACAATGTTATATGACAAATATTTTTTATAGAAAATGTGGATTAACCTTCTAAAGCATGTCACCAATCAACATATCTGGTATGGTGGTCAGTGCTCCCATGGTCCCCTTGAACTCGGTGACAAAGAGTGGATTCTACCAGATTCTCCGCCCATGCAGGCACTTCGAGAAATTGTTCTGGATAAGAAACTGTTGAAATCATTTCCTTTCTACACACGCTTTCGGTGAGTTATGCATCATGAATTTTTCATTATTCTATATGATATTGTCTTGCTATTTTGCTGTTACATGTACTAATGTTTGTTACTGTGCTAATTTTTACTTACAGTCACACTGGAAAACTCGAGGCTTATCATAGCCACAGGTTGATGTATGCCCCAAAGAGATTTGGTTTTTCGTAAGTATATAACTTTTTGGCTAGTACATGTACACAATTTAGTCTGTTAAAAGGCTTTATCTCATTATCAGTAGTTCTTTGTTTTAAATCTATACTAAAATAAAATTCTGTAAATAAATAACCAAGATCAACTGAATATAAAATAAATGGTGCAGCCTTTTTAAATAATATTATAAATTGTCAATATTATTGTATTCCTATTGCAGTTATGAGGGTGTAGTCCTTAGGAGTCTATTAGCAGCAATAGACCACAACCACCATCTCCATAGGAAACAAGCCTGCAATAAGAAAGCAGAGCCTATTTACTCTCGACGTTGGAGTAAACGTTCGAAAAGATGGAAAGTAGTGTTTGTCAAAGAGAAGAAAAACTATTCTTATCTTCCAATATTATGTGCAAGAGTTTTGAAAGCAGTTGGTACCGGGTCATCACATCCAATTTCCTATGAAAATCACCCTAAAAATGTGGCACCCACAATTGCTGCTCTCCCTGCTCCACCAACATCCCAACTTGTCAAGGAACATTTATCAAGATTTTAAACTGTTATTTTATTATATACTGTACATGTATATTATTATGTATAAAAAAGTACCATATAAGATATTGTACATGTAAATAATTAGTTTAGTCAACTCTAGCTGAGTAAAATTATCTACTGTTAGCCAGAGTAGAATACTAAATCATTCTGACATGGAATTTCTGTCCGAGACAAGAGATTTTATTTTATTCTGACTAACACTAGACTATTTCATTCAGTGGATTGATTTGATTAGCTGATGTCGATGTTGGCAGGAATGTGTTAACCCTATCTAGACTGGGGGGCGGAATCTGCCCGCGCTGAATTTAAATGCTGATATCTCAATAATGGACACAGCCATGAATCTAAAATTTTACGACTTTTCCTAGTTATGCATTGGTAGTATGGGCATTAGTAAAATGGTGAAAAAATATTAGGTATAAAAAAGTTAGAGTATTCCTGAACATCTGCTAACATGAAATTTTGACAAAAAAATTCATTATAATAGAAACAATACAAATAAGAACATATCGATTAAGATAAATCTATTGACATAATAACAAAATAATCAAAAACCCTTTTTTGAAACTGCTTCAAATCAGTATTTTTGACTGATGAAATCATAATTACATCACAATTTGTTGCCATGACAACAAAATTATAACGTATATTCAGTGTTACCATGCCATGAAATGGTCTTAATTGCCCTTTTCATCAATTATTTATGTTTGTTGTTGGTTAAGTTACCAGAAACACAACATTTCTTGTTCGGTCTACATTTTTTTCTGCTGTTTACGATGTTACTGTTTTTTTTACTTGTCTTTATATCCGGTGTATCTACCATTTGGCGAGGGATGGTGTTTTCTGATTTCCCATACACAGCAGGAAGGGATCACTCTACGGTGGCCTTTTCCTAGGTGGCCATGCTGCCACATGACATACTGTCGATAAGCAGCATGCCTCATTGCCCGGTTATCATATATAGGGGTGAAGACATATGTATCTGCAAGGCTCCTGATTACGGTGGCAACATTATCTGAATCTATGCAGATATTTTGAAAAACAGCACTTGTACTTCGGCACAGGCGTTTTTCCTTACAGCAAACCCTTTCTTTTTCAGTTGGCATTTCATGACAATGACAACAGACACAAAATGGTGGAATTGCATTAGCTTGAGTAGGTGGTTCAGTTGGATGCCCAGCATTGTTTTGGACTGATGCGATTATGTCCTTCAATATCAGTCTTCTTGATATGAAACCCTGTTTAGCAACTTTGAGGAGAGTTTCACGATCCAAGGATTCTAGCATTTCCTATACAGTACATGTAAAATTGCCATTAAAACATGTCAAAGTAACACAACCAGAGTATATTGTTTCCCCCAAACATTTCAATCAGTTTCAATGCAATAGACACAGTGGAACTATCAAGTAGCCAAATTGCAATTTTACGGTTTATACAGTACCTCCACTGAAGTTTCATCAATCGGTTCATTTTGCTGGGTTGAATGGGTTCTGCCGGGTTCACCTTCACGGAGATTATCGTTGTCGTTTGACTAAAAAGAACGGTACAGTTTTTCAAAAACAAGCAGTAATACAGAGTTATAAAGCAAATCATATGCTAAAATCTTATCCGATTAAGTTTATTTGTCATAATTTCGAACAAGAATTAGATAACTTACTTTATTCTTACAAGATTTGGTTTTCGTGCCACAAGAACAATCCCCTCCACAACGCAAGCTATTGCCCTTACAAGGACATCCAGTAACTTTACCATTCGCAGACGTTTTCAATTTTCGAGTGCACTGCGAGTGACACATACAGCCCGCTACTGATTCGAGCTCCTAAAATTATACACAACAAAAATTTACATAAAAGTCATCTAACACACCAAAACACAATAAAAACAAAACGCGCCCAAACATATGACAAAATAATTAACTTACCTCGTCAAAATCATGTGAATCCTCTTCCAGTTCCCTATTTTCTATCATCGAATCAGTCTCTTCTAGAATTAAACCATTCTCTTCATATTCCGCCATATTGCAGCAGGACATAGTGCGCCGGCGTTCAAACAGATTACTTTATCAGCGGTCATTTACATCACGTGGTACGCAGCAGTGTGCCTTTAAGTTGCATTTGTCAAAGAACAAAATTCTTTCGAGTCTTTCCACGATTTTTAAGGTATAAATACAAACCCCCAGACTCTCCAGTCATTAATAAGTCCACCATTAATTCAATATGGCGGCCAGGGCAGTGCTTCCACTCTGCTGAATCGAAATTTCCCTTTTTTATCCTTTTTTTGGGCCAAATTTCCTTCCCAAAATTTTTTATTTCCTTCTATTTTTCCTTCCAAATTCCACCCTCGACCCAGGCCTGCGGCGCGCGCGAATAGTGGTCTGGGGGACGAGAATGTCCAAATTCCTCAAAAATGTTCTATAATCCCATTAATCCGTTAGTAATAACTTTAATTTAACAATTTGGAATAACATTTAGATATTTACATCATGCCCAAACGTTATATTATTATATAACCTTTAAAGATAAACTTCAACTTCAAGACCTTATGTTAGAACAACTCAACAAGTACTTTACATGAACCGTATTTACATTTTTTTTATTTTCCAAGAATACCAGGCAAAGATTATCATTCTGGCCAATAAATACAATCCACTGTTTCTGTTTGCAAGTCAAGAATTCACTAAGTTAAACGACTCATCTATGAATTTCTTTCTCAAATCTCTAACTTCTTCGTCTGTCGCGCTTGCCTTCATGTTATTTGCTAGTTTCAACATGCTGTCGCTTGGTTGAAATTCTGCAGCAGAAAACTTTCCATTTTTTATAGCCATCTTGAATTGGAGAAGAGAAACTAAAGATGACGACTTTAGTGAAGCTCGACGATCCGTTTTGATCAGCTTTAGCGAGCTGAAGATTCTTTCCACAGCAGCATTTGAGAAGGGAAACGTTGCCACGATCTTGACAAACTTAGTGAGGTTAGGGTATTTTGGCTGACCAGTCGGATTCCGCGCATCTCGAATGATGGTCCAGTACTTATCCCAGTGAAGGTTACAATGAATCTTACTTTCCAATCCGTGTTGCCGCCATTCACGATCAAGTTTCTCGGTGTCCAGAATCTCTTTTAAATAAGGCAACTTCTGACATATGCCCTCAAGAGAAGGTGGGATCATAGAAGCAGCGTTTTGGGGCAATGTACACTGAACGATATCGTGGATGTCCGCATCAAGATCAAACCGTTTCTGGATCTGAACAATCGATTCTACGAGGAAATTCTTGCAGTCGGTACGAAACCGAGACACATCTTCTCTACTAGCCCCAGCTTTTATTTCTCGTAAGGTTGCTGTTGCTGCCATGCCAACATAGATATTTTCCAGGGGTACGTGATGTCGTTCACTAGTTGGTGCAATTTGTTTCGGCGTTGTAGCTTTCACATAATCCATAGCCATGAAGTCACTTGCAATTGATTTTATGAGACCCTCTACTTCTGGCTTAAGACAATGAAGGAGTGGTCTTTCACTTTGGAAAAGAATGTTGAAATCATTGAGCCGCTCAAGCTGGTAACTGAGAAACTCAAGGTAAGCCAAGGTGAACTTGTTCTCGAGTGATCTGTGTATCCGATCGTTGGAATGTGTCGGATCTTCGTTGACAACAATGACAAAATAATGCCTCAATGCTTCATACTGTTCCAAAATGCGATTAACGCATGCTTGTAGCGAAAGCCAGCGTGTTTGTGCAGGGGACAGTAGCTTAACGGGTTCAGCTTCAAAGAACTGTTGGAATTCTTTGTAGACATCTTGTCTCTTTGATGAACGGTGGAAATGTGCGTAGATGTCCCTACACAGATCTTCTAACCCCTTTGGCAACATTTTAGCAGCATAGGACGACACTAAGTGAATAAGGTGGCATGAACATTTCACCGTCTGTATATTCCTATTCTCCGATTTCAACAGCTGGGAAACCGAGTTTCTCTCTCCAAACATCACGTTTGTAGTATCTGATGAATACCCGATTATGTTCTCCATCGGTATACGAAGCTCAGAAAATGTGCTCTTCACCGAGGAATAGATCCCTTGCGCTGTACCTTCTTCGACTTCGACCATATCCACTAAATAATGCTTGGTTTCAAATGCATCCATGTCAAAATAGGTCGCCAATATAGCAAGCTGCTTGGAGGTACTTAAGTCCGTAGCTTCATCGATGATAAAGCTGAACTTCTCTGATCGTAGTGTGGAAACAGCTTGGTGTAGATAGTTGAATCCCATGACTTGGCGAATCACGTTCGAGGCTTTTTGCTTACCGAGGTGTACGGTTTTCATGGCATCATCGCGTGGAAAAATCGACTGAATGAACGCTACAAGACCGTCTGACAGAGAAATCGGCAAATTGTGTTCAGCAAGGAAAGCACACAATTTGATTTCTATTGATTTTGCACGATCGTTACTGTTGATTGCAGCCCTTTTCCACATGGTATCCACGTTGCGGTTGGTAGTGCGGTTGTTTGATGCCTGATTTTTTTCGTGACTTTTACTTTTTGAGTGCCTTATCAATCCCGTTTTCGAGCAGGTCAGCACTTTATCACAGGCTTTGCACAAAGGTTTCAGCTTGCCATCACTATCGACTTTCTTGCTGAGCCACATTTTAAATTCGTCGAGTTGTAGCCAACTATCAACAAATACTTGTTGTTTTTTCACCCTTTTCGAGGATAATTTTGGACCAGGCACTTGTCCTGCACGCTTTGTACCGGTTTGCAGTGGCGAGTTATGTGAACTGACTTCATCTTCTGATGAAGATACTTCAGAATCGGAACTTGAGTTATCAATCATTATTTGGAAGGTTTTTCAACTAGTTTATATATCAACTTTAAACAGTTTAAAGTAGATTAAATTAACATAAATGAATATATTTCGAGTTTTGAAACGAATTTCGCTAAAACATTGAGGTATTGAGCCTGCGTTATTTATGTACAAATATGTCCCATAGACCATAGTGTTCCATAATGTCCCATGCAAACCCTGTGCCAGTGCTTCCACTTGGAAGGAAATTTCCTTCCAAAAGGAAATTTTGGCATTTGGAAGGAAAAAAAAAAGGAAATACCATTTGGAAGGAAATTGGAAGGAAATTCTGTCATATGGAAGGAAAACGGAAGGAAATCTTACAATTCGAACTTTTTCAGTAATTTAATGTGGTAAAACAGCTCATTACAAACTTTCCAGGTTAAAAAACGTAAAAGATAAATAAGAGACTGGTGCCAGGGTGCCAACCACTGACCTATATATAACTGGACTCGTGCTCCTATTAACTTTATGCAGTGAACTCTATATATGGAACGCTAACTCCCAGTCAAGTGAGGCAAGGTTTCGGGCCCCCACGCGGTTTGCAGGTACATTTTGAATTTTTTATTTTTGGATGTTAGAACAGTTAGATTATCCGCTCTTTTTAAGAAAACTACGTTCGCTAGCCGGATACGCTGTACGCATATTGTAAACACATAATTTATCTTTGTTTTAATATATATTGTAGCTTTGGGAGTTGATTATTTCTCAAGAAAATGTTCGTCGAAGACAGCCGAAAGTTCGTGATTTTTTTTACAAGATGGTATCCGTGACGAAAATTATATTTTTGGGCATGTTCGGTTACCGCTTTTAAAGAAAACTAAGTTAGCTACAGGGATAAAGCTGTACGTATATTGTTAATAGATAATTTATCTTTCCTTTAATATATTCTATAGCTTTGGGGGTGGTTTATTTCTGAAGAAAACGTTTGCCAAACATAGGCGAAAGTTTGTGTTTTTGTTTTGAAGATGGCGTGCGTATTACGAACAAGGGCGTCAATCCTGGGGGGGACGGGGGGGATGTATCCCCCCCACTTTTTGACCAATGTATGATTACCCCTTCTGACTTTCCGCAAACGATGCAGTCATCCCCCCCACTTTCAGACACGGATTTTCGCGCTTGATTACGAAGTCAGTTACTGAGCGATTCACCAGTTCAAGCATGGATAGTGAAATAAATTAATTTTACTAGCTATCCATGGTTCAAGTAAGTTATTTACCAAAAATATTATAAGGTCTACAACTACAAAAACGTTTACCTTGAAGCAGAGAGTCTAAAATCTACCTGCAAACCGCGTACGGGGCCTGAAATCTACCTGCAAACCGCGTAGGGGCCTGGAACTTTTTGCCTCACTTTTGCTTTACGAGTTATCGTTCCAGTTATATATATTGAGTTCACTGACTTTATGTTACGGAAAGTGTCCCCAACAAAATGGCGGAAATATGGGTCTTTTTCATGGGGACGACCACTGACCGGAACTCCATATTTGGAGTTGTTTACCAGTTTTGAAGGTTTTGAAGGAGTAAAGCAAGGCAAAAGACCAGTGAATTTTAGCACAAATATATCAAATTTAAATACTGTAAACAGGAAAATCTGATGACGAAGAAGAACTAATGAATTCTGGAAGTGTAAAATGACAGTTTTTCTTTTTAAAAGATGTATCATAGCGTTTTTCAGTTCGGTCAGTGCATGCAGTTTCATGTTTTTTGTTGGTTGTATTTCTTTCATTTATAATATTTTCTTCGTACGTTTTTTTGTGGTATAAAAACGGGAATGTTGACCAGGTTATTTGTTTAGTATTTAGTTCACTAATTCAACAAAATGTACTACTCGATAGCTCACCAGATTCTTCAGCTGTGATTTTACGGCCAAGCTGTTATTTTTAATTTTGCGTGTTTTTTTGTCGCAAGAATGGTTTGTTTAAAGCTAGTAAATGTTATTGAATTATATGTAAAAGACAATAAAACTTCTTCAAAGTGTATGAAAAAAGTATTCAGTAAATTTCTTTGCTTTTAAAAAATGTTGTGAGTGTTTTTGAAGAATGTCATTCAGTTGCTTTTTTATTCGCCTACAATACGTTCTTGTATGTATAAATACTAAGTAAAGTAATTTCGCTGGACATAACAAATGTTTTCTACCTGTATGGTTTTAACAATTGCTTTGATTATATGGATATCCAGTGTTTAAAACCTCTAAAAAGATCAGTGGTCAGTGGTCGCTACCATGAATAAGACCCATAAATCGGCCATCTTGAAAAACATTTTGGGGACATTTTTCTGAGGGGTACCCGCAGTCCAGTTATATATAGGTCAGTGGTGCCAACTCTCGATTTAGCCGCACGTCCATAGAGATCATAAATAAAACCATGGTAAATTCATGCTCGTTTGTAGACTGCTCAAACAGGTAGACAGGAGAATAGAGGACAGATGCACAGTCACGTCAGCTCACGCCAGATCACGTCAGCCGACTGCTTTTATCTTTTTTCATGCCCCAGAAATCGCCAAAGAGCTAATAGGCCCTAATAAGCTTTTGAATGGTTTGTTTCCAATTTTTATTGTATAAAACAAATTGATTCCATTTTGCCGTTGTCTGTTCAGTTATAGACGTCAGACGTAATGTTAAAAACATTAAAATTCTCCTCCTACTTGTGGTCTAGGCAGAGGTCTGGAGCTGGTAATTGTACATCCGGGTGAGTTATTGTGCCGCCAACTGAGCAATGGCGGCGCCCAATTGGCTACCCGATTTTCCTCAAAGTGCCCCCTCTAGTTTTATTTATGATCTCTATGCGCACGTCCTCGTAAAGAATCCGCCATTTTGAAAATATATTGGCAATCGTCCCAGTTACCCCAAACGCATGGGGTAATTTTTACCCCCATAATCCCAATTGCAAAACTACCCTCCGTTACCCCCAACAAAGGGGTAAATATTTGGACATATTGCCCCAGATCTTGGGGTAGTTTTTACCCCCTGAAAAGTCACCCCATCCACTTTGAACATTACGGATAAAGCCGTTGACGAATCATACTCGCACTTAACTCGAATAGATTCGAGTCAACTAAAGTGCGACGTATAAAGCCGTTGACGAATCATACTCGCACTTAACTCGAATAGATTCGAGTCAACTAAAGTGCGACGTATAAAGCCGTTGACGAATCATACTCGCAGTTAACTCGAATAGATTCGAGTCAACTAAAGTGCGACGGATAAAGCCGTTGACGAATCATACTCGCAGATTACTAGACCATCGCTGTACGGTAACCCAGGTCCCAAGATGATAGAAAGGGCCCGTTTTTTAATGCGTTCAAGGTCGTCGCTAAGATAACCAGGAAGACGGACACGAGCATGCGAAAAGGACTGGAAACTAATGTTGTTGTCGGTTGAGTCTAAAGTAGTCGCGAGTAACGCATGTTTTTGTGTTTGATGAAAGCCCATTACAAGAATTCGCAAAAGCTTTGGCGCAGAGAAGAACTCGGAGAGACTTCGACAGAAAGACGAGAAACGCCATCAAGACAAATTTCTCAGCAACAAAATGCAGTGGAGGAAAAAATAATCGAAGCAGAGCACAAGCGACTGGAGGAAGACATACGTTTCGGCTTGATGAAGAGAAAGGAATAATAAAAGAGCGAAGAGCTATAGAGGGAGAAGATCGGCGACACTGGATGGAAAAACAAGAAATGGAGCGCCGAATATGGAACGATGGAACAGCTTATTTGAATGGTTATTTGGCAAAAAATGCAAGGCACATCCGCATACGGGAAAAACGATCCAAAGAAGGAGGATTGGCCAACGCCCCTGACGTGAGGAACGATTGAAAAACGAGTTTCCGTCGGGTAACAGAGGGAAAGGCAACTCTTAGAATCCTGAGCGAAGATCAGAAAGCAGACTTGGCTGAAACACAACGCACAAAGGGAAGTTAGGAAGAGCTCGACAAAATGTTTCAAATGGGTGTAATTCAACCGTCAAATAGTGAATGGGCATGTTTTGGCTTCGTTAGTATTCAGCAATTTTTCGCAAAACATGTTTCCCGTCAGGCCTACCGCAGTTGAGCGTAAGGTCACTGATCAACGATTTGCTGGTCAATTTATATAAAGTAAGCACTTACAAAACCTACCAACATCTCGCCCAAAGGTAAAGCTGGTCCAAAAGAAAGAACTCACAGAACCATGGACGAAACGAGTCAACATGCACATGCATCACAGTTTCACAGAGCCTATACTCGTTGCAAGGCACTGTGCAAGCGAATTAAAGCGATTTCCTTTTATTGTCAATGAATCTCAGTCGGAAAAGCATTTACGAGACCTGTAAATCCGCAAACTAATGTTTGTTTTTAGAGTTAGGGTTATTTAGAGTTAGGGTTAGGATAAAAGTTATTTCGGGTTAGCCAATCAGATGGCTTCCCATGGGAAGTGTCATGCGTGTCAGGCGTTCTGCATTGGGGGCAGACGCCTGATTTTTCTTCGCCTCCCTCATCAATCTTGCATATACATACAATCAAAATAGCTCTCACAGTTCTAGCCCAACTCTACGTAAATACATTGCTTCTAAAAGTTTCCTACTTCTTTAAACGAGCGGTGCACAACGCCTTCAGTGTCGCGTCCTCCCCAAAAGCCCCCGCGCGCTCAGCCCCAAAGTCGCGCAAAGCAAAACAAGCGCCTGGGTACGAGGCTGCCTTCAGTGCCTAATTACAGCAATCAGTAGCCCGAGTAAACGCCGGGACAGGCGTGCGTCTTGTTAAATTAAATATTCGTGTTGCTGTTCGGCCCAGGCCGAACTGTCGAGCAGACAATGCGGACAAGTGGTGGACGACCGCGTAGGGGACTAATACAGATACATCCTGCCATCTTTGGGCCAAGCGTGAAAACTGAAAAGGCGTCAAAATGTTTAATTAACTTTTTTGATTTTCACGTGTCACTATAGCTTTCACTGAAAAATAATGTCACTGACAGTGAGCCTGACGAACTCATTACAAAATAATTTTCAACTGGTAATATGTAATTGTAACGATTAGTTAAACTTTTGAAGTGTTTTAAGTATCTGATCGACTCTGATGATCAGCCAGAATGAAACTGTACTAGTTTTTGTTTCTGTTGTGTTTTCAGTTTTATTATATTATTCCAAAGAATTTTGTTTTCATTTTGTTATCTTGTAGTACAATATCGTGAGAAATAAATATTTCTGCAAAAAAAACTTTATTTCCATAAAAAATTCCTTAAAAACTATTAAAAAGGTCAACATTTCCTCAGTTTAAGGAAATTTCCTTAAAAGTGAGAGCACTAGCTGCTTCCAAATGTTAACAACAAGCTTCCGTAGGGGTGGGGGTTACATGACTGGTCCACAAAGGAATCATGACTGCAGGTCCTATATAGCCTCCTTCGTAGGGATAGACGCACGGGGGAACCATGCATGTCCTATCCATTTTACCCATGTATATAATGTCGCGCAACCTGTTTGCGTTCGCAGATTACTCTCGTGCCGGCCTGTTGCATGATTCAAGACAACTTCGGACTGTATTCAATGCGTTTATTCCTTCAACATCTAAGATCTACAACACTCTCATTCACTCGATCACTCTTGATCACCAATGCCAATAGCGATGGTAATAGCAATGGCCCACTCTATATGTTTACAATGTTTTAGTACGTAGAGCACGGGAAGACATTCTCTAGCTATAACGCATTTCCTTAACGTAGTTCCTATGGGATTATATTTGTTTTCATTAGTCATGAGTTCCTTTTCCTGATTTTGTGATGTAATGAGTTGCGTCATTGTCGCAACTCCTAATCTTAATTTTATGGTTTCCTTAATTGTTATATTTCTCGACGTTAGTTCTACAATGCCAATGTATATATCATCTTACATTACGTGCATGATAGCACATTAGGGCGTTTAAGTATCCATTTTTTATATCATTGTTTGACCTTGAAGAAATCCGCACTACAACGCAAACTCAGAAAAATGTTTCTGAGCCCCAGACAGGAATCAACCAGCAACCTTCTGATCTCTGGTTATAGACGCTCTCTATAACCATTGAGCTACCAGATATGAGAGCGAAGGCTACGTTGTGTACTAGTTCGTACGGACATTAGCTCTTACTTGGGCTACGCTTGATACGAGGCGATCCTATGCTAAATCAATATTGGTCAATAAGATACTTAATGCTCATACCGCACCTAGCCTTGGGAACACATTCGTGAGAAGAAGTATTAGTCTTCGCAATAATTTAACAGATTTGACAATTCCAAAACCTAGAAAATAATTTAAAAAAAAGACATTTAAATATAGTGGTGCTATGCTATGGAATAAACTATCTTGTGAAGCGAAGACTGCGGAGACTCTTTACTCTTTTAAAAACCATATTAGGCCTTGATTCGTGTTTCACTTCCTCTTCTTGCTCTTATCTTGTATATTATAGTTAGTTAATGTAGTTTTTAGTTTAGTTTTTCATACCTATAATTTCTACTTGTGTTATAGTATTCTTTGTGTGTGAACTCGCCCCTCATGGAAATCAGCTATTGTTGTTGGGGCTAGCGTGTTATTTTTTAAATAAAGATTTACCACCTACCTACCTAGTTAGCAGTATCGTATTTAGCAGTGTCGTAGTTAGCAGTATCGTATTTAGCAGTGTCGTAGTTAGCAGTATCGTATTTAGCAGTAGTACGTATGTGCACGCCTGTTAATACGCGGCACAAGATTGGAATCTTTGCGGTAATTTATCCTTTAGAATTTTACCGCAATTATCCTAGAGAGGGCAACAGTATTCAAAATAATACAAAACTATACGATATACTGCTGAATACGATACTGCTGTATTCTTTTATCACGTACATAAATATTAAACGTGACTTTCAGCATGGTTATTTCAATAGAGTAAATTGTTTGCCACTCAAGCTTTAATTGGAAAAAGGAAAAAATTTCAAGCTTTAATTGGAAAAAGGACCATCCCATTTTCATGAACAGTTAGTCTAATCCTCCTCGAAGTACTAATTCAAGGTGAGGGGTGGATCTGATAAACAGTCCTCTCTGTATACTATTAGGATAAGGCAACTCTCTTAATTTAAAAGATTGAAAATTTCACTCCTTGGAGAGAGTGAAATATTTTTCAATCTAAAAGATTGATTTTAGATTGAAAATAGAGCTAAAAACTAGAAGCGAATCTTTTGTTCGATTGAAACAGTCAATCGATTAGAATGATTGAAACTAAAATTCAATCGTTTGAAAGATTGAATCAAGTAGGCCAATCATATCGTAGGAAATTCCCGCGCTCAATCCACTTTCTCGAGTACGGTTGGCAAAGAAAGAAGAAGATGGACAGCTGCCAGCTCTTTCTTTTGTCGTTTATACGGTTTTTCATTACGTCCGAAACGATGTGAGACTATCTTGAAAAGCATTGCATCCGGGAAGATGTTATTTAAACATTAAAAGGTTAGTATTCCTTTCATATTATTTCTTCTTTGTGCCATGAAAATTATTGTGCTTCATGGCCTCGGAGGTGAAAACCCCTTCGCGTTGCCTTTTGCACTTTTTCGTACATGCTTTTCGGATTTTAAAGTAACTTGTTACGACTAATAAGTATTGTAGGTATTACGTCAAAGCATTGAAAGCTTTTTACACTTTCACTAATCGAAATGCTGCATTTGAAAGTTGTGAGTGCCATAAGTATTTTTTTCATTTCAGTTTTCCTTTGAACGAACATCGAGTACTAGCTCTGAAGAGACAATTAAAACTTGAAAAAATGCAGTAAGTTATTTATTATGTTGAAACTGGTGTCTTAACTTGTGTCTGTAGGTGAAAAACTACATTAAAAACATGATAAAAATAAAGCATTTACATAAAGAACTGCACCAAAATCGTATTTGAAACTCAGTTTACCGACGCCATTTCCCCTTACCATACACCAAAGGTACTTTACAACACCATTTCGGGTTGCTTCTTACACCACCCGTACCTACAGACCTCCTTTTCGAATTTTAAAGTAATTTGTTAGGATTAACAAGTATTAGTGTACGTTATCAAGAAACATAAGAGATCCATCTGTTTGGTTATAGATTACATGACGTCTCCTTTAAATGTTTTGAATGTATTGTGCTATAAACATGGTTCAAGATACTTCCAATCGTTCTAAAGAAATTGACAACAAGCTCAAGAATACCTGGCAATAGGCAATCGTGTCAAATTAAGAGGTATGAAAAGTAATTTAGATGATACATGGACGAACGTCCATAATTATAGTGTAAATATCAATCATTATACATGATCATGTACACAACTGTATACAGTATCAGTATGTTATGCCAAATATCTTGGTTGTAACAGACTTGCATGCTATAGCAACAATTTTAGCGTGGTGTAAACTAGTTAATGTATTTGGTGATAATTGATTGACATGGCATACATGTAACATATTGACGAAGCATGGAAAAATTAATCGAACCAGCTGAACATCATTCATGTAAACCTTTTGCTCTCTATATGAGCCTCGATCAGTAGCTCAATGGTCTGAGCATCTCTCTGGCAATCAGAAACAATACAGTTATACAGGTTCAATTCCTGTCTGGGACCCAGAAACATTTTCTGAGGATTTGAGCTTGATGATCATCCATGTATGTGGCAGTCACAGATGTTTGATCGATATGTTGTTATATACACTACAGATGCAGTGAATGTGGGAGCTAATTGGAGTAAACAGACAATACATGGATGATCATCAAGTCCTGGACAGGAGTTAAACCTATAAATCTCTTATTGCTTAATTGTGAGATGCTCTAACCATGTATACATATAATATCTATGTGGCAGTCACTATAATTATATCAGTAATGCTTGGATGTGTTGTATATATACCAGTGTCAGTCTTATCAGTAATGCTTGGATGTGTTTACCAGTATCAGTGTTGTACGCATGCAGTATATCAGCATCAGTATGCAGTGAATGTGGGAGCTTGGAACGTTACAGACAATACATGGATATTGGACCATTAAGCTCAAATCCTCAGAAAATGTTTCTGAGTCCTGGATAGGAATTGAACCTGTAAGTTTAATACCTTAACTGATATTGCCAATCATGCTCTAACCATTGAGCTACTGTACAGATACTCAGATGAAAAGCAAAAGTTACAAATGATATACTGTACTGTACATGTAATATACCGGTTCAATTGATATAATGTCCTGCCACATACTGCATCAGTACAATTAACATCCAATTAAGTATTACTGATATAATGACTGCCGTGTATAGGCAGTCAATTGAACCAGTACATCATTGTAACCTTTGCTCTCCAGACAGTCTTGGTAACTTAATGGTTAGAGTCAGAAGCTGGTTACAGGTTAGATTCCTGTCCAGGACTCAGAAACGTTTTCTGAAGATTTGAGGTTGACAACTTGACGTTCATCCACAGTGGAATCAGTGTATTATGTTACACCAATATATATTTTTTAATATATTTTTATACCAATGTTATAATGCCAATTTGTTGTCATCCCAAAAAATGTTATCAGAAGAAAAGTATATAACCCTTGCCTTTTTTAACCCATTATGGCCCAAGGGTGATCAGCATCTATCTTCTCCTGATAATATCAATAATTTGTTCACTAAATTTGCTTGTATTGCTATTGTGTTGCTATTGTCATGGTTATTGTCTGTTTATTGCATTCACTGCATCAGTGTACTGCAGTATATATACATTATACAACACATCCAAGCATTAGTATTACTGATATTAGTGACTGTCGCATATAGGTAGTACATGTACATAATGTGTGTCAATCGAACCAGCCCATAAATTTCCTATAGGAATTCCAATAGGAAATTTCAAATCCTATAGGAATTCCTAATCTGAGTTCCAGTAGCTCAATGGTTAGAGCAGCTCACCGTCAATCAGAAACTTACAGGTTCAATTCCTGTCCAGGACTCGGAAACATTTTCTGAGGATTTGAGCTTTTTCGCTTTACTATATCCCAAACACTGCCTACACAGCACTCTACTTTTTTAATCCTTTCATTGTTTTCTTTGTATAGTGGCACTGGCGTTGAAGCATTAACAAAAGAGGCAACTGACATGGCTCGATATGTCGTGTGACAGCAACAGGGAAAAGCACATGGACTAATAATTATTTATATTATTAGTTTAAAATTATTTTTATTATTATTTATAATGTTTTAAAACCTAACTTAACTAATTTATAAACTGATTTTTATTAAATCATTCTGGTTACTAAAATGAAATACGTTAATTATGTTTATAATAGCCTGCAATATATTTACCTGTTCTTTGATTAGTTTCGGCAGTACATCAACCTTGCAGAGATTCGTCAAGTATAACACATCATGCTATATTATATATATTTGAAACGTGTTTTCAGCTTTAAGGTGGCTCCCTACTGATTCTTGAAAGGTGGCAAAAATGCAAAATTATTTCAATCTTGAAAAGTGCCAATGGATATTTCGAGATTGAAACTAAAGCTATGCATAGAATAACTTTCAGGGCATCAAATACTATTAATGGCTAAAGTGTTTCATCTGTTGCTATGACAACAGTGACGTTTCAAAATGGCCAAAAATGAACATTTAATCTAATTTATTTCGCAAACGAGTCGTTGACCCCCGATTTTTTTTGCATTTAAACATTTCTTTTAGTTTAATTAATGAATAGGCAAATTTAAAAAAAATTCTGTGGATCTAAAAAAACATGATTTTTTGTGTAAAATAATTGGATCCACAGAATTTTTTTAAATTTGTCTATTCATTAATTAAACTAAAAGAAATGTTTAAATGCAAAAAAAATCGGGGATCACCGACTCGTTTGCGAAATAAATTAGATTAAATGTTCATTTTCGGCCATTTTGAAACGTCACTGTTGTCATAGCAACAGATGAAACACTTTAGCCATTAATAGTATTTGATGCCCTGAAAGTTATTCTATGCATAGCTTTAGTTTCAATCTTTTCCGAAATATCCATGGGCACTTTTAGAGATTGAAATTTGCATTTTTGCCACCTTTCAAGAAACAGTAGGGAGCCACCTTAAGAAGCAAGATTTATTAAAATTATCGTTTTCTCGTACGTTTTTTAGCGAGCTTTAAAATTCAAAAAGACGACATCGGCGAGCGCAGTTTTTCACACATCCGCAAATATGTCATGATTTCATGAACGCATGCTCACGTTAGATTATTATAAATGTTTATACATAAATTACAAAATGTTAAATTATTGGATTTTATATCTTTGGAAACAACATCTTAATCATATGCGTTTATGTTGTTAAATGTTATATATTATCCTTGATCATGTTTGACTTCCCTAATTCAAGTGGAATAAAGTTGTTTACTTGTTTTGTATTGTTTACATGTGTATTTCCTGTATAACATGATTTTCTTTTTTCAGTCTTGCTGTCTGGATTGAAAAATAATCAATCTTATTTATGATTGAGAAAGTCAATCTATTTCAGCAGGATTCCAATCAAATGGAGTGAAAATCTCAATTTAGTTTGGATTGAGAATTTTCAATCTAAAAAAAGAATGATTTTCAATCGGAGTAGTTTGGTCCCTAAGACCAGTCTAGACAAGATTGAAAAACGATTGAGAATTTTAACGGATTGAAAATAATCACTCTATTAGAGTGAAAAAATTTCAATCGAAACAAAGAGTGAATTTCGATTTAATCGAAATTTCGGTGGAAGGAAGATTGAAAATCGATTAAAAGTAAATCTTTTTAGACTGATTTTTCTTTCAATCGAGCATAAGAGTGATTTTCAATCGTAAACGTTTGGTCCCTAAGACCAGTCCGGAAAAGATTGAAATTTCAATCGATTAGATTGAAATTTCAATCGTTCAAATTAAGAGAGAAGGTCAATCAAATCTCAAGACATGTCAAATTCTGACATAAACCAATGTAGGAAATGTCAAGTCATACAGCAAGGGGTATTTCCATTTCTGGGAGAGTGCATGTGCACATGCGCCAAGATCTCACAGAATTTACACTATAAAACCAACCAACTTGCACACTATCATTTAGTAGAGACCAAAAGTCCTAACAGCAATCATGACGTCCACAATTGTCTCAAATCCGAAGCAAAGTGATATGATTACGGGACCGCAGTGGTTCGGACAATGCAAGAAAATAAACGTTCTAGATTCCTACATATGTTACTTCGATTCAGAAAATAATTCAGATGAGGTACTTCTATTTGTACATGGCAACCCAACATCCTCTTATCTCTGGCGGAACATTATTCCTCATTTGAAATCACAGGCCCGCTGTATTGCGCTCGATCTCATTGGCATGGGCGAGTCAGGGAAATCGGGTAACACGTCCTACAGGTTTGTAGACCATTACAAGTACTTCTCTGCCTGGTTAGAGTTGCTGGATCTACCAGAGAAGGTGGTGATTGTGTCCCACGACTGGGGGTCAGCGTTGGCATTTCACTGGTGTTACTTGAATAATGACCGCATAAAGGCACTGGTGCATATGGAAAGCGTTGTGGATGTCATAAGAACATGGAAAGACTGGCCAGATATCGACGAAAAACTTAAAATAATGAAGACGGATGGAACCGGCGAAGAGATGGTAATGAAAAACAACTTTTTCTTAGAAACAATGCTACCGCAGTGTGTCATGCGTAAGTTGCAAAAAGAAGAATTGAATGCCTATCTGGATCCTTACAAGGAAGGGGGTGAATGTCGTCGACCCATCCTGACATGGCCTCGGGAAATTCCACTCGTCGATGGAGGTCCAGAAGATGTCCTTAAAATTGTTACAGATTTCAACAAATACCTCAAGTCCAGTGTTGATCTTCCAAAATTGTTCTTCGAGGCAGATCCTGGTTACTTTACCAATGCCATAAAGAAAGGTGCTTTGGAATTTCCAAATACTTCTGTTGTTAAAATTAAAGGAATGCACTTCCCTCAAGAGGACTCAGCTGATGAAATTGGCATAGCAATCAAAAGCTTCATTGGAAATTTGAACAATGCTTGAAGATAGTTTCAATCACTAAATATGTTATTTTTATTTGTAATTAAAGGAGCTATATGATTAATTAAAAGAAACTGAATTGAAGGAACTGAACCTTGCTAATTAAAGGAACTGAATTTTCTTAGTTAAAAACAGGATACATGACATTGTTTATATTCTGTGTTGCTTGACTGCAAATTGTATTTTGTTATTCCTTGCTGTGATGCATTACTGTATTTTTATTGATATTTTACCCAAATAAATGTTTACATGATTACTTATGGACTAATTGTTAGTATATATGTTGGCTAGGGGTTTATTGAAACAATAACAGACTTCATTGGAAATTTGAAAATGCTTGAAGATATATCTTCAATGACACCTCTAATATGTTATTTTTATTAGTAATAATCAAATGACCTATATTTTAGTTTGTTAAAAACTGGGAACATTGTTGTATACTGCAAATTCAATTTTTGTTTCGATATTTACATGTTAACTTGGACTAATTGCATGTTATATATTGTTGGCATGTATGAAAAATTCGATCATTTACGCAAGCAGGTAAGGGGTGGCGGACGAAGCACATTAAAACTAATCGTAGTTTCCTAGAAATATCTCGACACGGATGTGTCGATATAAACCGACTTTTGTTTGATATTTAAACCGGGAGGTCTGATGTAGCTAAAAGCTAGTTTAAATTACAGAGCCCTGTAAATAAATTAATACAAAATATATGAAACAAATAACTATGAAATACATAGAACAGTTATAAAAAATGATGTTTAAAATGGCGTTTAGTTTTCATCTTAAATACTCTGAGCTCCTGAAGAGATCGTAAGCATTAAATGTACGTGCATGACCATTGTATCGAAAGCTGCCCTGGTATTTTGTTGTCTTAGCGAGCGCTAAGAGTAAAAGGTCACAGTGTCTAGTGATTTTTTATTTTTCTAAGAACATATTTTAACAGGATATTAACTACTTCAGTTAAAAAAATGCTATCAATGTTGGTCAATGTTGTGAATTTGGCGAGTTACAGTATCAATGTTGTGAATTTGGCGAGCATGCATTTCGAAATTCAGAGCTTTTTGAGAGCGTGAGATAGATCGGTCGTGCTATATTATGTAAACATTTGTAAACTAAGATGCATTTTAAATAATCTCTTCGCGTCTGTATAGGTTTGTCAAACTAAATACTGGATGAAGTTCTGTTGACTCCACTTCTCTCTCCCTTCAATAATACAGGCAGAGCGCCAGTTATAAGCTTATATATATGTTGTACAACGTACCTCTTCACAGCTGTCCACATACACAGTACAATAATTAAACAAAGCTGGTAAGACTATAACTTATACTCAACTTTTTTGGGGGACATCCGGTAGAATGTTTATAAACAGTAAAATAATAATGACATAACAAATAATAAAAAACTTTAAGTAGAGTGCACTACAGAGTGAAAGCGGCGTAATCTAAATTAAAGTATATACTTGTATAAAAAAAGTGTTTGTGAGATAATCTAATTCATTATCGGTTTTCAATCTTTGAGGAGTATTTTTCACAGTGAGAGGCGTTAGTGAGAATGGTTAGGAGTGTTAATGAGACAATTAAATTCATTATTATCTGTTTTTAGTCAAGCTTTGAGGTTTTTTAGAATATGCGAGAGGTCGAGAACGTGAGCTAGTGTGCAAGAGTACATCTTTGGGTTGAAATGAAATACGAAAGTCATACAGAATTATATACAGATCATGGCCAGAAATGACGGACATTCGTATTGCGCGTGCGCGAAATAATTCGCCTTTGGCGTAATTATAAATTCGCCAAATTGAATAGCTTCTAAGTTATTTTCAACGTTTTCCGAAATCGAAACAGAATGAAAAGGTGATCTGAATGAGTCACAACAACACAAATGTTTGTTAGCCTTCAAACTCGCCCTGCTTTTTAAACATTAATTTTCAAGCGTCGCCCTTATAGTTTGAATACGGATATTACACGGACTCACAGTTATTGCGTTGTTTTTCATTCCGTGGGCAACTATTTTTAGTTGCCGAAATCGTTTCTCATTAACAAATGATTGCTCGATATTATTTGTTACGTTAGGTTTCAATATTCGAAATAACGGCCCTGCTTTTTCGTTTTGAATCTTCAAAACATAGGACATTGCCAACTGGAAAAACAACGTGTCATCTTACTCTGCCTTCAAACACACGGCTTTCCTTCGCTGATATAACCCGCAGCATTGTTCAAAGTTTACTATGGTTTGGATAAGTATACTAAGTGAAAACGTAGCTTTCCAATGCTATCGGTGTATTTGGGATGACAAGGTATAACACCGACGTGATTACTTAGCTAACACATTAGACGAGCACGCTTGGAAGTCAGATTTGAGTCTTTGAGAAGACGCGTGACATTTGATATGAATAAATTAAACGCATGATCGATGGGTCGTAATATGATCCACGGGGATGCGGAGGGTTAAATGTGGTTTTAAGCGTAATACTGCTACACAAATAGCGCAGGCTCAATGTCCATTATTTCTGGCCATGTAGATTCAAATCTGCTATAACTTTACTAATATTCATTCTACATGAAGTGAATAGTTGAGATCCAAAATGTTTTATGATTTGAGCTTTGCGTTGATATTCTATAACGGTTTGTGACGTCAACCCAGTCGTCATCATTTCGATACAATATTCTTCTACTAGAGAAATTTGACCAACCTCAAACGTTGATGATATACTTGAACGCTATACTAGAGATTTTATCAACTTTTCACTCCAATCCTCAACACCGTCTATCACACAGAAAGCAAAAAAGAAAGCCAATTTCCCGATTTGCATTATACGTCACACTCATTGGCATTTTGGGCAAAAAACCCTTCAGTGTTGCATCACTGACGCAAAGCTCAAATCAAATCAATTTTTCAACTATTCGCTTCATGTACAATCAGTAATCGTATTTTGGCTGTAGATACTTTAAAACTATACCGAAATTCAGTCTTTTACGATTATCTTTGCGATCAACAAATGTATTTGCGACGTCAAGAAAGCAAAGTTTGTCTGTTTTCTGCTTGTCAGCGTTAAGTATTTTCAAGTTTAGTAAAAAAGTAGAGTGCTGCGTAGACAGTGTTTTGGATATATAGTAAAGTGAAAAGGTGGTAAACTGCCAAGATTTTTAGTAACGAAATACTGACGTTTCGAGCGGAGGCCTTCGTCAGAGTAAGACCAATTACTCTTATTAAAGGCTCCGCTCGAAACGTCAGTATTTCGTCACTAAAAATCTTGGCAGTTTACCACCTTTTCATTTTGCTTAAGTATTTTCAGGTTGATGAACCTTTCTTGCGTCATTGTTGAACTTAGCCTTATGAATTGAATCATCGAGCAGCGGAAAAATATCTTTCGCCTGCACTTGCACTAGTATTCGTTGCGCCCTAGCGGCACACATGTCATATTTGTCTTTTGTGTAATGTTTTCGATACTTAGGCATAGCGGTGTGAGAAAACAGCCGTTCATGACCCTGCATGCAAATTCAGTCCAAAGAAAGAAATCTTGGTTTTCATTTGAGCTTGGACTCATGCAGTTTCTAACCAGCTGTTGTGGTCTAGTGGTTACCACACATGTCTATGAGCTGGGAGACACAGGTTCAAATCCTGGGTCGGACCTCCACTCAGGGTCTTAAAAATAATCGAGGAGAAAGTGCTGCCTTTGCAATAATATCAGCAAATGGTAAGACTTTCGGGTCTTCTCGGATAACGACCTTAAATCGTAGGCCCTCGGAACCCCTATCAATTGGGCTTCTAGCCTGTTGGGGTATTCCGTTCACCAAAGAGTGATAAATCTAATAAACTAAACTAAACTAAACTAAACTAAACGCAATGTATCCACTCATGAAGAAGAGCTGAGTATAGTTGACATTACCCGAGAAACTAACGACATGATGCGGCCGTCGATTTAGAAAATGGCGTCTCATTTTACAGTGAGTTACATAGAGCGAAAATATGAAAATGAAGATTCTGCTTATCGAGTAGATCATCCACCGTTTGCCGACCTCTTAATATCTGCAACAACGATTTTCAAATTATTCAGTAGTTCCGTCAAATTGTGTTGAAAACAGCCAACAAATACCGGTACAGTAAAATAGGCTACGCGTCATTGAGTTGTTGTCGGATTTTGTTTGGTATTTTCACTAAAGCGTTTGGTCAAATGTTCGAAAGTCGATGGAAGAACGTATATCTTACATGTTAAAATTTGAATATTGAGTAATTCGGCTAAAGTTATATTCCAACATTTTAATAATCACCAAACTTGTAATGACAACGGGACAATGGCCATTTTAAAATTTCCGTTATTAATAGAGAGACAAGTATTGACGAAAGTTATCTCTAGAAATCGTCATTTGGCGGATCGTAGATTTGAATGATCTAATCAAAGTTGTTGCATATATTAAGATGTCGGCAAACGGTAGACGAGCTACTCGATAATACCTACCGTGTAGGATTAAAACAGACCGTTTTAAGAGGAGTTTTATTATTTCAAATTCATTGAAAGCATTTCCAAACTGTCATGCGTTTTTTAACCCTCTTGAAATAAAGTTTTCAAATCAAAATCAAATCAAATAACTAATAGTCTAATATTTGTATATAGCTAATAGTCTAAGATATTTTTACCTTTTGTCTAAGATATTTTTACCTTTTATAATTTTGTAAACTTAACTTAATTCAGCTTATGGCTGCAATGTTATTGTGAATCAAAACTATCTATATCTATCTATCTATCGATAAGCAGAATCTTCATTTTAATATTTTCACACTAACATGTAACTCACTGTAAAATGGGACGCCATTTTCTATAAGGACCATACCTGTATGTAAGCGGCTTCAAGCGGCGGCCATTTTGTCGTTCATTTCTGGTAATGTTACAAAAAGCTCGAACTGTCCATCTAGTATAGGGCACAACCTAATCTGATGGGTCTGGCTGGCCTATATGTTCTATAGGGTATTTCTACGGGCCCTTCCACAAACACAACATACATGTATTGTATATCTATATGTGTGAAGTTGATCGTCCAGGTTGTTGCATGTAGTCTTAAGAAAGACTGTTGTTGGTGACTGACGTTTCGACGGCCTCAGCGGTGGTTATTTCTGAAGATGACCGCCGCTGAGGCCGTCGAAACGTCAGTCACCAACAACAGTCTTTCTCAAGACTACAACAACCTGGACGATCAACTTCACACATATAACGATACTCCTAGGTTCAAACCATTTACTTTATATTGTATATCGACGCGCTTTCACTCCCAAATTACCATAGTCTCAACCTATATTAGTCCAAGACTACTGTATTGTGTCCTTCACACTTATAGACTTGTGAACTTAGTGAGTTGGATGATATTTTGGTTGACTTATACTGGTAAAGGTAAAGGTGTCATGCTAATCATCCTACGAACTACACGACGGATGCAGCTCAACGCGGCCGAGTCGAAGGTTTAGTATAGGCGCCACAGGCTGCCACCATACGACCCATGATGACCTCGGAGCACAGCTAAAGTTAGGGAGGGAGGGAAACCGGAGTACCCGGAGAAAAACCCTCGAAGCACGGGAGAACTCACATAAATCTCATGAAGCTCAGGAAACGAAACGAGGTAGTCTTATGTCCAAGCATATTGCTGGCTCCGTGATAACATTGCCCTCTACAGCGGTAGAGAAACACTAGATCACGACATACTCAGATGGTACTCAACAGCTCATTAAATTAACGACAAAATGGCCGCCGTTTGAAGGTCATAATATGGTTCTTAGAAAATGTAGTCCCGAGTCCCATTTTACAGTGATCAGTTACATAGAGCGAAAATATTAAAATGAAGATTCTGGACAACGACTTTCAAATTATTCACCAATACCGGTTTGATTAGATCAGTTAGATCCGCCAAATGACCATTTCTAGAGATAACTTTCGTCAATACTTGTGCGTCGAAAAAATACCCATTGACCTGTTGTCATTATACAAATTTGGTGATTATTAAAATGTTGGAATATAACTTTAGCCGAATTACTCAATATTCAAATTATAACATGTAATATATAGGTTCTTCCATCACTGTCGAACATTTGACCAAACGCTTTTGAAAATAGAAAACAAAATCCGACAACAAATCAATGACGCGTATAGCCTATTTTATTTGTTGCCGTTGGCTGTTTTCAACACAATTTGACGGATTGTAGATTTGACTGATCTAATCAAACTGGTAACTGAATAATTTGAAAATCGTTGTTGCATATATTAAGAGGTCAGCAAACGGTGGATGATCTCTACTCGATAAACAGAGTCTTTATTTTAATATTTTCGCTCTGTGTAACTCATTGTAAAATGAGACGCCATTTTCTAAAAATTAACTCTCAAGGGGCGGCCATTTTGTTAATTTCTTGTAACAAGCAGAAACTTGAATCGCGAAAGGCTTTTTCCGGTTTGAAAACCCTTCTGCAAGATTCATCACTAAAGCTGATCCAACAACAAATTAAATATGATCACAACAATTCCATAACTGCATGCTATAGGTATTTTAACAACCTTATATATCCAAAATAAACGCTTTGCGAAGATTGTCATTTGTATTTTTTAAAGGAAATATCTACATTTTCCCATTGCCATCATAAGAACAAATATATATATATATATATATATATATATATATATATGTATGTGGGCATCTGCAACGTCCGGATCTTTTATACGAAGCCTCTTTTGGCGGCGCTGTTCCACACGTTCCACTCTCAATCGTTCCACACCTTGCCATGCCACAGTGCTTTTCTTCATTACTTTCATCTCCAAATCTTCGGCCACACCACAGCACCGTGGCTTGAACGATTTATATACTGAAATATATAAAACCCTTGGCGACATGCTACATTTAGTGAGTGATCTGAATGACTACTTCATAGATCAGACTCTTTCAAGGTAGAATATGATTGATTAATTTTTGACCTTTTTTGTTATATTCGGTAAAAGACGTTAAATTACAAAATAAAGGCATGCATGTTCAATCAGTTACTAGACTTTGTACATGGCATGGAAGAAACAGACTTTGTGAATGCTATAACGGGAAGGGATTGCACTGTTAATTGTGTATGCATAGTTTTGTAATTGGCTAAACTTCAATAATTGTGTTTAAGCCACAATTTTAATTATGTTTTTCTCAACTACACATATAGAATGCCAATGAATAAATCTCTCGTTAACAAACATGAACAAGATCAGAGTTGTGTTGGAATACATTACGTTCGGCAATAAATACAATTAAACAATGGATTTGTTAACATCCTTGAACATAAAACACTGACAAATTTCTGCATCCATATAGGCACAAGAATTCGGCAAAGGTTTGCAAATCTTAAATATTCTCAATATACGCTAGTATTATTAATCAGGAAACATCGTTTCAAGTTGAAAATTATCAACATTTTCAGCACCAACTCAAGTGGCGGTTCAGATAATTATAATACTCAACCAAGACTTAAAGGCATGTCAAATTCTGATAATAAACAAGCCAACTCTTAGCTTTAGGGTAAATGAACCAATTAGCATACATTCCAGGTATCAACTTTCCATGTATCAACTTTCCTTACAAACTCTAAAACAATGTCAAGTACAGAAAAGGTTACTTCCATTTTTGGTAAAAAACCTGTGCATGACGCACCGCGAACAGCACTTATATACTTAAACCAATCACTTGCATAAAGTTCATAAAAATTAATTATTTCTGAAAGTTATCATGCACGTGCCGTTGTCGTTATTTGTAAATTTTGCTTAAACGAAATATCTACATATTTCTCCGTCGCAAATCTTTCCATTCTCATCATGAACTGAAAGTAAAATAACAAATATCTGCCATGATCACCGCGGTTGAACTGCCTCAACGAACAGACGATTTGAAAATATTTTAAACCCTTGGCGACGTCAGTGCTAAATTTAGTGAAAGCTCTGAACAGACTCTTTCAAGGTAGAATATGATAGCTTAATTTTTGAACTTTTTTTGTTATATTCGGTAAAAGGTTGCCTATTTGGTCAAGTAGACAAAACAAAGTCGTGTTCAATCAGTTGCTAGATATGCGCATGGAGAGGAGGAGTGGCTAAATAGCTCTTCGGGCATTTTATGAGACGAACAATCGGGGGGTCCCTCTCACTACACCTCGCACCACACGGTACGTTAGGGAACATGGCTCGTTTCCCCGCCCTTTTATAGACGCTCTCTATATATATAGCTAGCCCATTGAATAATTTGGCATTTGCTATCAGAAGTTCACTTGCAGCAGTTATCAGAAGTTCACGAGCATTGATCATCATGTGTAGTCGAATTATAACCGAGAAACAGAGAGCTTACCACTTGCGAAAAATGAGAACACGTATGCATAGAGTAGATGTCAACAACGATGGCTTCTTATCTCGAGAGGACTACGAACTCATGGGCATTAAGTTGACAGAATGCGGTGAAATGACTGAAAAGCAAGCTGAAGCAACACGCAGAGAGTTCTTGAGGGTAGCTGATGAGATTGGTCTAAAACCAGGAGTGAAAATTCCTATAGAGGATGCAGCCAAGAATGCCAGTGACTCACTGCTCGCCATGAACCCTAAACAGCAAAAGGCCTCCCTTGTCTCCAGCGGTATGATGTACGACCTGATCGACACAGATGATGACGGCTACATCTCCATACCGGAGTTCAAAGCATTCTTCAAAGTATTAGGCCCTGATATTCCTGAAGAAGGTGTCGTCAATTGCTTTAATATACTGGATACCAATGGCAATGGGCAGATAGCTCGTGACGAGTTTCTGGCAGCAGCTCATGAATTCATGCATGGTTTGGAAGAAAGCCCTATTGCGACTGCATTTTTTGGAAAGTTGGTGGATTGAATGCTGTAGG
Organism: Chrysogorgia sp. JL179-B06; assembly: GCA_035772405.1. Taxonomy (NCBI): domain Eukaryota; kingdom Metazoa; phylum Cnidaria; class Anthozoa; order Scleralcyonacea; family Chrysogorgiidae; genus Chrysogorgia; species Chrysogorgia sp. JL179-B06. The sequence continues at coordinate 6,448,769 of JAYKKM010000237.1, forward strand.
GAAGGAATAGAACTTACAAGCCAAATGACATTTAAGCATATAAGCATACGACATTTCACTGTTAATTATTACCGCATACATAGTTGTATTATCGTAAATCTAATGCAACTAGAAGATGGGGTCACTGGACCACAATAAACTTTGCTGCAGATGTTTGGAATAAATTAGAAGTTTCCCTACGTGAGGCTGAAACTCTAGCTATTTTTAAACATCGTGTTTCTAAAGCCTCTTTCTAGCATTTGTTATAATCCTAATTATTTTGTTGTGAAGTAATTTACAATATATTTATGCACAATCTGTAACTTATCCTTTTCCATTTTTTTTGTTTATTGTAATAATGTAATATATATTATCTCTAGGTATTAATTTTGTAATTAATGAGGACCCTTCTGTAAATCACTTTCTTGGTGAAGTTGGCTTTCCTCAATAAAGACTATTATTATTATTATTGATTCCATGTTTTGTTTCGGCCACAATTGTTTTGCCACAATTTTAATTGTATTTCACAAATACATTTTATATCTAATGAATAAAGTTCTCAAACATCAACTGAGTGGTCTCGAGTCATTTCCGCAGAGCTAATTCAAGGGGGTTCAGTGGTACCGGGTATGTTTGATAATTAGTACTCCGCTGTGTATACAATAGCGTAGAGTCTGGCTTCTATTAATAGCTCAAAAAGCGGACAAACAAACCAAATTTGACTCGCAAATGAGCTATTTCTTTTGTTATGGCCGCAAGAATTATGGGTAAAAGCGGACAAACATCGGCAGCACCGCGGTTAGGTCTTAATCGCTAATCCTGCAACATATTTATTGCATTTTCAATTTTATTTTTTACACTGAAACATTCTGAACATGGCGATTTTTATTTTCCACGTCGTTAAATGAAAGTGTATTTGCCAAGAATTTGGTTTAATGCGCAAACTTGAAAGGTGCTATAATGCGATGAAAAAATCATCGATCCAATTTTGATTTTATCTAAAAGTAGTTTAAAAAATAGGACAGAATGGCGTCCTCTCATGTTTCGCAAGTATCGCGGTTTTATATATACGCTCACAATGCTTACAATTACGTAGTCTCCTTCGCAGCCAGCCGTCAGTTCGAGTTCGTTCTCACTCCCCTCAAGGTATTAATTAGCGAGCCATTAGAACGTCTGCGAAGGAGGCTAACAATTACGGCGATCGCGGTAATTTATTTATTTACAAGCTTTGCCACATTGAGTAGCAGGGATACCCCACAGAGATTATCGCTCCATTACGGGTCCTTAAGATAAAAAATAAACTAACAGCGTATTTTAACAAAATTAAAAAAAAAACATTTAAAAAATAAACAAATTTAGACAGGGGACGACATAGGTGACATTTTACACATGCGGTTTTAAAAGTTTGCGGAATTTCGACATCGTACACGTGTTCGGCTGTATAATTATAATGTTTTAGCAGTTCAGATTTGAATTGACCAATAGAAATTAAGGTTAATTCTCGCAGATGGTAGAGAGTTGAATATCCTAGGACTAGGGGTTCTACAATAGAAACTGTTCTGAAAAGTTACGCTATTCACTTCAGGGATATTTAAAACAAATTCATTTGATCGGTTTGTACGTCTTGTTACACGGTTGGAGGACTTAATAGAAATGTAAGAGTCACATGAACCAACTAATGCTTTAAAAAGGTATACTAAGTCCAGGTACTCGTGCCAGTAGGACAGAGGTAAGTTGTTTATGTATGCCAAAAGTATCTTCTATGTGAACGCCAAAAGTATCTATATGAATGCCAAACGTAAAATAACGCATTGCGAAATACTTTGGAAACTTCTGACAGCATCTCATTTTAATAGTAGCTCGGCTGCCCGAGTTAACGCCTACCGGGCGTCTTATATGGATAGGATAGATGATTCCTGAACCGACTTGGTAAAGCCCGCTTTATATCAATTCTCGACGGCCTGACCAGAGGGTACTGTCAAGTACCTACGTGGGAGAACCACTTAAAGCATCTAGATGGCAGATCTTTTCCAGATTGAGAGAGGCGAACCTGACTGCCAAACCCGCAAAGTGTAAGTTTGGCATGAGCGAAGTTGTCTTCCTACAGTAGGTCACACTGTTGGTGCATGGAGTGGTACGACCAGAATCAGAGAATATTGATTTGTGATCAACAATTATATACATGGCGTGCGAGGTCTGGGGACCATGGATGGGGAGTTAGGATCAGTGAACTCTATATATGGAACGCTAACTCCCAGTCATAAGTCGGGTAAAAAGTGAGGCAAGGTTTCAGGCCCCCACGCGGTTTGCAGGTACATATTTTGAATGTTTTATTTTTGGATGTTAGAACAGTTAGATTATCCGCTCTTTTTAAGAAAACTACGTTCGCTACCCCAATACGCCGTACACATATTGTAAACACATAATTTATCTTTGTTTTAAAATATATTGTAGCTTTGGGAGTTGATTATTTCTCAAGAAAATGTTCGTCGAAGACAGCCGAAAGTTCGTGTTTTTGTTTACAAGATGGTATCCGTGACGAAAATTATATTTTTGTGCATGTTCGATTATCCGCTTTTACTAAAGAAAACTAAGTTAGCTACAGGGATAAAGCTGTACGTATATTGTTAATAGATCATTTATCTTTCCTTTAATATATTCTATAGCTTTGGGGGTGGTTTATTTCTGAAGAAAACGTTTGCCAAACATAGGCGAAAGTTTGTGTTTTTGTTTTGAAGATGGCGTGCGTATTACGAAGTCAGCTACTGAGCGATTCACCAGTTTAATCATGGATAGTGAAATAAATTTATTTTACTAGCTATCCATGGTTCAAGTAAGTTATTTACCAAAAATATTATAACGTCTACAATTCTACAAAAACGTTTAGGGCCTGAAATCTACCTGCAAACCGCGTAGGGGCCTGGAACTTTTTGCCTCACTTTTTGCTTTACGAGTTATCGTTCCAGTTCACTGGTTAGGATGAAACTCCAACCTCGTACCCAGACCCAAGCATCCCCGGCCGTGCGGGAAATGCGAATGGCTCTGGGACAATCCCATTGGATGAAACAGGGGTGTTAGGGTTGGGGTTACCTTTTACAACAAGAGTATTTCATCACATATTCGACCTGGTACTGATTTCCGTTGTGTTTACTATGAATTATTAATGATTTGAGATGATAAATATGTCAAATTGTACACGCCGGCTATCGGGGCCGCAACTGAAAAACGCAGCTTCTTACTAATCATGATCAAAGTTTCAGAAGTTTACTACAATTTAAATAACCAAACAGCAGTTAACTGTAGTTAAGAGACAACTGGGCCCAGTTTAGCTGAACAATTTTAACCGGAAACTTCTGACAACTGACAAATTTGGCGAAAAAGATACACAGTATATACCACGCTGGCAGCTCAAAAGTAGCCCGAGTTAACGCCGGGCGTCTTGTTTATATATAGCGTCGAGGTAATAGGACCTTTTGTCTTTTTTTAGAGAGAATTGTTGAAAACGTCTCGATGGCTGAAGAGTGTGTTCCTCTGAAAACATTGCAAAAAGAAGAAACTTGTTCAAATACGTTCGTCGACGGTCCGAGTGATGACGAAACAACGCCCGAGTTAGAAGATGAAAAACTAAATAGTAGCTCAGTGTCGTCTGCTAAGGACGTTCCCTTTATCAGGTGAGCTCGAATAATATGGCCGCAGACACGTTTTAGGAGCATTATACAATAGTCTCAATGCTCTTACAACAATACATTCTTAACGTTATTTATGTTACTTATAAAATTAATTATATTTCATTATAAAATCAAAATAGAATACATAAACAGTCAGTGCTACTAATTTTCTTTGGTGATGATTCCAGAGTTTGCAAAACGTCCTGTCGCCATGAATAAAGGTATTCGATTTTGGCACAAATAACAGATGAGGATAAATGCTCGCGGCGGAATTGTGGGAAGAGTAAATGCACGCACGTATAGAAAGGGAGGCCAATATTAAATATATATAATATTATGATCAATAGCGACGACCCAGATAAAAGAAAGGAGTTGATTGAGGAAAGAAAATCAACCGTTCAACTGTAAGAAGCTCTGGACACTCTGTTCTTAAAGAGACAAAAGATGTGAGATGAAAAAGGAAGCTGGTTGTGGTTGAAAAGGGGATACTTGAAGAAGGAAACAGAAGAACTAATATTAGCAGCACAAGACCAAAGACCAAGAACGAATTGAATTAAACGAATGATTGACAAAGGAAATATATCACCGAAAGTCAGCCATGCATGTCGTGTCAGAATGTAAACAATTAGCGCAAAATGAATATAAGAAATCGAGACATGATAAAGTAGCAGCAATCATCCACTGGAACATGTGCAAAAAATATGGTTTTCCTCACACGGAAAAAGTTACGAACACTATGTTGGCAGTTACATAAAAGTGCTAGAGAACGAAGAAGTAATAAATATAGACCATAATAAGCCTGACATTCTGATACTGGATAAGAAGATGAAAACCTATTTTATAATTGATATAACGTGCCAATTTGACACAAGAATTGTGAGGAAAGAGAGAGAGAAAGTTGAAGTCTACAAAGATCTTAAATATAAGATATTGAAATTTTGGAAGGGTGAAGTAGAGAAATTGTGCTGATAGTACCAATAATCATTGGTGCCCTTGGATTGGTAACCAGAAATCGACCTATCAATCTTAAGAAAATCGACTTCATGCCAGGAATAGAACCATTACAGAAAACCTGCCTGTTGGGAACAGCCAGGATCCTAAGAAATATACTGGACTGTTGAGTTATCTTATATACAGTTTGCTATCTTAAAGGGCATTGGCAATAAAAATAAGTACATTTTCGATCAAAGTACGTAACTTAAATAGCCGGAATATAGTAGTTTGAGGTTGTAAAAATGCTCGTAAAGCATATTAATTGCATTGTCAAAGTTGCTAACATGAATCATTGTCCGCCATCTTGGATGTATTTTCGATATGCGTGTGACGTCACAACCGGTAAAGCGAAATTTTTATCCAGCCATCTTTATAAGTTTGAGACTCGATTTTTGTGAATGTCTTCCTTTTTCAATTGAGCCACACCATTTTAAAAAGCATTGCGCGGAAACTCGGCTACCCACAGAGTATAGTTTCATCAGGTTTACCTCGGGTGTGACGTCACCAACATCCCAAGTTAATTAGGCAAAGTATTACAACAAGATGGCGGATGATTGTCTTTGCTTAAAATTAGTGCTGTTGTTTTGTACAAGAGTAGTTTTGTTTACTTGGATTACCTTCGTAAGCCTGTTAATTGTTAATCATAAAGTCAAAAATTTGAAATTGTGCTTGATGTAATTAATTGCCAATGTCCTTTAAGTCACGGGATATGACCTGACACTTTCCCGGAAATCACAACAAATCCGTGTAAATCAGAAATATTAATAAAATTTCAAAAGTTGTATATGAAGTTGTATATAAGTATATGAAGCCGTCAAAGGACGAGAATTACATAAAGAAGATTTATCAATATTTGGAATAATGTTAAACTTAGGAAAATACCATCACAATAAAGGTCAATATTAGAAGGAGGCTTGAAAAGCGTATGGCGGATTGTGAAATCCAAATATAAAGAAGCGAAAGAAAAGACGTGGGTAGACGAATATAGGTCCAAAGGTTTGGTGCAATCAGGATGATAATGCACATCATTGGTTGCAGAGAAATAACATGCCAACCAAAGTAGTAAGCATCGCGTCGATGTGTGAGCAGATGGTGGAAACTAGAATGAGAATTCAGATGACTAGAAGCTAGTATAGTGTGTGGAGACTAGATATTATATAGATTGTATAACATTTTGAAGACAACATAATTGAGACCACAATTAGGCATGATCGAGCACTACAGGCAGCAGCATTCGAATGGTCGAAGCAAAATCTATGGTACCAAGAAGCTTGGAGTCGAGGGAGAGTGGTTGAGACAGGAACCATGCAGGCGCTTAGGGATTATGAATTCGTCACAACTCAACATCATCGGCCTGATTTAGTCTTGGAGTTCTTGGATGAAAAGTAAATGATAGTTTTGCGATATGGTAAGCCCTCAAGAGCAGAATGTGGAATTAAAAGAAGAGGGAAAAGGAAATAATTATATATATAGACCCATTATGTCGGGGAGGCAGAAGTGTGTTAAGTAGGATGCAGAAATCCGTGATTTCTAACAGTCTGAATATCGCGAGAACGTTTAAAATGCCTATCCGGGTTTGGGGATTTTATATATTTGTGATCTTTGGAATCTCTTGAGAAGAATTGTAAAATATCTTGTCGTGCGAAAATTTCATCTTCACACCTTTTACCCTAGCCTGCGTGCAGACGCTTGTATACTTTTACCCCTGCTGAAGTGTTTTACTATTCACAGGAAATGACGTCAAAGCAGCGACACACAAAGACATTGATATTTCAGCAGTGAAATACAAAGGAAGTTTGGAAATTGAGCGAATTTTGTCTAAACAGGTGTGTTTAAATTTCAGAGCCAAACTTTCTTTGTATTTCACTGTTGAATTAATGTGCAATGACTTCGCGTGTCCCTGCTTTGACATCATTTCCTGTGAATTGTAAATCAACTTTAGCGTGGAAAAAAGGCATGAAGATGAAATTTCGAACGACAAGATATATTACATTTCTTCACTTGGTAGAACCCAAAGATTACGAATATGTAAAATCCCTAAACCCCGGATAGGCATGCACTTTAGATGGTGACGTAAACAACGATATTTACCTATCTGGAAAATATAACTTTTATAACTTTTCGAATTGTTTATGACTTTATGATATTTCGTATCTTTTAATACATTTAGTCTAGTTTAGTGGTGACTTTTGTACTCACATTTAGCTTATATATAGGTTACCCTTTGCGCCCTAAATTCTGCTATTTTATTTATTGGGAAACACACGTTTTATACTGATGCATAATAATAACGAAGAGTAAATGTGCGTGCAGGTAATGTTTGCATGAATAGAAAATCCTCGTGTATCGAAAAATTATGCTATCGATTGCTGAATTTTTAAACTTTTATAATAGGTATATCTTTTATCATCCGTGTGTTGCAAGCAATAAAAGCAGCATATATAGTGAACGTCAGTGGTAAAATAACGCGATGTTGTTTACATCTTTCTTACCTTTATAGAGCTGTTCGACGAGGATCTTCTTCGACATCTCTCTTTTTGAAAGAAACCAAACAAAAGGATGTTTGTGTCAGAGAGACTGATCGTCACAAACGAAATGCTTTTCATTATGCAATCACTAAACCGGATACTTTAAAGATTTTGCTGGAACGATATAAAACAGTTAAGTTTCGTGTTTAGACTCTTGTAAAATATTGAAAATATTGGTTGAACGCGGTTAATTAGGGTTAGGATTAGTGTAAGGTTTGGGAGTTAGGACCATGGTTTGAATTCGGGATACTTATATGAAACGTCAGCCGAAAGGTTGGTGTCACTACCGAACTAATCATGTGTAGGAGGTCTAACGTTTCGAGAGAAGACCCTTACATATTGAAGACCCCCCCCCCCCCCCCCTTACATATTGAAGCCCCTTACATATTGAAGACCCTTACATATTGAAGACCCTTACATATTGAAGGTCCTTACATATTGACTTACATATTGAAGACCCTTACATATTGAAGACCCTTACATATTGAAGACCCTTACATATTGAAGGTCCTTACATATTGACTTACATATTGAAGACCCTTACATATTGAAGACCCTTACATATTGAAGACCCTTACATATTGAAGACCCTTACATATTGAAGACCCTTACATATTGAAGACCCTTACGTGTTGAAGACCCTTACATATTGAAGACCCTTACATATTGAAGACCCTTACATATTGAAGACCCTTACATATTGAAGACCCTTACATATTGAAGACCCTTACATATTGAAGACCCTTACATATTGACTTACATATTGAAGACCCTTACATATTGAAGACCCTTACATATTGAAGACCCTTACATATTGACTTACAATATATTGAAGACCCTTACATATTGAAGACCCTTACATATTGACTTACATATTGAAGACCCTTACATATTGAAGACCCTTACATATGACTTACATATTCATGAAGACCCTTATATTGAAGAACCTTACATATTGAAGACCCTTACATATTGAAGACCCTTACATATTGAAGACCCTTACATATTGAAGACCCTTACATATTGAAGACCCTTACATATTGAAGACCCTTACATATTGAAGACCCTTACATATTGAAGACCCTTACATATTGAAGACCCTTACATATTGAAGACCCTTACATATTGAAGACCCTTATAATATTGATGGCCCTTACATATTGAAGACCCTTACATATTGAAGGCCCTTACATATTGACTTACATATTGAAGACCCTTACATATTGAAGACCCTTACATATTGAAGATCCTTACATATTGAAGACCCTTACATATTGAAGACCCTTACATATTGAAGACCCTTACATATTGACTTACATATTGAAGACCCTTACATATTGAAGATCCTTACATATTGAAGACCCTTACATATTGAAGACCCTTACATATTGAAGACCCTTACATATTGACTTACATATCGAAGACCCTTACATATTGAAGACCCTTACATATTGACTTACATATTGAAGACCTTTACATATTGAAGACCCTTACATATTGAAGACCCTTACTATATTGAAGGCCCTTACATATTGAAGACCCTTACATATTGAAGGCCCTTACATATTGACTTACATATTGAAGACCCTTACATATTGAAGACCCTTACATATTGAAGACCCTTACATATTGAAGACCCTTACATATTGAAGACCCTTACATATTGACTTACATATCGAAGACCCTTACATATTGAAGACCCTTACATATTGACTTACATATTGAATACCCTTACATATTGAAGACCCTTACATATTGAAGACCCTTACATATTGACTTACATATCGAAGACCCTTACATATTGAAGACCCTTACATATTGAAGACCCTTACATATTGACTTACATATTGAAGACCCTTACATATTGAAGACCCTTACATATTGACTTACAATATATTGAAGACCCTTACATATTGAAGACCCTTACATATTGACTTACATATTGAAGACCCTTACATATTGAAGACCCTTACATATGACTTACATATTCATGAAGACCCTTATATTGAAGAACCTTACATATTGAAGACCCTTACATATTGAAGACCCTTACATATTGAAGACCCTTACATATTGAAGACCCTTACATATTGAAGACCCTTACATATTGAAGACCCTTACATATTGAAGACCCTTACATATTGAAGACCCTTACATATTGAAGACCCTTACATATTGAAGACCCTTATAATATTGATGGCCCTTACATATTGAAGACCCTTACATATTGAAGGCCCTTACATATTGACTTACATATTGAAGACCCTTACATATTGAAGACCCTTACATATTGAAGATCCTTACATATTGAAGACCCTTACATATTGAAGACCCTTACATATTGAAGACCCTTACATATTGACTTACATATTGAAGACCCTTACATATTGAAGACCCTTACATATTGAAGACCCTTACATATTGACTTACATATCGAAGACCCTTACTGCTTACATATTGAAGACCCTTACATATTGACTTACATATTGAAGACCTTTACATATTGAAGACCCTTACATATTGAAGACCCTTACATATTGAAGGCCCTTACATATTGAAGACCCTTACATATTGAAGGCCCTTACATATTGACTTACATATTGAAGACCCTTACATATTGAAGACCCTTACATATTGACTTACATATCGAAGACCCTTACATATTGAAGACCCTTACATATTGACTTACATATTGAAGACCCTTACATATTGAAGACCCTTACATATTGAAGACCCTTACATATTGACTTACATATCGAAGACCCTTACATATTGAAGACCCTTACATATTGACTTACATATCGAAGACCCTTACATATTGAAGACCCTTACATATTGAAGACCCTTACATATTGACTTACATATTGAAGACCCTTACATATTGAAGACCCTTACATATTGACTTACAATATATTGAAGACCCTTACATATTGAAGACCCTTACATATTGACTTACATATTGAAGACCCTTACATATTGAAGACCCTTACATATGACTTACATAAGTCATGAAGACCCTTATATTGAAGAACCTTACATATTGAAGACCCTATATTGAAGACCCTTACATATTGAAGACCCTTACATATTGAAGACCCTTACATATTGAAGACCCTTACATATTGAAGACAGGACATATATTGAAGACCCTTACATATTGAAGACCCTTACATATTGAAGACCCTTACATATTGAAGACCCTTACATATTGAAGACCCTTACATATTGAAGACCCTTACACGTATACATATTGAAGACCCTTACATATTGAAGAACCTTGCATATTAAGGCCCTTACATATTGAAGACCCTTACATATTGAAGGCCCTTACATATTGAAGGCCCTTACACATAACTATTAATTTAAGAAATACGGATTTTCTAATCCCAAGATTTAATACTGTGACTCATGGAAAGCACTCCCTAAGATATTTAGGTGCTAAGTTGTGGAGCAAATTAGATGTTGAAATAAAAGGCAGTGTATCATTTACCAATTTTTAAACAAAAAATTCGAAAACAAGACATGAAACACTTATTACTGAAAACTGTCGGAACTGTATACTGTGCAGTACCTGACACATACATAAATTTATTGTATATATTATTTATTGTATATTGTATATTAATTTTTTAGCTTTATAATTATCCCTTTGTGTAAATTGTCATTTTAGGTTATTTTATATATATATATATTTCATACTCTATTGGATACTTAATTTTACCATAATATTATAATTTAAATAGTGTCCCCAATTAGTAGACTTAAGGTCAGCTATGTAATTTTATGACACTGAAATAAAGTTATCTATATCTATATCTATCTACACCAACCTTTTAGAGTAGTCTAATCTGTAACAACAGCGCGTTCTTCAGGGCTTAAGCTTATAACCTGAAAAAGGGCTTTCACCCCTTGTGACTTGCGGCAACTTTATTGTGTTTGTTCAGCGTTCCACTTGCTTTGCAGGATCCTGTTCTCAAGCTAGTTTTACTGCAAGAAGACAAGGATGGCGAAACTCCGATACATCGAGCTGCAAGTTTTGGTAATGCTAAGGTATGCTTATATATATACTTTATACGTATATATATATATATATAGGTAATATAGGTATTATAGGTAATATTACCTATTATACCTATATATATATATATATATATATATATATATATATATATATATATATATATATATATGTTGAATTAAAAAAAGAACAGGCAGACCAAAACGATGATGCTCCTAGCAGAAGGATCCACAAACATGGATGCAGGTTATGCTCTTGGATATTATTATATATGAATTGAAGAGAATGACAAAGAGCAAGAAAACTTCTTACCAGTCCAGATAAATTTAAAATATTTTGAACATTCGTTCTTCTTCAGTTAAACTTCTTCTTCTTTTCGTTCTTCTTCTTTTGTCATTCTCTTCAATTCATATATATATATATTATATAGATATATCATATATATATATATATATCCCATAATGTACTTTTTACAGTTCAATTTTCGAAATTGGCGATCTGTGTATTAGGATGAAGGAAAGGTTATGGCCGAGTCGTGGTTAGGTCTCTAAAGTATATAACTCAACACTGGAAATTTACCAGTTTAAAACAAATTTTACTTTTCCTTACAATATCTCTTCACCGGCGAATTCGGCGAAATATTATCTCGATTATATATCATCCCGAGGCCTAATATTTCGTTGAATTTCCCGAGCGGAACGTCTATAAATTATATATTATACCGAATTTAAATATATAAATTATAAATTATATATTATACCGAAAAACAGTTACTTTAACCGAATTTTAAATCTCTGGAACTCACTTCCTCTCTTAGTTTAATCCAGTTTTTCATCCAGCTCTTTTAAGTCAAACACTAATAATTAATTACTTTAATGTAGACAATGTTTATACTTGCACGGAAATCAATTTTGTACAAAATGTAAATCATCAGTTCACAGATGTTTTTAACTGACTGTAAAACTATTTTTAAATTTAATGTAAATAATTTAACTTATTATTTTGGCAGTTTATCTTGTTGGGTCTAGAGCCTGTTAAATTTGCCACATTGTACTAAATTTTTGTTTTAACACTTGCTATTATTTGATATCAGTACTCTCGAAATGTCTTTTTCACTGATCTCTATAAAGACTGGATCGAGCAACTATTGTTCAGAAAATGAAGCTGGAAATAGCTCGTGGCGGCCATCTTGTTGGGATCACGTTATATAGCTTTACTATAGGCGACAGAGACTTTCTGTCTCTGATATTTTAAGATGCTAAAATGAATTAGTTGTCCAAGGTTTTCCCATAATATAGAACTGCACAAACTACGGCTCCATAACAATGTAATTATCTGAGTATAAACACCAAATATTAAATTTAATATGTGTATTCAAAGATTTCAAGATTAATATAAAAGGTTTTTTCAAGAACAAATCTAAAATATTTATCACAAATTTGGAAATTAAACGCTAATAAATATCTATGTAAAATCTGACTGCTACAACCGGGTCTCCGAATCAACGCATCAGCCTTAATTCTAACCGCTGGGTCAGAACAGTCAAACATCATATACATATTTATACATAGCCCCAACTCTCAAATCTCTACAGGAAGACATCCATCTTCGACGAAGTAGAGCGAAGCCTCTCGCAGGACTTCCTCAAGTAGCGAGCTTATCACTGGCTCTTGTATACAGGAGGCTTTAGAACAATTTTAGATGAAGAGACGATTTATTAATGGTCAAATATATGTAGATGAAAAATCTGACTGCCCCAATCTGGAATAGAAGGCCGAGGTCTCCGAATCAACGCATCGGCGCTCTAACCACTGAGCGATTGAGACATATTTTTCATATACATATATTTGACCATTATTTCTCTCTTCATGTAAAATATGTTTCGTATTTACTGTAATTCCATGTTCTTTTTATCATTTGTCTCTGTAGTCTCTGGAAATTCTTTATGAACATGATAATGTGTTGATGAAGCTACGAAGCAATGTGATGAAATGTTCTGTTCTGCATTTCGCCGTCAATAGCTGTTCATTAGTTGCTGTGCAGTTCGTGTTAAACAAGGATCCAGAACAAACGTTCATGGTCGACAGTATGTCAAGGACCCCCGTACATTATGCAGCTACATTAAAACACAAAGATATCATAACTCTTTTAATATCCAAAGAAGCCGACATTAAGAAAATGTAAGTCGCTAAAATGTATTTATATATTCCACATGGCATGCATGTTTTCCTTTGTCAGTTCTTTTTGGTGAATATATCCAATAAGCCAGTTCGTATTGTCGACTGCGCATCAGTTCGTAATGTCGACTGCGCATCAGGCTAAACCACAATGGACATTTGCATTTCTATTTACACTTGCTAGTTGCAAATTCGTTATATTGAATTCCCTAGCCTGATGTTATGAATTGAAATAAGTTTTATCCCGACGCAGAATACGTCATTTTGATGCGCAGTCAACATTAAGAACTGGCTTATAGCCGCTGTCAACGTTGTATGCCTTCTTTTAAATTACACTATCGCCGACCACGTCTGCTTCGTTAAACTGCCCCTTGTCGTAAAAAACAGCTTTTCGGCCATCTCTTCCATTTCCTTCTTGGACTTAGAAAACCACCAAACCTATCTTGTGGTCGAAAATAGATAGATAGATATATTTGGCAGTCGAATTTTGGGGCAGTCGAATTTTGTTCGGGAGGACATTCCACGTCCTGCATGTGAAGAATGATCGCTGGAAAGTTAGTGTTTTTTTCAAGATCAGGGGTCGAGCAGGTTCTAGTTGTCCTCTTTGGTATATGTATGGAGTGGGTATGATTTCAGGGTTGATTTTAGCCAGGCCATTCACAGTTTTGAAAAACAAAATCAAATCGAGGTATTCGTGCCAGTATGTTACCGGAAGTAGATTTAGTGATTGCAAGCGTTGTTTATAAGTTGGCAAAGTGCGAAACGGGAGGCTCATTATTATCTTTGTTGCTCGTCGTTGAACTGATTCGGTGCGTCTAATCAATTCTACAGATTGTGGGGACCATACTTGGGTTGCATAACCGAGATGTGGACGGACGATCGATATAGGCAGTAGAGGGTGCGACGGACGCAATGGTCAGTGATCTCGGCAGTCAGTGATCTCTCTCAATGACTTGTTTGCCTTAGTAATTTGGACAACAACTTGTCTTGACCAAGTTAAGTCGTTTGTTATTCACACACCTTATAGATCTCGTTCTGCCTCGAGATGTTCGATTGGTTTACCTTCGAGATGATATGTATACTTGACCGGCTCCTTTCTTCGGGTAATGCTTTGAGACTTCGTTTTCATCTCGTTGAAGAAAAGACCAGAGCGCAGTGACCATGCATTGAGATTGTTGAGATTGTCTTGGAGGGATTCTGCGTCACGGCACTAGAATCGATCGTTTTGAAGAGCTTTGTATCATTAGCAAAACAGGCCGAACATCTGAAGACAGAACAGAGTTGGGTAAGTCGTTGACATACAGTAGGAAGAGTATAGGTCCAAGGATCGATCCTTGTGGTACGCCAGATGTTACGGGGAGTGTAGATGATGTACAGTAGCTCCGGGTATGGTGACACGCTGCCTATACGCCCCAATAAGTACGAACCGAACCAAGAGTAGAGACTACCGCAGATGTTAAATTCTCGTAACTTCACAAGTATTTGACTGTGGCGCACTTTGTCGAAGGACTTTATCTAAGTAAATCATTTCGCTTTGTTTGCCATTGTCAAGTTGATATCGATTGAGGTAGGCTGGCTTTCTTCGACGAAAGTTTGAACACAGACCAAAAGCATTTTGGGTTACGTTTCAAGTCGGTAGAAAGCGAAGCGAAAAAGTTATCTTGAGCATCCGAGACCATGCGTTTATAACCTCTGAACGAAGATCTTTACATATTTGACCATATATTCACTGGCAAAATGTTTCAGTTTTCTACGTGCTGATTCCTTTTTCCGAATAGCGTATAGAATCTCGCAGGAGTAGTGAGTATATGGCGGTACCAGCGCATTTTCACTTTTGAGTGTCTCGATTATCTACCTTGGCGGTCTCAGCGAATTTTTCATTTTGAGATTCCATATATGTTAGTCTGGGCAAATATATGGAACACTCAAAAGTGAAAAATTCACAGTTACCGCCAGGTAGATCGAAACACTCAAAAGTGAAAAATTCACAGTTACCTGGTGGTAGATCGAAACACTCAAAAGTGAAAAATTCGCTGTTACCGCCATATACGAGACTACTAGGTGGTCTAGACAATGTGTTGCATGGTTTGGGGGTCCAAGCCATGTCTCAGCTTGTGGGCTACAGGGTGAGGGACGTAGGTGTGTCGTTAGATGTGACCCTGTTGTGGGTAGAGGTGTCGTTAGGTGTGACCGTGTGGTGGGTGAGTTTGTGGGTTCTGCTGCAACTGCAGGTGTGGATCTATTATATGGATTTGACTTTTCCATTTGAGAAATCTATTATATGGATTCAACGTTTTCTATAGTGTGGATCCATTTGAGAAATCTATTATATGGATTCGACTTTTGCAGAAAACCTCACTTTCTTTGCGCGGGCCAAAACGAACGCAGGCTCTGGGTATGAGATCGCGTAATGCGTTCAATTAGGCCAAAACCAAAACCAACTTTTGAACCAACTGGTTAATTTATGGGTCAGTTTTTTATTGTCTTGTGTGTGTCTCGTGATATGAACACAATAAACACGCTAGAGACACGTCTCTTGATGTTGAGTAATTAATTTATAGGTCAATTCGTGAGATTATAATATTATGTCTTTCTCATAACATGAACGCGATAGACATGCTATGAGGTTTCTCTTGGTGCTGAACGAGTTCAAAAGAAGTGAGAGAGTGTATGTATCGAGGAAAAATGGTATTTTAATTATGTATCGTGAGTTTTCCATATGTAGACATTAATGATTCACATTAGTTATTCATTAATGATTCGCGAAGAAATCAGTGGCATGACCCGTGCCATGACGGAGCTTGTATGTCTGATACAAAATGTTGCTGATTTACGTAAACTTTCCGTTCGATTTTCTCAGCCAAAATAATTTGATGTCTTTAGGATTTTCGACGAATGTGAACGCTTACATGCTATATATCGCGTCCGTGTTGTGTCGGGTGTACGATATCTCACCTTCGGCTACATGCTATCGCGTCCGTGTTGTGTCGGATATACGATATCTCACCTTCGGCTCGCTTCCGCTCATATGTAATTAGATAGTACTGTCTTCTTCGTTTGGCTTCTCCTCGGGGATGCCCCCTCTAGCCATATGGTTAAATACGTGTTTACTAGTTGTCAGTCCACCTGATAACAACCCTAAACAAGGGAGGTAGGGGGATACGTATGATATAAACTTCTCTACGTCTCCTTTTAATAGCTGGTCAGTGTTCAATTCATTTTCAAGCTTCTCAGGTGACTCAATAGCGTCGAACCCCCCCTAACGCTTGCGAGAACTTGCTTATTAAAAGGTCACAGAGGAACACGTTCGCTCTCTTCATTCTTTTTGCCTCCCATTCTTCGTAGATCCTATCGATAACTTTAGCTGACGCTTTTTTAATGTGAGCAACCGATTTGTCCAATTCTCCATCCTCAGCGAGTTTAGTCAGTTCGTCTCGTTTTTTGTCGACGTCAGTTTGTGGGGCGTCGTCGACTTGTGGTGTGTTGTTTAACTTCTTCCGCAATAGTGGATTCTGCGTCTTGTATCTCTTCAATGAGTCCGTCAATTGTCTCAAGATTTTTTGTCTTGCGCTTTGGCATGTCCTATACTATACAATATGTTTTATTTTTGCGGAGTACTACTACTTCGTATGAGTACGGGTGTCTTAGAAGTATCTCCAATCTTGCGTATTCGTTGTCTTTTAACTGTCTTATATATTACTTTCGAAATCTCCGCTTTATCTACACCGTTAAGATAATCGTCTACGATGGTTTCATATCGTTTCTGTTAGGGTTATATAGAACGTCGCTAAGATGTCGCCAAATCGTGAGATGTTCTCACGATTTGGTTTACTTGGATAGGTTGTAGTGTCTAGCGCTAATGGCTAGTTTGACTATAGTTCACTGGTTCTATTTTTTACATCCTGTCCACTAGCACAATCGTCTAATATTATTAGTGAGTTAGTGCCTTTATAAATCCAAGAGGTAATATGTCATACCAACATGTTAAAAGGTGTTTTCATATAGAATACTACATATTTTAGTATTGGATTGATTCAGATCGTTATTGATGAGGTTTACGAGACCGTCGGAGAGTGTGAATATTCTACACATGACGTTCACATTCTGTTTCCCGGTTGCGACTTTCGCGTTATCTTCAATAGATCTAAGGTCAACAACCAAAGCGAAACCATCTTTGTAGGTTTAACTCTTTCCTGTCCGGCTGAAAAACATCTAAAATTGAACTACAGTACCTCGTTGTCCTATCGATATCTCTGGAAATACCCATAACTGTTGCGAAACCTATACATTTTCTGAAAGCCCGACATTATGTTAATATAAATTAGCATTAATTATCATAAATCAGGTTGAAAAACCTCCATTTTGCTAGAAAACGCCATCTTGGGCGCCCGTGTAGCATCATGAAAATTCAAAACGCCACCAATTGCAGAGTTGTTTATGAAACGAAATCAAATGTGCCTGGCGCTTGTCGAATTTCAATTTTTAATATTGCGTTACCGTGTGCCGTGTTTTTCGATTGACGACTTCGGGGTCTTCTATGACCCCTTTTGACTGTGTCGGACAGGAAAGAGTTAAAGAAATAAAACATATAGTATTATATAATGGGGAGACCTAGAATATACCAAACCAAAGAAGAAGCTCTTATAAGAGCGGTTAGAGCGCAAACTAAGGAGTGGATGAACACTCACAAACAACATTTTTCTTGTGTCTCGACACTCTCTGCATGGATCCCTTTTTACAGGATTCTTATGTAACACATGACACCATGCACATAAAACACTTGTCATCGTTGTTCTTTATGTTGATTAGACCCTTCAACGAGTTCCTTAACTCCGATGGTAACTCAATATAGCTCGATCCTCTCAGAGGCTCAAACACTACCACATTAATAAAATGACCGTCAATATTGTCCACAATCCACCCAGACTCTTCTGACAGCCACACAGACACACGACTAACTATCTCCTCACTAGCTCGCCTCGTAGTCTTGCTAATATCACCACTACTAACTACTGCCTTAACTACACTACTAAAGATGGCTGTCTTAAACACAGACTTGTCGTCATCAAGTTGTTTCTTTAAAGTTACTTTTAGTGTCTCAATGAACTTTTAGACCTTTTAATTGCTCTAACTCTCTCCTCAAAGTTTGACCTACAGCGACTCTAGTCTTGTTGAGCTGTGTTAGTGGGTCCTTACTGTCGACCATGCGTCAACATTGTACGATTTAGTATACCCTCTGAAAGCAGCTCTCCTTTGTATCACTGTAGGAAACATATACTATTAACCCTTCTAACATCTTCGTCTGATGTGTCCTCATGAAGACGTTTACGTTGCTCACTTAAAAAGAATCTCATTTCATCAAGTCTATTTCACCTGTCTAGTTTCTCCAACGGGGCAACTCTCTCTCTAACGAATGACGGGATGTCTCTAACCCTCTGTCTAACAGCACTGTCAATAACAGTTTGTCTAGAGTCTTTTCTAATCAGATCCCTCCATGTGTACCCTAACTGTTTAGCTTCAGTGAGATAATTCACTGACAATCTCCTCATAAAGTTCATATTACTATGTAGTGTTGGTAAACCATTAAGCCTTTTCACGCGAGAAAACACACTCTCACTCAACTTACCATCCACACCGTCCTAGAGGAACCCACAAACTCACCCACCACACGGTCACACCTAACGACACCTCTACCCACAACAGGGTCACATCTAACGACACGCCTATGTCCCTCACCCTGTAGCCACAAGCTGAGACATGGCTTGGACCCCCCCCCCCATATTTGCTCAGACTAACATATATGGAATCTCAAAATGAAAAATTCGCTGGGACCGCCAGGTAGATAATCGAGACACTCAAAAGTGAAAATGCGCTGGTGGCGCCATATGCGATGGATCAAGAATACTCGTCAAATTTTGTTTTTGGATTGCTGAACGAAGTCCATTAAAGTCCGCATCTATTATACCCATTTTTTTTATTACGGCGATAAACATTCGTGACTCCTTGTACATAGTGCCCTTAAACAATACCTCGGCACCAGCGGTATGTTCCCGCTGTAACACATGCCCTTTTCTCAATCCCACTACAGTTATTACTGCCGCCAAATTCGACCACACAATCCGTCATGCTTTTTCATGCACGTCCACCAACATAATTATTGCATTTCTTGCGATAAATGCCCTAAAATCTACATCGGTGAAACTGGGCCCGACGCCTTTCAGACAGGTTTGCTGAACATCTTCGTTCCGTGAGGATCATTGATGGTGACAAACCTGTAGCCCGCCACTTCAACAGCTCCAACCATTTGGTTTCAGACATGAAAGTCTGTGCCACCCTTCCCATCTCCGGTGGCAACGATAACCGCAAGCGGCAAGAGAAGCGTCTCATTTTTAAACTTGGCACCACACATCGTCTTGGTCTTAACGAACGTTTTTCTTTTATTTAATTTCCTAAAAGTTTTTTGTTATTTTAGTTTGCTTGGAACTTTTTATTATTAGCTTATGCACTTTCATTCCTTTTCAAGTCTTTGTTTCTATTATTATCGCCTAATCCCCTTGAATATTGGACCTGTCATTTCTCCCACCCCCTCAGTCTGCTTATTGATCGACTGTAAAAATAGCAAATGATTTAACTTTTCCCATCTCATTAATTATTAGTTAGTTTATTTCCCGTGCATTTGATTGGCTACTTTCTACCTGTGACACCCTTTTGGCATATATATAAGCCCTATTTATTTTATTTCATCTCGTCTTACTCTGATGAAGGGCTCCGCTCGAAACGTCAGTATCTCGTCACTAAATTCTTGGCAGTTTACCACCTTTTCACTTTGCTATATATTCAAAACACTGTCTACGCAGCACTCTACTTTTTTACTACTCTCGGATATATATATATATATATATATATATATATATATATATATATATATATATATATATATATATATATATATATATATATATATATATATATATATATATATATATATATATATATATATATATATATATATATATATATATATATATATATATATATATATATATATATATATATATAATGATATACTTATGGCATAAGTTACTTCCGGTGAAATGGCTGATCGTTACTTTCCCGTAAAAACTTTTTCCCACAATAAATCATTTATTTTTCCCACAATAAATAAATCGGTCTTTCATGTAATAAAAGACCTCGGTCTGATATTTTCCCGTAATGACCGCGCTCTCGGTTAATAAGAGGTTATTATTTTGAGGCACCTCGCGTATATGTGATTTATTCACTTCGGGCATCAAAATAAATATACGTCAAAATAAATATACGTAACCTTTAAATTACTTATTTTTTAATATACACCACTTGTTTTAAAATAATGTACCACTCTGGATTCTATACGAGTGCTTTGGTAAAATGATTTTCTCTGTATAACAATCTTGAATGTGGTGAAAGATGCAAAAACCCTGGATTCATATTCACTTATATAGCTCATGCAATCAGGGTTTGTTGAGTTCCCTTATAGCTCATGCAATCAGGCTTTGTTGAGTTCCTTTAGAGCTGCTAGTATCATTGGAGGCCTATCATGATCCGTTCAGCTTGTCCTGCCAAACCTTCATGATATTATCAAAATGCATGCATGCATTCTTGTTTACAAATCCCTAAATAATTATAATGTGAACCATTCAAGATTATTTCACTTTAATAAGTTACGATCATGGCACCTAAAATAAAACTTGCTTCATGTCGAAAAGCTTTCTTCCATATGGGAGCTGTAACATTTAATGATCTCCCTACTTCAATTAGAAGTGTATCTACTTTGAACGATTTTAAAGCGAAACTATCTGGTTATTTTTCTCCATCCTACATATTTTTTATTACCTATGCTCACATAATTTTATTTCTCTTCTTATATTATCACTTAGTTACTTGTTCTATATTTTATCTTCTGTCTAGTTTTAAATTTGTAATTGAACTCAGTCAGGACTCTTAATGATACCAGTAATTATATACTGATGAGATTATCCTGAATAAAGATTACTTCACACATCCTTTGTCACGTCACAATTCTATGCTTTTTCTTTGCAGGGATGCGAACGGTCAACTTCCCATTCACTTAGCTGCGAGTAAAGGTCTTTTGAATATTGTGGAACTACTTATCAAGGATGATCTAGACTGTATTGACTCTCTTGATCACACACAACAAACACCTTTAATAATTGCAGCAAAGAACGGTTTTCCCAGTGTCGTGCTCTACTTATTAAGTGAACAAGCAGATTATAAACTGACAGATAACCAACAGTTTTCTGCATTTGACTGGGCAGTAAAACATGGCAAATCTGACGTTATTGAAGTATTCCTTAATAATGACTACTGGAAAGAGGTAAAATATCTGGGAACGTAACCCAATAGAAACTAAGATTGAAAATTATTTGTATACAGTAATTGGCGAATGTGCTAGCTTAAGAAATAGAAAATGGCCGCCCGTATACTTATATACTTATAAAGCCGCAATCGACGGGAAGGATATTTTGCGAGTGTGGAAATTTTCTTCACGCCTCTGTGAATCTAGAGCGGCGCTCTGACAACTGAGCCACGTAGGCCGTTGCTGAGAGCGAGTGTGAGTTCTAGTATATATTTATACTGTATTTATACTTATATATATTATACTTAATATATATATATATATAATACATATACTTAATATATATATATATATAGCAAAGTGAAAAGGTAAACTGCCAAGATTTTTAGTGACGAAATACTGACGTTTCGAGCGGAGGATTTGAAGGGCTATATATATCCAAAACACTGTCTACGCAGCTCTCTCTCGAGTATAGCTTCTCAAACGAACCAGTATTTTAAGAGAAATTTGAGAGAAAAGTTGGCTTAATTTATGTATGAACGTTTATTACCACATTTACAAACAACGTCTCGGTTATGATTTTCTTTTGTGTTTTCCTCATGAATTATTAATGATTTGAGAGAGAGTTTGTGAGAATTATTTATTATTATTATTATTATTATTGCAATAATATTTTAATTATATTATTTCGTTTTTGAGACCAAGGGAATATTTCTCACGGACCGACCAAAATGGTAAATTATTTATTTATTTTTTCCCTTAACTTAGGCTTAGGCTTAATTAATTGTTTTTTGGTCGTCATCAGTATTTTTAATCAGTGGACAAAAAAGGAAAGTCTGTGCTTTTACCTTCGTCAAAGGAAATTGTTCAGATAAAAACTGAAGTTCAATATGTTCAATCTCGTTTGAGTTCATTTACAAATGTTTTTAGAATATTTTATATTATAAAACGCATTTAAAACTGAAATTATGTCGAGCGTTCATACCGACATACGGACCGCTCGTTAGCCGCTTTGGTAGGATACGGACCGGAAAAAAACGTTAAGGAACGTTATTTGTTGTTTACGAATGAACAGCCACTCATATTGTAAGTTGTACATATTAAAAAAACCTGCAATATTAAGGATTCTTATTTTTCGAATAAAAACGTTGATATTGCTAATTATGTTATGTTTTGTTACTAGATTATTACTGGATCAAATCTTGGCCCTGAAAAGTGTTTAACTGCGTTGATTGAGAGGATGCCTGTCACATCTTTAATATTACTGGATAAGTGCATCACGGTTAAAAACACGACAAAACAGCTAAAAATATATAAAGTTCAATACGACTTCTTTTGTTTGGAGTCAGGAGGTAAAGTAAAGATGATCAATATTGCGAATATACCGTTCAATTCATTTTGCAGGTCTACCTAAACTGACGCATGCTAATTGGGTGCGTAGCTCATGTGCAAGATCGTCTGGTTTGGCAGCAAAGTTTCTATAGGTTGATTTGAAGACAAACAAACAAGATTTTAAGTAAAGGAAATCAATGGGAAGGATATTTTGCAAGTGTGGAAATTTGCCAAGACCTATAACCAAGACCAGTTGCGAAATATGCAACTCCAACTCCAATAGCACTTTTAGGAGATGACGTCAGTAGCCATGTTTGTCCGCAATTACCAGTAATTCTTGCGGCCATAATAAAATAAATAGCTCATTTGCAATTCATTTGTGAGTCAAATTTGGTTTGTTTGTCTGCATTTTGAGCTATTAATAGCAACCAGACACAGTACTATTGAACTCACGTGAATCTAGTGCGACGCTCTGACAACTGAGCCACGTTGGCAGGGCCGTACTCCTAACATTTTACAGGGGGGTGTAAGCTCACGTCAGCCGACTGACGCACGAGCTTGTATCTACCCCCCGTAGACTGCAGGTAGGCCATAGCTGAGAGCGAGTTATGAGTTCTAGTATATATGGTTGACGGTAATGCTGGAGAACATATATAGAATATATTACGAATAATGTTTATCATTTATAGACCCGGAGTGAGGGGATTTCGACGAATTCCCCTATAAATGATATATTATACCGAAACAATCTTGAATGCTGTCTTGAAACGTCTTGAAACGTCTTGTTGTTCCTCCATTGTTTACAGGCTCGTCTTGGTTTACGCGCGAGTACTGGGTACGAGCGGGGTATTCGAAGTCGAATTCCCCGCTGATGACGTCATCAGCGGGGAATTCGAGTTTAAATTGACTGGTCACGTGGTACAAATCTAGCTCTTTGATTGGACAATTTATAGTTGAGGTATAATATTGGCATTTATACTTGATAATTTGTAAAGGAAATCAATGTGAAGGATATTTTGCGAGTGTAGAAAGACCCAACCGAGGACCAGTTGCGAAAAATGCAACTCTAAGGCCTTCGTCGAGAATTGAACCGGCATTACCATCAACCATATATATATATATATATATATATATACTAGAACTCACTACTCGCTCCCAGCAACGGCGTATGTGGCTCAGTTGTTAGAGCACCACACTAGATTCACAGAGGCGTGAGTTCAATTCTCACCGAAGGCCTTGGAGATTGCATTTTTCGCAACTGGTCTCGGTTGGGTCTTAGAAAATGTCCATACTCCGCAGAATGTCCTTCCCATTGATTTCCTTTACACAACAACAAATTGCTTTAGAAACATAATTCAGTTCTTGTCTCGATGATTTAATAACAAAGCTATAAATATATTAATACAAATAGACGTAAAGTTATAGTTAAAAACCAACAGGACTTAAGGCACATTGGCAACAAAAATTAAGTTTGTCTAATGTGAAAGAACTCGTAAAATGATAGAGCATGGATACAGTAACACCTTTTACAACTTTTCCGTATTTTATTTCGTTTTTGAAATAGTTCAGTTTGCTTGATATGTAAATGAGATGGTCTCTGATGACGTCAGGTGCAGGGTAGAGAATTTTCACTCATTAAAATATTAGTTCAATCTTCAAGTTTGTTCCACAAATTTACTTGAAAATGTGCGTATAATAACGCCTCATGATAATGAACGTTGTAAACTTAGCAATCACTGAGATATATGACATTTTTTAATGAGTGAAAATTCTCTACCCTGCACCTGACGTCAGAGACCATCTCATTTACATATCAAACAAAGTGAAATATTTCAAAAACGAAGTAAAATACCGAAAAGTTGTAAAAGGTGTAACTCTATCATTTTACGAGTTCTTTCATATTAGACGAACTTAACTTGTTGCCAATGTCCTTTAAAAACGAGGAGAAAATAACCAAAATCCATATAATAAATTCCTTACTAACCCTAACCCTAATCCTAACCCAAATCCTAACCCTAAAACTGACTTGGGTTGATGTTATAATAATTTTAAATTTCGGTTGCTCATATATCGAGAAAGGGCCGCTGAGGTGTTATTGCACCCCATTTCCCTTATGTTTTATTCCACGTGATTCTTTAGGTGAAGGAGGTCCCACATATGAAGCACTTTCTTCTATGATTGCGAGCAGGAGGGAGGAATGTCTTTCTCATCCGCTGTGTGCCAAGTATGTCAACGTGAAATGGCGAAAGAGAGGATGGAAATACAACTTAGCCACCATCTTTGTTGCGTTGTTGTTTCATATCTGTCTGATGATCTTCACCACTCATGTTCGTGGACAGATTATAAAGCACACTGAAGTCCATAACAGTAAGTGTATGTATAGTATAAAAAATCTGTTCGAAATGATAAAGGAATATACCAAATGGTTTTCTGCATGTGCAGGCCGTGATCCAAACGATGTTGCGAGATTTTTGAAAAGCATAAACTAAATAATTTTCAACAGCAGAAGCTAGGCGGGGGGTTAGGGTTAGAAAACATATTAGGTGGGGGGTTAGGGTTAGAAAACCCATTAGGCGGGGGGTTAGGGTTAGGATCTTTGTTGTGTTGGGGTTGGGTTCTAGCATTAACGCTCTTAATTTGATCATTATCATCATTTTAACAGGAATGGTTGATTGATCATTATAGTCATTATAAGAGTGAGGATATGCTGTCATATGTGACATTTGTCCAACCAAACGATCCCAAGAATACCCGCGCGCCAACTCTGTACTCAGCCCCCGGGGAAGGCTAAAAGGGATGACTCAAAAGGACCTTCACATTTTTTAGAACTACTAATCCTAACCCTAATCTCAATCCAAATCCTAACCCTAACCCTAACCCTGATCCTAACCTTGATCCTAACCTTAAACCTAGCCCTAACCGTAGCTATCAAAAAAAAAAAAAAAATACCCAGAAAGGTCCTTTTGAGTCATCCCTTTAGCCTTCCCCCAGCCCCCCACTCCCCTAGGAAAAGGCCAATACATTTTAAGGCCAATACATTACAAGTTTTGTTATTGACCTAGTCATACTTTGCGTAATAGCGATGCTTTCACTGATTAAGCTTGTACAACTAGTGACGTCTCAAGCCAAAATATCAAATACTTACACCATGACAACGGCAAACGATAAATAAAAAATTGAATGGGATTCTTCATTATTCAATACATTACTTTGAAAAACAATATGGAATGTCGATTTTTTCATTTCATAAACACATTAAAGTGCCTATTCAATGAAAAATTCAGTTGTAAAATAACTCTTTTGTTTGAAAGAACTCTTGAAACTATAAAGGCTAAGAATTTACGGTTACCACTGAGTAAATTAATAAAATACAAAACAATGGACGCTCCGAAAAGGGTTAACATTTTATTCAACGTTTCGACTAACTTGCAGTCATCATCAGGAATGATACTAGTGTAACACGATCTACTATATGTACAGAGGTGATGTAGTGATGTCATACATGCAAATTACTTAACAACAAAGCTCTGTCGTTTACAAGTTCACTTGCCCTGGATGCTATGATGCCTCCTATATTGGCAAAACTGACCGCTGCCTCATCACGCGTACCACCAAAAAGGACTCAACTGAGCAGCGACGTTTTAAATACAGTGATCGCTTAAAAATATTTGCTTGGTGCAATGTAAAATGTTTGTTGTTGAGATTTCATTGCATGTTTTTGCGATGGATCCTGAACTAGGGATCTTCACTGGTTGCCAGTGAGATCAAGGATTGTTTTTATAAGATACTGATAATTACTTTCAAAGCTTTATATGGCCAGGCACCTATTTATATTACTGATTTACTGACTAAATATAAACCTACTCGTACTTTAAGAACATCTAACCGAAATCTGCTACTTGAGCCAAAATCCAAAACGGTGACTCATGGAGACAGAACATTCTCAGTTGCCGCACCAAAACTGTGGAATTCATCACCACAGGAAATTGGAAGCATTGATATTTTAAGTAGTTTTAAGTCAGCACTTATAATACTTCTTTTTTAAAATTAATAATGTTTTGTTCATAAATATATAGTGGTAATATAGAGACTGCTATTGTTCAACGTATAGATATACCAACAGCAGAAAAAGAAACAATCAGAGCCAGAGTTGCACCCACACTTCGATCGAGCCAGAAACCATGAATAATTTGTCGAAAAGTAAACAACAAGCTATATCCAGATTAAAAAACGATGATTCAATTGTTATTGCGCCTGCTGATAAGGGACGCGTATAGCCGTTGTGATAATGAATAAATCCGAATATAGAGAGAAGATGGATACTCATAGTTTGGTAAATGATGAACAAACATACAAGAAACTAATAATAATAATAATAATAATAATAATAAAGACGTATTAGGAGCATTATACAATAGTCTCTACTCTCTATGCTCTTACAACAATATATTCTTAATGTTACTTATAAAACTAATTACTCTTTGGAGCGATGGAATGTTTCATTGCTAGAACCCTATCTGAAATATTCTTTACCCTGTTTTCTTCAGGAAGATATTGAGAGAGAGAGTATAGAAAAGCTTGAAGAAAAAACAGACAAACTATCACCAATAGACCACAGCTGGTAGCTCAGTCAATCAGAATGCTGAATTTGAAATAGACAACTAGTTTGGTTGATACTAATATATAATATACACTTGAATTGATAATTGCCCAGTTTTCAGGTGAATTAGTGGATAATGGATATATATATATATATATATATATATATATATATATATATATATATATATATATATATATATATATATATATATATATATATATATAGGGTCGCAGGGTCGCGGGTTCAATTCCTACCGGAAGGCCGCTAAGTTGCATTTTTCGCAACTGGTCCCGGTTTGGTCTTAAAATGTATGTATTCCAACACTCGAAATTTTCCTTCACCGTAAATCCTTTCAACATGTAGTTTGATCGAGTGAAATGCCAAATATTACCTATAATATACACAGAATCTTATCCCGGCATTACCACCATATATACAGAACTCGTGACTAGACTCTCGGCAACGGCTTCCGTAGCTCAGTGGTCCGAGCACTGCACTAGCAATCGCAGGGTCGCGGGTTCAATTCCTACCGGAAGGCCGCTAAGTTGCATTTTTCGCAACTGGTCCCGGTTTGGTCTTAAAATGTATGTATTCCAACACTCGAAATTTTCCTTCACCGTAAATCCTTTCAACATGTAGTTTGATCGAGTGAAATGCCAAATATTACCTATATATATATATATATATATATATATATATATATATATATATATATATATATATATATATATATATATATATATATATATATATATATATATAGGTAATATTTGGCATTTCACTCGATCAAACTACATGTTGAAATTTATATATATATATATATATATATATATATATATATATATATATATATATATATATATATATATATATATATAGGTATATTATACCTCAACTACAAATTGTCCAATCAAAGAGCTAGATTTGTACCACGTGACCAGTCAATTTAAACTCGAATTTCCCGCTGTGGCGGGGTATAATAGTGAATACCTCTCTGTGGAGGGGTATAATAGTGAATACCCCTCTGTGGAGGGATATTCGACTCGAGTATCACGCACGAAACCAAATACCACGCGCGAAAACCAAATAACACGCGCGTAAACCAAGACGAGCATGTAAACAATGGAGGAACAACAAGACGTTCTAGACGTTCCAAGATTGTTTCTGTATAATATATAATTTATAGACCCTCCGCTCGGGGAATTCGTCGAAATATTTCGTAGAATTCTCCACCACTACGAAGAACAAAATAAAACGTGGTATAATATA
The DNA here is from genome assembly GCA_035772405.1 of Chrysogorgia sp. JL179-B06. Lineage (NCBI taxonomy): Eukaryota > Metazoa > Cnidaria > Anthozoa > Scleralcyonacea > Chrysogorgiidae > Chrysogorgia > Chrysogorgia sp. JL179-B06. The sequence goes on from JAYKKM010000237.1 coordinate 6,477,692, forward strand.
GCTTAGTATCAACCAACCAGTGGTCTATTACAAATTCGACATTCTAATTGGCTGAGCTACCAGTGGTCTATTGGTGATAGACCACCAGTAGCGTTATCCAATCACAAACCTTCTTATAACTGGAATATTCTTATATTCCTATCCTGACCAATCAGAAGCCACGACATTCACGCTGCAAGCAAAACCTGAAATCTAGGCCAAACATGGCGTCCCCTAAAATTTATATACGAGTGATTAAATCATGAAAACATTGCCCCAAAAGTAATGGAAAATTGTTCAGTTTGACATTTTCGAATAAGAAAATGAATTCGCTTATGGCTATGGAGTATATCTACACCAAATATGAAGCAAAGTAATTACAATCTCGTTTTTTGTGAGCGATTGTTTATCATGTGCCATCGAGCTACTCTACATTTTGAATGGGGAGACCTCTACAAACAAAAAGGTGAAACTATCTTGAAATTTAGAACAATGTTTGATAAGACTTTTTTACGTTAAAACATTTCGCCCTCGTTGACTATCTGCTCTTCTCAAACTCAATAATAATTCATGAGAAAAACACAAAGGAAAATCATAACCGAGACGTTGTTTGTAAATGTGGTAATAAACGTCCATAAATTAAGCCAACTTTCCCTCGAATTTCTCTTAAAAATACTGGTTCGTTTGAGAAGCACCTCGAAGTTGGTTAAAAGCTCGGCTATCGCCTCGTTTTTCGGTGTTTGGAAATCAGATAATAAACGCCTCGTGTATGATATATTACATAGACAACTCGTTGTCTAATTGTTAAATATATATCTTCAACCGTGAATGATGATATTTTTCTTCTCCCTTTATGTTGTTAAAGTGACGGGTGGTAAAAGTATGACTAGAACTTTTGGAGCACGCGATGCGAAGCGTCCGAATTCCGAATCGATGATGGTTTTTAGAGTTATCATGTTATTCATCATGGTTGGAACAATGCTGAAAGAGGTGTATCAAGTAAGATATTTGCAGAATTAGATTTTTTAACAATTAGATTTGCTTATTCGCTCTTAATTTAGTAAGTGAGAGAGTGAGAGAGAGTGAGTGAGAGAGTGTGCGAGAGTGTGCGAGTGTGTGCGAGTGTGCGAGAGAGCGAGAGAGCGGCCTTTGATTGGTTGCCTATTGATTGATTGGAGACCTTTGACTGATTGATTGATTGATTGATTGGAGACCTTTGACTGATTGATTGATTGATTGATTGATTGATTGATTGATTGATTGGAGACCTTTGACTGATTGATTGATTGATTGGAGACCTTTGATTGGTTGCCTAGCATTCGATCAGTGCAGACCGGTAAAATCATTTTGTATTTTTCTAGATGATGATGCAACGGTGTAGCTACTTCTTTCAAATTGAGCACTATGTTCAATGGGCACTGTCTATTACAGTGCTTTTGCTTTTGCTTCCTGTTGACAGCAAAATAAATAAGCGTCAGATTGCAAGTGGTTCAATAGCTGTTTTACTCTCGTGGGCAACGTTGATTCAGTTTTTACGAATGCTACCAGTACTAGGAGTATATATCGTGGCTGTTTTTAAGGTTTTTATGACACTAATAAAGGTAAAAATAATGCGTAACCTTTGAATTTATGAATTTATTAAAGTAGATTCAGTATTCGTCATGTAAGCCGTCGAACAAACTCTAAAATGGCGGCGTCTAGAAGCATAAAATACGAGAATGAAAACGTTATTTCTCGAGTAGAAGAGCAGATATCGTCAAATTATTAACATTTGAAGTGTAAAGTTGATCGTCCAAGTGGTTGTAGACTATTTTAGTGACTGACGTTTCGGCGATCATCTTCAGAGTCAAGTAAAGAGTGTTTGTCAGGTTTGCTTATAAATACGTTTCATTCATTACGTCATCGTTTGTTTATTTTAATAGATCACAATAATTACTGACCCATCGTTGAACCGATCGGTGGAACAATATACTCACCAACGAACAATAGACACACCAACGAACAATAGACACACCAACGAACAATAGACACACCAACGAACAATATACTCACCAACGAACAATAGACACAATCAACCAACAACCAACAATAGACACATCAACCAACGATAGACACATCAACCAATAATAGACACACCAACGAACAATATATTCGCCAACGAACAATAGACACACATCAAACAACAATAGACACACCAACGAACAATATACTCACCAACGAACAATAGACACACATCAAACAACAATAGACACACCAACGAACAATAGATACATCAACGAACAATATACTCACCAACGAACAATAGACTCACCAACAAACAATAGACTCACCAACGAACAATATACTCACCAACGAACAATAGACTCACCAACAAACAATAGACTCACCAACGAACAATAGACTCACCAACGAACAATAGACTCACCAACGAACAATATATTCGCCAACGAACAATAGACACACATCAAACAACAATAGACACACCAACGAACAATAGATACATCAACGAACAATATACTCACCAACGAACAATAGACTCACCAACAAACAATATACTCACCAACGAACAATAGACTCACCAACGAACAATACAGAGTGTCCCAAAAAAAGGCTACCTTTTCAAATTCAAATGAGCGTGTTAATTCAAACAACCTATTGTGTTTAATATCCCATGTGTATAAAACTGTGTGTTTTTACGCATTCGTAGTTCAAAAGCGATAATGAATTTCAAAGAACTACAATAGGTTGCTTGAATTAACATGCTAATTTGAATTTGAAAAGGTAGCCTTTTTTGGGACACCCTGTATACTCACCAACGAACAATATACTCACCAACGAACAATAGACATACCAACGAACAATATACTCATCAACGAACAATAGACATACCAACGAACAAGATACTCACCAATGAACAATATACCAGTCACCAACAAACAATAGACTCACCAACGAACAATAGACACACCAACGAACAATAGACTCACCAACGAACAATAGACTCACCAACGAACAATAGACTCACTAACTTCATATTTCTAAACCATATAAATATTATTTGTTTTTTGACTTTTCCCGCATAAGGTTCCCCGCATAAGGTTTCCCGCATAAGGTTTCCCGCATAATATTCCTTCACTTATTTAATAATAATATATGATAATTTAACATGTACTTTCCCCTGTTTATAGATTTTGGTTGTGCTCTTCATATTTCTCTTGAGCTTTTCATCGACATTTTACGTTCTACTTGCGGAGCATGACAGCTACAAGACGTTCGGAGTCTCCATCGTTTCGACATTTGTGGCGATGATGTCAGGCCCAGATTACATCACCCAATTTGTTGAACGAGGATGGTATGCTCATGGCATGTACCATTTAAAATTGATTGTACTTATCCTTTTTGTTCTTTTCATGACCATTGCTGTCAACAACACTTTAATTGGTTTGGCCGTTGGAGATACCGACGAAGTAATGAGGTGTGCAAAAATTGAGAAATTGTTACACAAGGTAATAATAATGAGCATTATATAATGTTAATGCTCTTACAACAATACATTCTTAAAGTTACTTAAGTTACTTATAAAACTAATTACATTTCATTATAAAATCAAAACTATTACATATATTGTTACATGTATACATGTATAACTACGAAAACTATTAATTCGAAAAAAGAAAATTGATGACTAAAGACAGTACTTATAATTGAATTAAAGGACGTTGACTTGGCAACAAAAATTAAGTTTGTCTAATATGAAAGAACTCGTAAAATGATAAAGTAACACCTTTTACAACTTTTCCGTATTTTACTTCGTTTTTGAAATATTGCAGTTTGTTTTATATGTAACTGAGATGGTCTCTGACGTCAGGTGCAGGGTAGAGAATTTTCACACATTAGAATATTATGTCCGTCTTCAAGTTTGTTCCACAAATTTACTTGAAAATGTGCATATCTAACTGCTCATGATAATGAACGTTGTAAACATAAGACATTTTTTAATGAGTGAAAATTCTCTACCCTGCACCTGACGTCAGAGACCATCTCATTTACATATCAAACAAACTGAAATATTTCAAAAACGAAGTAAAATACGGAAAAGTTGTTAACGGTGTTACTCTATCATTTTACGTGTTCTTTCATATTAGACAAACTTAAATTTGTTGCCAATGTCCTTTATGAATGTATTCCTTGATCCAGAAGCAGACGGTACTCAGAATATAGATTGTGCATGAACTTTATTACACTTTATGCACTCGTCAATTGGAACCCCCAGGACTATGCGGGGTTTCAACGGGACTTTGCCGGGGAAATACAGGGTTTTAACAAACATCTATCGTTTGGTAGCGGGGATTTTAACACTGACCACTGATATGAAAAAGCGGGGATGGTATAGCCGGGATTTAACACTCGTAGAGTCTGGGAACTAATCGATTTAGCATGGTCAGACGGTTCAGACAAAAAAGCTGACGAAAAAGGAAATCCTACTATTAAATTCAAACTTTTGTTATGCTTTTTACAATTAGACTATTATTGTTGGTGTATTATCGATGTGTCGGTTTGAAAGATCCACCAAAGGGTTGGGGTGGTTCTGACCGAAGTGCAAGCCTATGCGCAAAAAATGTTGGTGTTCTGTTTGTTGTAAGAATATTTTTCTTTATATTGAAAACTTATTGAAAACTGTGAAAATCAGGGAAAACTAAATCTTTATGCCTGAGTATTTTAACAACTGAACGGTATTTTTGAGCCGGGTTTTTAACACTCGTGAAATGTTAAAATCCCCGCATAGTCCCGGGGGTGGGGGGTCCGTAGTTTCAATTGACTAGTGCATTAGTTCACGATATATTCGTATATTCGTTCATGTTTACTTCAAATGCGGCAACATTGGTAACTCTCCTGTTCGTTGACGTTATTCCACGGATACAAAATGGCCGCCGCTTGAAGACTAATTTACACATGGTCTTTAGAAAATGGCGTCCCATTTTACAGTGAGTTACATAGAGCGAAAACATTAAAATGAAAATTCTGCTTATCGAGTAGATCTCCTATAACCGTTTCCGACCGCTTAAAGTGCCCATAACCTCAAAATGTTTTATTGTCTTGTTTGGAAGAACTTTTAAAATGGTAAAGTAACTTCTTTTGAAGATTTTCACTTCTTCGCTTTCTTTTTGAGATATATCAGTTTGTTTTATATGCAAATGTCTGGAATTTCGTCACACATGCATAATGACTTATTGTATATCTCTTTCATTCTCGAACGAAATCCTTTAAAATCAAGAAGTTTGGTGTTGTGGGAGAAACGCACACGCGTGTTATTCACACTTTAGTGTTTTTATTTCATGAACGCAAAGATATATAACATTCTCTGATAACTCATTATGCATGTGTGACGAAATTCCAGATATTTGCATATCAAACAAACTGATATATCTCAAAAAGAAAGCGAAGAAGTGAAAATCTTCAAAAGAAGTTACTTTATCATTTTAAAAGTTCTTCCAAATAAGCCAATAAAACATTTTGAGGTGAGGGGCACTTTAATATATGCTACATTTTAAAATTATTCAATTACCAGTTTGATTAGGGGCTGTTTACATGAATCCGAATTGAGTTTCATTCCGGATTGAACTCATACCGGTTCTGTTAAAATCCCTTTAGGTGTTTACATGAATCCGGAATGAGAAGCAGCTCAATCCGATTGAGTTCATTCCGGTTCTCATTCCGGATTGAGTTTTATTCCAGATTGAGTTTCAGTTGAAATTTCATTCCAGTGTCATGTAAAGGCGGTGCGAGATTTCATTCCGGAATGAAAAATACGACCTAAAAGACTGAAAGGAACAACACGTTCTGTGCTACGTAATCTTCACTGGTTGCCGGTGAGATCAAGGATTGTTTTTAAGATACTAATAATTATTTTCAAGGCTTTTCATGGCCAAGCGCCTGTTTATATTACTGCTTTGCTAACTAAATATAAACCTACTCGTACTTTGAGATCATCTGACCGAAATCTGCTACTCGAGCCAAAATCCAAAACGGTGATTCATAGAGACAGAGCATTCTCGGTTGCAGCACCAAAACTGTGGAATTCATTACCACAGGAAATTAGAAGCTTTGAAATGTTAAGTAGTTTTAAGTCTGCAGTTAAGACTTTTCTTTTTTAAAATTAATAGTTATTGTTCATAGTGTTAATATATGCATGTAGTAGGCTATATCTTATAATGAAACTGTAATTAATTTTAAAAGTATAACTTTAAGAATATATATATTGTTGTAAGAGCATTGAGACTATTGTATAATGCTCCTAATACGTCTTTATTATTATTATTATGCGTGATTTTAACATTTATAGTCGACAATTAGTGCAGCTAGAGACAGGAATTGCGCCGACTTTAGTTGCGACCGCATCGATTATCGTTGCTAGTAATGCTTTCCCCTTTTCTTTATTTTTATTTTTCGGCAAATATAAGTTTAAGGCACGTGTTGAAGTGTACAAGCGCAGAAATCGCTGAAAGAAACACACAGGGTATAATGTTATTTATCGCCATCTTGAAATTTCAAATTTCGCGTGATTTTCGATCCTGGGATAGAATTCCTATGTAAACGTGGTTTGAATTCACGTTCAATCCGCAATGAAACCGAATCCGGATTCATGTAAAGGCCCTTAGATCAGTCAAATCTTCGATCCGCCAAATTGTGTTGAAAACAGTCAACAAATAAAATGCTATATACTTCATGTTAACAACCATATAGTCTCCCACCTATTATAAATTGTACAAGTGCCTAGAATAATAAACTAGGAATTATTCCTTTGAGGCATCAAAGAGCAAAAAAATGTAATGTATATAAATTACTAAATATCACCAATTCTCCATATAGTTTAAAAGATCTAGTAGAGCCAAGACAAAGTGCGTATTCACTGAGAGAAAAAGATATTCTTAAACTTCCTAAGGTGAATACTACCACGTATGGGCTAAGTAAAGTCTTGGCGGTATCTAGCTGTAAAGCTATGCAACGCTCTCCCAGATTCAGCCAGATCGGCAGAGAACTATAATGTATTTAAAAATTGTATAAATGACATCGACTTTGAGGATATTTTAAAAGTATTATAGTTTCTTACTATATTTATGTATTTATATTAGGATTTAATGATTTTCGTGGCAATACCTGTAAATTAGCTGAGTGTAGCTAAGTGTATTTGATCACGTTAAATAAATTGTATTGTGTTGTGTTGTGTTGTGTTGTGTTGTATTGTATCAGTTGTATTGTATCAGTTGTATTGCTTTGACAATAGTGCAGAAGCTCTCCGTGAGGCCGAACAACGAAAACTGGAAAAATATGACGGACGAAAACAATTTTTCAGCGAACAAGGGAAGCAATGTGAGGTATTTGGTTTTGTGGTTGATGCTCTTGGTTCCTGGCATCCACCGAATGAGAATGTCTTAAGGCACCTTGGAATGGCAAAACGGTATCGTTCCTTGTTCAGGGAAACTATCACTGACGCAATACAAGGGTCAACTATAATATACACCGTGAACATCTGCGCATCACAGCCATGATGCTTAGTAAGAGAATGCGATATTGAGTAATTTCGTCATTGAACTTCTACGAACTAACACTTTTTTTATTCCGAATTTGCTTTAAGAACAAGTTTCTTATGACCATTAATGGCACTTATTGTTATACCGAAGGTTCTAAATAAGACCCATCACCTGTAAACTTAACTTGTAATAAAATCAATATTGTATTGTATTATATTGTATTGTGTTGTGTTGTGTTGTGTTGTGTTGTGTTGTGTTGTGCTGTGTTGTGCTGTGTTGTGTTGTGTTGTGTTGTATCGTATTGTGTTGTGTTGTATTATATTGTATTGCAATAACAATAGTTATAAATTGTAGGATTCTAGATCTAAATTGTAGGATTCTAGATCCCAACACCAATCCTATTCCTAACCTTGAGTGTCCATATTCGATAGCGTACATTTATAGGCGACTATATGGTTGTTAAAGGGATATGGTAATATAAATGAACTTTGTCTCATTTGAAAGAACTCGTGAAATGGTATAACGAGACCTGTTACAATTTTTCTGTATCTTTCATGGTTTTTGAAATATTTCAGATAATTATGACAAAAGACAATCCGCCGTCTTGTTAGTAATATTTGACCTAATTAACTAGGAAATTGGTGACGTCACAAGCAGGGTAAACCTGATGAAACTACTCCATAGGTGATCGAATTTCCGCTGAAGGCTTTTTAAAATGTTGTGGGCCAATTGAAAATGGAAATAGTGCAACATAATCGAGTTTCTTGCTCATAATGTCGTAAGGTTGGCAAGATAAAAATTTCACTTTACCCTCTTATAACGTCACATGCATATCGAAATAATTCCAAGATGGCGGACAGCACGCTGTCTTTCGTCAAATTATTTCGAAAACCAAAAAAGATAAGGGAAAATTGTAAAAGGTCTTGTTATACCATTTCACGAGTTCTTTCAAATGAGACAAAGTTAATTTATATTGCCATATCCCTTTAATATACAATGGCCGATATTTTTTCGCATCGATCAATTTTATATTTTCGCCTGATTTTTTCATCATCGTTATAAGTCGGCTAAAGAACATACATATACAATTTTAGGCCAATTTGGTGAATTATTTCCTACATTTCTAAACACGATGATTTTTGACCTTTTTGACCCACATGCATAGAAAGTATTGTGTTTGTGGTGTATAAATAATAGCTTGCGTATATATTTGAAAGTATGAGCTCCCGTGCGGGTGGACCGGTGCGGGTGGGATCTCTACAGAGACTCTGCTGAAGGTAACCCTTATACCGTAACCTCTAAAAGCGGGTTCATTTTTTCTCACTGACCATTTTTACTTTTAATTAAACTGTTATGTTATTACATTGATTATTTTCATTTCAACGTTTAATAAACTGCTTTTCCTTTGACACTTTTTCTTCGATTATTTTCAGTTTACCTGTTATTACTGCTTAACTCTTTCCTGTCCGGCTGGAAAACATCCAAAATTCAACTACTTCTTTGTTCTATTGATATCTAGGGAAATATCTATAACTGTTGCGAAACCTATACCTTTTCTGAAAGCCCAATAAACCGGCTGTTACCAATGCTTTTGAATTTTCGTAACAAGACACATTATGTTAATATAAATTATAAATCAGGTTGAAAAACGTCCATTTTTCTAGAAAAGACCATCTTGCACGCCCGCGCAGCATCATGAAAATTCAAAATGCCACCAATCGCAGAGTTGTTTGTGAAATCAAATCAAATTTGGCGCGTGAGTGGATCTCATGTCCCTGGCGCTTGTCGAATTTCAATTTTTAATCTATCATATATGTAAATTAATACTGAACGGCGGCCATTTTGTCCTTAATATCTGGTAACGTTCAATTGCAGGTCCCCAAATTTTGCCGCTTTATTTTATGATCTCTATGCTGTTTTTTCTTGTAATATTTGCAGTTAGCTAATCTGATCACGAGGACTAGGTGTTTAACTGACATCAATTTTATCTCCTTTCAAAGGCATTGTTCATCGTTCACTTGGAAAAAACTGTAAACAGTCTACCTGGTTTCCACATGACGAGAGATGATTATTTGGTTGAATTTCCCGAACGAAAAAAGAACGTTTATGAGATGTGTTTAGATTTCGTGTTCTATGGCGGGTGTAACGATATTTTGGACAGAAATGACGGCATAACAACGGAAGATCAATTTGAAAAACTTGTTGAAAGTAAGGTAGAAAACCTTCACTCGAAACTGCGGCTGGAGTTCACGGAAATGTTTGAGAAAATGGCAGAGAACCACAAAGAAGATGTAGCAATGAGAAAAATTATGGAAGAAAAAATTGACAACATCTTGGAGAAATTGAGCTGACGATATACTAGTGTTAAGCAAACAATTTAAAGTGCGAATAAACGCAAACCACATTTTTATAGCTTTTCAGGACACTAGACATATAGATATACAATTTTTTATATGTAGAAGTAAGGTTCTCAACGCATTCATCAAAAAATATTTGGTGCACATTTGTAAATTGCACAACCCTATACACGCCTTTTCTGGAAAACAAAATTAATATGTAGTTAATATTTCATTTTCTTTCTAGTTTGCGGTAAAGTTAATACCTTTTTCTATATCCCGAAGAAAGTGATAGAAAAAGGTTCCAGGTAATCAGACTAAAAAGTTTATAACTTACGTTAGCAAAGTCTAAACTAAAAATAGATACGCTAGACGTACATGTGCGCCTTATAGCTATCCTATTGTTACTTATCAGCGCACGCGCAGATACAAATCCTATAGTTCCTTGCACAACTCTACGATACATAAATACACGCACAGTGAACATTTCGGGCGGTCAATAGTTTAGTTTTTATTTAGCCAGTATAGTTTTCAAGGTATCACGAAAATAATATCCCACATGGCCACTAAAAATGACAAATCCTAGAAATCAAGTTTATTATCAGGAGTTTAGGATTTTGCACAAGAAGTAGTAGTTTAGAAAATGAATATTACAAAAACAAAAAGTGAATCACTATAGTTACAATTTTATAGAAGATAGAATATATAAATATATAAATTCCTAAAAAATTTTATGCGTACAGTGATCAAAGTATAGCTTTATAGATTACACAGTGTAGCCAGGAAAACAGAGAATGTTTCCCCACCTACCTCCCTTCAAGTTTCAACAACAAGTCAATGTTAGAAGTATCTCATTGTAAATACATAATTAAGCAGGTAAAAAATGTAAGCATCAGAGATTTACTGTTTTTGTTTTCCTTATCAATAAAGTTAACGGGGCGGGAAGTGGTGTCCTCAGACCACACTTCATGACGGTGAAACATACTGACCAGGGCTTGAGGGAATAGGTCCTTCCAAAAGGAACCACATTCCCCGTCGCTTAGCAAACGCAGATTGATTGTAAAAGCACCTGGTTTCACACCTGGGAATTGTCTCTAGATCCAATCAGTGGCGGGAAGTATAGTGTCCTCACATTCCCCGTCGCTTAGCAAACGCAGATTGATTGTAAAAGCACCTGGTTTCACACCTGGGAATTGTCTCTAGATCCAATCAGTGGCGGGAAGTATAGTGTCCTCACATTCCCCGTCGCTTAGCAAACGCAGATTGATTGTAAAAGCACCTGGTTTCACACCTGGGAATTGTCTCTAGATCCAATCAGTGGCGGGAAGTATAGTGTCCTCAGGCCTCATTCCAACTATCTTTTAGAAATTATAATTAGTTTATACCCACGATGAAGCACACAAGGAGTGAGGGCCCTTACCTTCAGTCTGACCTTGTTCTCCCGTTTTCTGAGGGCCCTTACCTTCTGATCTGCATTTCCCGTCACCAAAATTTATCCACACGATTTGCCTACAATCAATTTTATAGCAAAGTGTTACAGCTAATTTTATTGCAAATTTTGCAAGCCTGGGTTTCCCGGTCTATGCTATGCTGTCTAATAGCTTATTGACAGCCGAGTGCGAGGTCCGTACAATACAATGGAATATCGGACTGGCATTTTTAGTACGGACCGAACGAGTGCAGCTGGCCGAGATTTGTGAAAAAAATGATATTTCTTTGCGACAGACCGAACAAGCGAGGTCAATAAGCTATTAATAAGTTGTTGGATATACAAGTCCTAATTTATCACTAGATTTTGCGTGAAATTTCATATCTTCAATAAAATCCTTTTAAAAATAATTCAACCAAGCCTTTCAATGACAGCCTTACGAATGTCTGCATACAGGTCATAGTTAACCATGTTCAAATTCCTGCGCATTTCTTTTCGGTTATTTCCCGCCGGGCTGTACAAAGCCACGACCAACGTTTTCTTTTTATTCGCTGAGTGCGCAAATCCCATGCCTAGACGCTTACTTCCACTCCAAATAATCTGAGTGAAGTCCCTTGTCTCCGCATTAATATCGGGGTTTGCGAAGCTAAACAACGTTATTTCAGAATACCATTTCTGGACGGCAAACTTCGCGATTTCCTTTGTTATGTACGGCAAAATGGCGACGCTCTGACCACGTTTCTCCAGTTGTCGCTTAAAGTTGTTTCTAGTGGCGGACGTCAGTTGTTTGGCAACGTCATGGGCTTTCTTCGCCAGTTTTTCTGACCACTGCAACGCCACGGCGTTATGGCGTCTCCTAAACTCGTTGTGCATCTTCAGGGCTTCTTCTTTAAATTCCTCTGAAACGGGGCAAAAAAGACTCGCAATTAAAACACCATAGACAACAGCTAGTAAGGAAGTTTTTCCAGGACGATCATTTTCCAGCCAGCCGTCCCAATCACTACAGACTACGAAAATTTAGTACTACTGAATCAACATTGTGTAAAACCGAACGGACATGCCAGCCAACATTCTTAAAACTAATTCTCGATCATAGTTGATTTTAATGATTAGTTATTTTAATAATGTAATTCATAACCTTCTTCTATTTATTAGATTTTAGAAAATTAATTAATATAACTCCTATAAATATTATGTAAAATATGTGGTTCAGCAGCCTATGGCTGCGAAGTAATTGAAATAAACGCCGATTATTATTATAACTTACTAGTAGTTAAATGCTAATGCTGCAATGTGATTGGCTACGCTACCCGCTATCTAATTAACAATTAGACAACGAGGCCGAGTTGTCTAAGAACATATAGTCAACGAGGGCGATGCCCGAGTTGACCATCTGCTCATAGACAACGAGGGCGAGTTGTCTAATTGTTTTAGTATCAACCATAAACAACCTTTCTTTAACGTAAAAAAGTCATAAAAAGTATAACATCACCCCTAAAAATAAATTACTTTTAAATAAAAGAGCTATAAGTATAATGTTTAGAAATGTTAATAGTTTTACGGTATCTGCTCTTGTACTCAAGAAATAACGTTTTCATTCTCTGGACGCCGCCATTTTAGAGTTTGCTTGGCATCAAAATTAAAAAAAACACCGCTGTGCATCAATCTTGAGCCGTCGAACAAACTCGAAAATGGCGGCGTCAGAAGCATAAAATACAAGAATGAAAACGTTATTTCTCGAATACAAGAGCAGATACCGTAAAACTATTAACATTTCTAAATAAGGCCTTTTATTTAAAAGTAAGTAATTTTTTGGCTTTTGATCAATCATACCTTTTAAAAATTTTTCAGTGTATTTATAATTTAGCTAAGATGAAAAATTGGATTGCGAATTTTTTTTCTCCATAAAATCAATGTACAGCACCTTAGTAAATCTGATTAATAATGAAGATCTGCCTATTGATGAATTTTCTCTTACCATAGTCAAATTCAGCTCGTTCTATCTTTTTAACGTTCATATCTTCTTTATCGTTCTCCCTTTCCTTGCTTTCCCTAGCTCCTTGATCACCAAGGCCTGTATCGTACGCAGATTTACTCAACGTCGTTTCTCCATCATTGTGGTCTGGGTAGATATCTGGCAACTCGTGATACTCATTGTATTCCTCATCGTCGAAACTATCAGGATTTTCGGCTTGATTTACGGCGGCGTTCGCATCCTTTTCGGCGTCTTTTTTACCCTCCAATTCCGAAATCCAGTTATCAACGTCGTGACCTTCGTCTTTATTTTTAAGCAAACGGCCATTCCTAAGTTTCACCCGTTGTTTCGTATTTCTCGGTGGACTCGCGTGGTACTGATCATGATTTTCCTTGACCGGTGACACCGTTCTTCCGGCTTGGATGTTTTCTTCGTTTTTCATTTCTTTAGCCATCGTCAGAACGTCGTGTCTCAACGCTTTCGGATCCCTCTCAAGGAGTTTGTCGAGAAAATCCAATATGGCGTCGCCCGTAGCCTGAGAGTACTCGGTGTGAATATAGTTTATCTTTTTTCCACTTTTATTCCCAGTTTGATTTTTCAGGGACTGTGTTTTGTTGGTTATATTGTTCGTGATCTGTTTACTTCCCCCTTTGCTCGCAACGTGTCCTTCATGTATGCTTTTATTATACCCTTTCAAGTCGTCAAACTCATCAAGGATTCCGCCAGAATTATCGTCTTTACTTGATTTTACTTTTTTTTTCTTTTTTTCTTTTTTCTTTTTCTTTTTCTTGTCATGCAATAACTTTTGATGAGAATTGTCCTCGGTTTCTGTTGGTAAGTCTTTCATCCTGTCTTCTGTAATTTGAGGTTTTTCTGCCACCTTATTCGCCTCCTCCTGTTCATTATCAGTCCCCAAAGATTTATCTTCGTTACCAATTGTCCCCGATGCTTCAACATCATCCTCTACACCTAAATCATCATTTTCGGTGTTGTCATACGTATTACCGTCCGTTGCTGGCTGGTTCGTGTGATGTCGAGCCGTAGTGTGAGACGGAGTTGTGGTTGGATTGTTTATTTTGGCATGAAAATCTTCCGTGTCTTGGCTATAAGAGCTCAAAAGATTCGAGTCACTGTCGAATGTGTCGAGATTTTCAAATGAGGGATCATCATCTCCGAAAGCCTGAAGATCACCGGTGTCCTCGTTTTCCCTCCCCTTTCCGTGGTACATGTCGGAATGTCCGAGGGACACCGTTTCAGGCTGAACGTTCAGGTTGTCGTCGAGTTCTTTGTTTCCGACAAAGTCGGCCTCAGTCTCCTTGGCGTACTCTGGGAAGGTGCCCTTGTAATGCTTCTTCAGAATTTGGACAATCTTTTGTTCTTGGTCGTTGGGAGTATCAAGGTCAGGGCTGTCGTTTTCATTGTAGTATACGTCTCTCTCCGCGGTCTCCATAGCATTCTCAGCGGGATCCTCTACTTGCTCTAGAAAAATAAGGGGACAACTACAGTTTAACGAACACCCTAACATAAGGGACCTTAAAGTGCTACTGAGATGAAAAAATCGTTGATCCAATTTTGATTTTATCTAAAAGTATTTTGAAAATGAAACATAATGGCTTTCTCGGTTTCTCAATACTTCATCTCGTTCCGGAGGCGTTTATTAGAGGGAGGCGTTTATTAGAGGGAGGCGTTTATTAGAGGGAGGCGTTTATCAGAGGGAGGCGTTTATCAGAGGGAGGCGTTTATTAGAGGGAGGCGTTTATTATAAGAGGGAGGCGTTTATTTGAGGGAGGCGTTTATTAGAGGGAGGCGTTTATTAGAGGAAATACGGTACGGAAATTCGATGCCGTATGACGTCATTTTCTGAAATACAATAAATAAGATTCACAAAATGAGGAACATCTCTGCCAACAAGCGGAATCTTTTGAAACTTTTCACATGTTTGCCAATAATGAAAGTGCACACCACTGTGCATAGTATATTGTTGCCATGGCGATCTCTTGGTGTTAGATCCCTTCCATTTGTAAAACAAAATTTGTTTATTTTTATTAATATAAAAATATATTTAAAAAATATATATATATATATATATATATATATATTATATATATATATATATATATATATATATATTATATATATATATATATATATATATATATATATATATATATATATATATATATATATATATATATATTTATATATATATATATATATGTATATATATATATATATATATTTATATATATATATATATATATATATATATATATATATATATATATATATATATATATATATGTATATATATATATATATATATATATATGTACATTAAAATTTATTTTTTTTTAAATTTATTTAATTGTTTTTTTTATCTTTATTTGTTTTGGCAACTGTAAACAATGTTGTACTGCCAACTGTGAACCTTGCATGCATGTTGTATGTCATGTACTGTGAACTGTAAACAATGTTGTACTGCCTATACTGTGAACAATGTTGTAATACCAACTGTGAACCATGTTGTACTGCCAACTATGAACCATGTTGTACTGCCAACTGTGAACAATGTTGTACTTACTGCCTACTGTGAACAATGTTCTACTGCCAACTGTGAACCATGTTGTACTGCCAACTGTAAACAATGTTGTACTGCCTACTGTGAACAACTGCCTACTGTGAACAATGTACTGCCAACTGTAAACAATGTTGTACTGCCAACTGTGAACAATGTTTTGCTACCAACTGTGAACAATGTTGTACTGCCAACTGTGAACAATGTTGTACTGCAAACTGTGAACAATGTTGTACTACCAACTGTGAACAATTGTTGTACTGCCAACTGTGAACAATGTTGTACTGCCAACTGTGAACAATGTTGTACTGCCAACTGTGAACAATGTTGTACTGCCAACTGTGAACAATGTTGTACTGCCAACTGTGAACAATGTTGTACTGCCAACTGTAAACAATGTTGTACTGCCTACTGTGAACAATGTTGTACTGCCAACTGTGAACAATGTTGTGCTGCCAACTGTGAACAATGTTGTACTGCCAGGTTATGTGTAATAAATTGGTCAGAATTTACATACAGTAAGTTCCCTGTTCCCCCTAAGTACTAAAATATTGATTACTTATTAACCTCGTTTGCTCGGTTTGTACGCGGATATTAAAGTATTTGCCTGTGGTTTTACGTTTTGGTAAAATCATCATTGATGCATGTATAGGTTCTTATTAGCAGGTTCCTGGTGTTTACTTTATAGGACATCATGATGTTTTAATTCTGCTTTCTGCCACCTAAACTTCAAAGTTGAACGCTTGTCACTCGAGTTCAGACTCATCTGCAATACTTCTGTACTTGTTATATATTAATTGTGGAAATATTACCATCAGGGCTTAGAAACCGCTTGTCTGCAGGGGTGGCTTCATCGGCTAGACGTATGATGTCTAAGAAATAAGAAACGGGTTTCCAATAATCAATATCAGTGTTATAGTGTCCACAAAAAACACGAATACATTGTATTATTATCCAACTATCTTAATATCCTGTGATATTTGGACAGTATAGGTTATTTGGACTCTAACGCCTTTGAGGCTTTGTTTGGCTAAAATTGGAAAAAGAAGTGCAAGGTTAATTTTACCTTTCGGTGAAATATCTCCGATATTTGTATAGTGAATATAGTTCTTGTTTAGCCCTGGTCCAGCTGCAAGAAGGATTTTTATTTATATATTTATTTATTTTTTAATATTTATACCGGAAGTATTATTTTAATATTATACAATTCGTACGTCACAAATACAAACTATATTAAGAGTTAAGACTAATAAATTAGTAATTAAACTAATAGAGTAATTACAATATAAATTTCAAATAATTGGGATAGTTTCTTTAGTTTCGTTTTGAAAAATTGTCGTAAGTGTGCAGGTGAAAATTAATTCCAACTATATAGTACGTGGCCGTGGAAGATGAAAGTTATTACGTTCATGAGGTGCAATGTTAGAGTTCATCCTCAGCTCATGAAAGTCATGATCCTCACTTCTCCGCAGAGGCTTAGAGGTGGCCTACGTATGAGGGACCCCTCGGCAAGGGCAAAGGTCCTAAAGGAGGAACTTATTTTTTCTCCTCTCGCCCGGTGTCCATCCTCTTCCCTAGGCCCCGCGCTCCTCCTTTGCCCCTGGGAGAGATGTCATGATTTATATAAGTTGATTAGGCGATGTTGCACTGCGCAATGTTTCGTGCAATTCTTGTCTAGCAACGGCGTTGCGAAACAAGTTGCACGAACCATTGCACATGAGTGTAACATACCTTACAACGACGAAAATTGTTGCGACACAAGTTTCTGCAATCGTTGGAGAAAGTAGAATCGAGTTCTGCTTTCTGTAACGATTGGAGCTACGTTTTTCAGCGTTGCACAATGTAATACGGCCATCTGCAACTTGTCTCGGTGCGCATGCGTACTTTGTCACAAACACAAAGACGGCGAAACTTTGCTGGTCAAGTTACACGAAACGTTGCCTAGTGTAACACCCTTTCATGCAACTGCATGAACGTAGCAAATTGAGCCGTTGCGAGACAAGTTGCACGGAACATTGCGCAGTGTATACAGCGCCTCATTTTACGCGTTACTTATCAGGTTATAAATTTCACATCTTGATTTAGGTTCACTCGTACATTTTATGTTTTGTCTCGTTTTTGGTTTGCGTGTGTTCTCTCGTCCGTGAGTTTGTTCATTTATATTCAGGGTCAAACGGTCAAAAAAATTATCTTGATTTGTACGGTACAACATTGATCTTCTTACCATTTGATTTGTGAAGCAACCCGCATATAATGATGGGAAGAAGTAACCAGCTGAACACCTTCGTCATTCTTTAAGAATCTATTTTTCGGTATCAAAATGTTATTCCTTGAATATAGAAGAAAACACTTTTTGAAAACGATATGTAGTTTATATCCAGAGAATCATATATTCTATCATAAGTTCAGGGGCCCCGCGCTTTTGTGGGGGCCCCGCAGGTCTATTGGTACAAACCTTATTCTTATATAACTGGAATATTCCTATCCTGACCAATCATGCAGAAGCCACGACATATTCACGCTGCAAGCAAAACTTGAAATCTAGGCCAAACATGGCGTACGCTAAAATTTATATACGACTGATGAAACTTGAAAACATTGGCCCGAAAGTTATGGAAAATTGTTCAGTTTGACATTTTCGAATAAGAAAATGAATTCGCTTACGCCTATGGAGTATATCTATACACAAAATTTGAAGCAAAGTAATTACAATCTCGTTTATTTGTGAGCGATTGTTTATCGTGTGCCATCGTGCTATATAATAGCATTAAATCCTCTCTCCGTTAAGGTGGATCGATAGTCTATATCACGAGAAATTGTATTTTTTCCCATAAAAAGTTTTGTAATGCAGATCTGAGCTTTATTTTGGTTCGTTGCATAGCTCTAGCGGTGGTCTTGATTATTGAAACGTTTCACACTTGTAGCATTGTATATCTAGAGAAAATGTGTTTTTGATAAGCGGCATCTATTAGTTTTCTGGATTTATTGGAAACACGATTTCTCCACTCAGGTGAACTTTGAGGGTATAAAACTTTTCAGTAAACAAGACCACCACTAGAGCTATGCAATGAGCCACGATGAAGTTCAGATCTGCATTACAAACATTTTTATGCGAAAAAATGCAATTTCTCATGATTTAGACTATCGAGCCACCTTAAATACTTTTTACTATATAACAAACCAGTTAATGAGTCGCCTCTCGTGGGAAAGTAGTAAGATTTACCTCTCTTGAATCTATATATTTCCCTCGACTTTTCCGGCTCAAGAAATATCGAGATTCTAAGAGATGAAATTTCACTGTTTTCCTCGCGGGACCAGTCATTAAGTGTTCAACACATACTTAGAACTGAGAAGATTGCATTTACTACTTCGCTTGAATAAATTTTCTCATTTACCGTTCATGACTTTCAAGTTGTAATTGTAAACTACAGTGAGTGCAAGCTGTAAATTGTCGCAATCTCATATTATCGTAATATCAAATTTATTACTTTATCCTTATCTGATCATGAATTACTTTATACAGTATATGAAGTTTTTATGTAATTATTACAGGTTTATTAGGCTATGTTGGCGCGTAACAAAGACAAATAACAGGTATATTTTGTATCTGTAGCATTGACAAAACCGAATCATGTCAATGGTAATCAATCGTCCGTCATGTTCGCAAACTTATTTTAATTTGTAATTTTGAAATTAAAGTCTCCTCTCATTTTTACGGAACCAATTTGACAAATTGTTGTTGCCGTAGGTGGCCTAAACGTACCTTAAAAAGCGGGCTCCTTTGTAAACAATTCCTTTGTTATTGCTTTTATTACTTAACCATCAGACATTATTCTCAATCATCCGTTTTGTATCGAATAAACCCAAAATTCCGGTTAGCCATTTGTTCCACGTTTATTAACATCCCACTTGTTAAGTCTATTTTTTGTAGTTTTTCTAATTTTTCTAATTTTCCCTGGCTTGCCTTTTTCAAATTACGTCATTTCCTCCACGATAAAACATTCCTCTCAAAAACTCGCAGGTTGCAGAGTTCATGCTAACTGAACCGAAAAAAAATTATATTTAAATACCCATTCAACTCAGGCTGCGTTAACACTAGAGCAAAAGCAGCAGTGGCATAGCCAGCCGTACTCAATTACTAGGGAACTACCCGGGCACCACGCCAAAACTTCTAGAGTCTCTGAAATGGCATTTCCAGCATTTTGAGCCAAGCAGAATATTTTATTTCGCAGTTCGCAAAAAAAGATGACATGATAAAAATTTCGGTTGGACAAACTTTGTTCTTTAATTAGTGCCAAAAATAAGGGAACATGGGAATCTGAGTTATATATAGAACATTAGACAAATAACATTAGATGGTTTATTGTTTAATATATGCAATGATAGTTTTAGTCAGGAAGGAATCGATGGTCCATTTGTCCAGGCTCAGGATTCACTGATATGGGAAGACAGGATTGGTATGGTGTTCTTTTCCGATAAATTACAAATAAATAAAAACATACTTGAAATATCATGACATGATCAGGCACTTGATGATCAATAAAATATGATGAGATGATCAATAAAATATCGCATGTGTACTTGCCAAAATACTTTTTACTAGGGCCTTCACGATGTTTACCAGGGCCTGGCCCCTCTAGGCCCTGGTCTAGCTACGCCACTGAAAAGTAGACGAGACCAGCGAAACGTTAGTAAATATATTCGAATTTTTTTATTGTCATGGTTTTGCATTTGAAAATTTTAAGGCTGGACTATTATCTTTATTGTACGTGAACGTTTTCCGCCCGGAAAGTCAATTGCTACGATTAGAGCAACAGTAATCGGATTCGTATTGTTTTTTATTCCCATGAAGATGCAAAACAATGTGAATCTGGTTACTTTTAATTTGCTCTAGTGTAAACGCAGGCTCAGTTAATTATCGCTAAATAAGGCCAAATAAAAAAAATACTTGGTTAGCGTCACACTCTCAGAAATTTTCAGAGGCGGGAGGGCGTTTTTTGTTTGTTTTTTCAAAATCACTGAAATTCTAGCACAATGTTGCGAAGAACACCGCCATTTTTACACCCTCGTACCCAGAGCCTGCGTTCGATTTTGGCCTGACTGAGTATATAGCGCGAGGGTCTGGGTACGAGAAAAATTCACTGATAAACGCGCCCCGGTTTGTTACCGAAAGGAAACGAAGAGTTTTTAATTCATCAATTTTAGCGGTTCTTACGCTGCTTTGACATTTATATATTTAAAAAAAATATCAGAGGCGGTTAAAATCGAGAGGCGGGCGGTGACGCAAACCAAGTAATTTTTTTCTTTGACCTAACCAAGGTTCAATATCACTGAGATAATCTAGTAGAATCTATATATCGCAATTAATTTACTATTGTCAATGTAAGATTGTCTTTTTTATGTCGAAAGTAGAACAGATCTATAGTTCCGCTGTCACAGCTTCATCAACTGTTACGACTTAGTTAATTATAGAAGTGTAAAATGAATCGTAGCGACTATTAACTAAGGGAGGCTTTCCATGCGAATCACACGGAGATAGCCGAATACCATGGCATCGCAACATATTAGAATTCTAGTGAACTCCAAAGTGGTTGTACATCTTAACACTTTCTTGAATCACTTGACCAAACTCCAAGGTTGTACATCTTAACACTGGCTTGACCAAACTCCAAAGTGGTTGCATGTACATCTTAACACTTTCTTGAACAAACTCCAAAGTGGTTGTACATATCATCTTGACACTTCCTTGACCAAAATGGTTGTGCATTTTACAAATAAAATTAGTCCGCTGAAACTAAAAAGGTTTTGAGTATCTGTTTTGAGTGCCCTTTTAGTCTTTGATGTAAAAATACAACTTAATTGACAACTTTAAAGGTTGGTGGTGTGTATAGGAGGTCTAACGTTTTGACTTGAAAAGTGGGGGGGTACTGCCAAAAAGGGGCGCCTTGGTTATTTTTAAAATAATTGTATAATTTAAAACGTTGTACAATTGTAACTTCCATTTGTTTTATTTTGTTTATAAAGAAACAGTTTAACTTTAAAACAGTAAGAACCTGTATACATTTCTACAGCAAATGGCAATCAGCAATGTCATACTTCTACGAAAAGGGTACATTAATTCTTCCCAGTATAGACAATATACCGCAGTAAACCTTAACTGCCATATGCCACATTTATAAGAAGGGTATTTTTATTTCAGAAAAAGGGCATATTTTCCAATTTTGAAAAAAGTGGGGGCATCTTTCCACAGTGCCCCGCGGTTCCGCAGCCTCTGGTGCTTTCTGTTGTTCTTGGGATCTATGTTCTTGGAAATTTTTATAGCCTGCTTTTTTTAAATGAATCCGCCAGGTCTATGAACCGATTTGATTGACTTTTAAACCAGCTTCCACGGCATCTGCTCAGGTTACCCTACAATACCGACCTTGACGATTTTTGCGATTGAGACGATTTTTGCGATTGAAACTATTTTTGGTCCCTTCTGAATTAGATACATATATTCGTTGAGAAGATACATATATTCGTTTAAAGCAGCATCTTCTACGACAATTAATGAAAACTGAAAGGGAATATGCAAATAAACGTCGGACTGGCCTTTCATTTGGGGCGTTGCCATTGAGCGAGTATGGGGCAGTAAAAAAATCACTGACATGGGTTTTCAACTACCGCTCCCCGCTACCGCACACAAACAAATAATATTGAACCAAACAGCGTACTAAAATATCAATTTATTAATCGTAGAAAACTATTAGCATTATCATACTAGTTAAAACGTAAAGCCAATTGAATACAAAATTGGGTTTTTAAATAGGAATTGTACAAAGAAACAGCAGAATCAAATATATTATTGTTTAGGGGAAAGGGGCGCAGGTACACCTACGTCCCAAGCATGTGCATGGTACCAATGGCACATATAGCTTACCTTGTATTCAGCCTAGAATGGCTTTTCCGTGCGCAACGCGTTGGCTTTGGTTCTATGACAATGCCAGCTTGCTTGTCAGCGGTTTCCACTCGTACATCCGATCGTCGTGTATCGCTCTAGCGCAAAATTATTCCCGCCCTTTTTTGATTTGTGATTGTGAAATCATGAAATGGTTCTAGTCTGAAAGCACAGCCGACTGGATGTTTCCTCTAGTCTCAGTCTATCGTCTATCTTTTATACGACTATATTTACTCACTTAATGTTCCTGCTTGGTTTCTTTCTTCGTACAAACTAAGTAAAACTGTAAAAGTGTAAAACAGAATGTTGTATAGTATATATCATGCCATCATGGTGATGCATTGCGAGCTTATGTTATTGTTTTCAACACATACGATGCAGGTATAGCCGTATAGGTTATGTCTTCTTATATGAAAAGGAGAATATGACTAATTTTTACCAAAGATTTCTCAAGAGGGCTAACTACCCCTGCATCCCCCTCTCCACCATCCCTGGGTAACATTCTTTGGATTATGACTGTATTTTAGACAGTAATAATTTATGTTAGCATGAATTTAGTACTATATAATAGGTAAGACCTTTAAGTGTCCTCTTGCCAATTTTAGCATCTTCACAACTGACAACTCATTTCCAATACATTTTCAAAGGATCATGATACAAGGTCATTGTATTAGGCCAAGTAAAAAAATGAAGTAGTTTATCGTCCCCGCCCGCATCCTTTTTTCCGGCCTCATCAAATTTATTTTTATTTTTTATTTTATTTGCATCGAAAATCTGTCTTGTTTTTGGGGCCTATTGCACAACCTTTCGGCCATTTTGGTGCGTTTCGGTATCTTCCGTTACCTTTCGGCAACTTTCGGGACTTTTCGGTTCATATCTGGTTTTACATGCCACAATTTGTTTTGGCGCAATCTTGTATCGAAACAGTTGCAGAGAAATCCATTCAATTCTTGTTTGTGCTTGTAATACCACGTTAAAAATATTTAATATGTGTTAAAATGTGGTTCTTTATATTCAGGGGACATTTCCCCTTGGGGGATATTTCATGTTCCTAGCATACCCCTAGAACCTATAAAACAAAATTTGGTTTTATGGTTTCTGCCATATATTATATAGCTACTAGCAGGATATGAGCTATCTCGCAATTTGATTGGCTCCTCTACTCCTAGGCTATCACCTCATCCTAGAACAAGATGGTGGCATGTTTTTTAGACCGAAAAAGCTGAAATCGATTGGGTTTTATAAAGAAACACCAAACTGGCGAAGTGTTTGGCTACAACAACCATTCGCTATATAATAAAACAACCATTCGCTCTCGTTGTATATGAACTAATAGCCAACTCGACGCTTCACACCTCATTGACTATGAGATCACACACGACTCTAGCTCATGGTATAATTGTTAAATATATATATTATGAAATTACTATGATTTAAATTCGACATCAAGACAGTATTTTCCATTGTATTTACCTGTAACGTTTGGCCGATCTTTCTTGCGATGAACCACTGTACCAAGGTCCCTGGGTTCAAGACTCCCTTGAGATTATGTTAGACGCACCCTAACTAAGTTGTAGACACATATATAACTGCTTTATTTACAATTTAACATGGTTTATATACAGTATAGCATCGGCTATATCGGTTATAATGATGTAACTACATTTCTACATCTATCTGCTGAGACTGTCATACAGTTTTAACACCTCCAAATGTCCTTAATTCTATAATGCGCACAGTCATGCTTGTTCGTGCACTGCATTGCATCACTGATTAAATGCGGTTGCGCTACATTGCGTGCTGTGTTCCTAAGCTGCACGCTACATACCCATATAAATCACAAATACAAACAGAGAATTTAGAAGAAAATAAATGACCAAATTGTGTATGCTCCTACAAATAAATATATATATATATATATATATATATAATAATTATTATATATATATATATATATATGCTCCTACACCAGGATGGGGGTGATGGGAGCAGTTCACCTGGGATTCCAGCACTCCTGTTCCTTTTATGTTTAGACTATTGTTACTGGAAATGTTAAAGTTTTTGTTTGAACGTTTTGCTAGACAAACTGTACAAATTACCAATAATCTTCTGTGGATAATTGCGTAGATAATTTAAACTAGTAGATAATAACCGAGCTGGTAGTATATTAGTGTTGTATCACTGAACTCTGTTTGCCTTTCCAAAAGTCAAGCACCGTAGGCCCTGACGATGGGTTACCACTATGGGAAAACTGCAATTGTAAAAATTACGAGACATCTCTGGTGCGCCATGTTCATTTATCTGTCCTGGGAAATTCTTTCAAAATTTATAGGGGGAACATTCTTGAAATCCAGTGGCCTCTTCTAATTATCTAGGGATCATTATAAATTGACCCCATCTACCATTTTTGTGTGTTTTTATTCTTGTTCGTGTCGAATAGACGTGCTTTTCTTAAATATACTCGCGTACACGTCTATGTGTTCTTTACCATCCGATTGTATGTTTTCTCTCAACGCTCCTTCGTCGTTTCCGATTGGATAGTACAGCGCAATCACATACAATTCCCCGGTGTCGTCGTCCTTGGCCGCTCCCATTCCAAGCGTCTTCGTGCCTTTCCAAATAACTTGCGTAAAAGCTTGCGTTGCGTCGACGATACTGGGATCCGAAAACGTGAAATTTTCTCTTTCGTTGTACCAGTGTCTGGTCGCTTCCTCTCCTGCGTTTTCCAACGCAATGTTTGAGATCTTCGCCACGTTTTCTCCGTAGCCTTTTTTCGCGACTAACTCCGATCGCGTCGTGGCGCCTTTTTTCGCTGCCTGATACGCGAGCTTCTCCGCCGCTGATGCAAGGTCTTCTGACCATTTCAGAGGCTCCGCGTGGTGGAGATGTCGATACTCATTGTGACCTCTCAAACCTCTCTCAGCAAACATCTTTAATTCTATACGAAAGAAAGGGAAGGGTAAAGATGTTCTCATTTGGTATTCTTTTCATTTCAAAGTTTACGCTTTTCGAAAGTCTCGCAACATTCCAAGTATTTGGATCACATTTACTATGCTGATAAACATAGTAAACCAAATTAAATTTATAAATACAGTAGAACCTCTACTAACGGACAGTAAGTCCAGACACTGAAATAATTATTTATTAATAGAAAACCGATTGACAGCGGACACCTCCAAATAGCGGACAGCAAACTTCCGTCCCAAAATGTCCGTTATATGGAAATTCCACTATATAAAATGTTGAGAGATTGCATTCAGTTAAAGTGCCTATCTCACGTTTGGGGATTTTGCATATTCGGAATATTTGGGTCTTCCTGAGCAAAATCATAATATATATTGTCAGCAGAAAATTTCATCCTTATGGAGTTTTTCGCTGTCAAAGGTACCGGATGTGATGTCGCAAGAGGCATTCCAAACCAGTTTTCTTTTGTTACTTGCCATAAAAATGCCTCTTGCGACATCACATCCGATAACTTTAACATTAAAAAAGTCCATGAAGATGAAATTTTCTGCTGACAAGATATATTATGATTTTGCTCAGGAAGACCAAGTATTACGAATATTTAAAATCCCCAAACGTGAGATAGGCACTTTAGGTTTTTCTGCGGTTTTACCGAAAAGTATGGCGGACCGATGTATACCTACTAGTTGTTAGTTGTAAAAGGTTTGTGTAAAAAACATGTATGTGGCAGACAAAAAAGTAATTGCACTAAAAAGTAATTGCACAACAAAGTAATTAGATGCACTAAAAGTATAATTAGAAAGCCATTCAAGTTATCAGTATAACAGGTAGCCTATAATCGGAGGTTGAGATCAAAAAGTTTTTCTGAGCAAAAAGCTTTAGTTTCCCAACATGAATTAATAATCGAAACGATATCTGAAACTGTTATCCTTATAGCCGAAAATACAGGCCCTGGGCTCATATTTGTTCAAAGGAGATTTGGGCGGGCTTATGTTTGGACAGGGCTTATTTTCAGGGGGGTGCTTATTATCGGAGAGAATTTTGCGTTTCAACATAACTTTGCTAATACACGTATCGCGATTCCCGCAAAACGCAAAATTTACCGCATCAATGCGCGTGGTTCGCGCGGTAGGATAGGAGTATTATTATTATTATTGATAGGAGTATTATCCCTAACAAAAAATCCCGCGAGAACCACGCGCATTCGCGTGGGAAGGTGCGGTAAAATCTTGCGTTTTGCGGGAATCGCGATACGTGTATTGGATGGGATTTTGCGTCATGGTGAAAATAAAGATATACCGCATAGTATGTAGTAAAATACAACAATATAGAACCCAACGCACTAACACATAAGCACAAGGTTTATTGCAACCACTGATCTCTAAATAACGACTGGATCGAGCAACTATTGTTCAGAAAATGAAGCCGGGAGTAGCTCGTGGCGGCCATCTTGTTGGGATCACGTTATATAGTTTTACTATAGGCGACAGAGACTATGGCGACAGAGACTATCTGTCTCTGATCTTTTAAGATGCTAAAATGAATCAGTTGTCGAAGATTTTCCCACAATATAGAACACAAATTACGGCTCCATAATAGTAAGTATGAAGCCGGAATTAGTGCGTGGCGGCCATATTGGAGTCACCACGGTGGTCACTCCAATATGGCCGCCACGCGCTAATCCCGGCTTCATTATTATTGTAAAGAGGCCGTAGTTTGTGTTCTAAATTACGGGAAAACCTTCGGCAACTGATTAATTTTACCATCTTAAAAGATCAGGGACAGATCAGTACTCTCTGTCGCCTACAATAAAACTATGTAGCGTGGTCCATTCAAGATGGCCGCCGCGAAATATCCCAGGCTTCATTTTTTCGCAGCATCTAAACAATAGTTGCTCGATCCAGTCTTCATTTAGAGATCAGTGATTGCAACACTAATATGAAATGAAAATGAAATACAAGGGGGGGGTATTTTCGTGTGGATTATTCTCGGAGTTTACGGTATTATGCTGTATAAACATAAAAGTACTGTATAAACATACGTTCACTTATTCTGCTCAAAGACATAGCACGTTGATTTTCAGAGTTTTTCAAACTGGATTCTGTGGTTTCTTTTGGCGCAGGGGCTGGAGTCCCATTTTCAGAATTTTGCAAACTGGATTCTGTGGATTCTTTTGGCGCAGGGGGTGGAGTAGTGGGACGTGGAGTAGGGGGTGCAGTGTTGGCCAAGGCTTGTGCGGCTTGCGGCGGTAACGCGGTTGCAAACGTTAGCGTGTCTTTTGTTCCAGTGTAAGGAGATATCTTGGATTCAGAGTGGGGCGCTGATAGACCAAGAAGTTGACCAAGTTGTCTGAGGGCATCTAATGATACCACAGCGCCACCTAGAATTACAACAAAAATAGAACTGAATAAAGCATATCTCTCTGCCGTCTAAAATTATAGACAGACCCATATTTGCAGCAAATATAAGGACAGGATGGAACTAAACAGAAATAAACAGTACAGGATAGGGTAGACTTGCTCTCTGCCATCTTGAAACTAGACAGATTCAGATATGGTGCAAGTCTTAAGGACAGGATTGAACGAAACACGACTATACAGAACAGAACAGAACAGAACAGAACAGAACAGAACAGAACAGAACAGAACAGAACAGAACAGAACAGAACAGAACAGAACAGAACAGAACAGAACAGGGTATACTTGGTTTCTACCGTCTTGAAACTAGCCACTGAGATTCAGAATTGGAGTAAGTCTAAGGACAGGATGGAACGAAACAGGACTAAACGGAACAGAACAGAAACTAGAAAGAGTCTGTGTCTTTCTGGTTTCGAGATAGTTGGTTTAGGGGTTGGTTTGACAGGTTTAGGGGTTGGTTTGACAGGTTTAGGGGTTGGTTTGACAGGTTTAGGGGTTGGTTTGACAGGTTTAGGGGTTGGCAAGTAGATGGATGTGTCCCGCCCTACCTACTTCTTCAAAACAATAGCATATATGATATGAATAGACATTAATTTTCATGTTACCTGGATTGGCGCTGTTTGACAACTCATCCTTGCTTGCCGCATTTTGCTCGATTGTTTTACTGGGAACGAGTTTCACTCGTTCTTTGTGCAGAGGACCCTTGGTTTTGTCGTCGTCAACAAAGTGTTTCGGCGTGTGGCCAGCGTCCTGTCGATGAGTAGTCTCCAGTACTTTGAGCAAATTTTTCACGCTCTCTTCTCGATTGGCGCTGTTTGATAACTCATCCTTGCTTGCCGCATTTTGTTCGATTTGTGTACTGGGAACGAGTTTCACTCGTTCTTTGTGCAGAGGACCCTTGGTTTTGTCGTCGTCAACAAAGTGTTTCGGCGTGTGGCCAGCGGCGTGTTGATGAGTAGTCTGTAGTGCTTTGAGCAAATTTCTCACGCTCTCTCCGTAGTGGATGTGCGTGGTTGTGTCAGTCTTCACCGCATTCACTTCTTGCACCGGTTCGCTTTTGAGGTTCTTTGAAAACGATGAAGTGATCTTAGTCAGAGATTTCCCTTCGCTGCTTTGCTGTTTGTGCTCAATTGTGGGATATTGTTGCTGTTGCATAATGCGTCGATGATTTTCTTCGTGATTGGAGTCATCGCCAGCGCTGTCTTCCGTTTTGATTGGATCGCTTAACATACCCAGCTCGTCTTGGGGTTGTTTTCTTGGAACCTTCAGCAGTACCCAAGACTTCTTTTCACCTTTCTGTGGCCTTGCAGAACTCTCGTTTTCTTTTATTAACGATAACAAGCGAGCTAAATTGTTTTCACTGTCCGTGAGCCCTCTTGATGTGCTCTTTTTTGTATCGACACGCCCCACAGACTCACTATTCACTGTAGCCTTTTCACCCTCTTTGCTTTTATCGCTGTGACTTGGCACCGGTTGTAAATTTTTTACTAACTTTAAAATGTTCAAGTTTAACTGAGCTACTTTATCCGATTTTCGTACAGGATTCGACGTACTGTCATCTTTTGAAAGACTCTTTCTCTCTCCTGCAGCTTCTTGTTGTGGCATCGACCACGATGTGATTCCTGGTCGAAATTCGTTGGCTCGTAGGCTCGCCTTCACATCACTGTCTTTGGAATCTTTCATGATCATTTTTGCATCTTTTCCAAATATTAACTTTAAGACGGCTACTCCCAGTGCCGTGGCATCTATGGCTTTATCCATGTAAATGTCTGACTTCCTTGCCGCATTTGCATTTTCTCCGGCTTTATTCAGAAGTGTCTGTCCAAACTGACTCGGGTCAATCTTAACATGAAGAACCGATTCCGTGTCAGCTGTTTCTATGATAGATTTTTTCCGACCAGTTTTCTCTCTGGTTAGTTTTGCGTCTAGCACGATACTACGGCTATATAGAGTTTTTACTGTGTTAAGGACGCGAGAATCAAAGATTGTAGCATGAAGCGTGGATCGTCTGGTGTCTTCTATGTGTGATTGGATTGGGTTACAAAATAAACCTTGAGGTAAATAAAGACGGTGATGTTATATAGTATGAATTGCAGCTTAATTGTTACTCAAGGTAAATCAATAAATTCTGGAAATTCAATCTTCTTTCATTATACCTTTTAATTGTGATAAAAATATAAGATGCTTTAGGACAAGGAGATTCAAACCAAATTGTGACGTCATTGCTACATTCATGAATCTTCAAGAAAACCTGGTTTACTATATAGGAAAATGAGAATTGAAAATATACGTTACTGCGTGTACCGTGGGGTTTTTCACTTTCTTTGGCCCACTTATTGAAGTCGATTATTCACAGCAAAATCTAACTTTAACTTTTTTATTCGTATAATGTAAACATACACAATATAGACCATTTTAATAAGTCAATTATTTTTAATTTTTAATTATTTTTAATTATTTTTAATAAGTAATTATTTTTAATTTGTTTATATTGTTAATTGTAGGTTTTTGTATATACGATAGCGAGTGCGATAAATGTTTTACACTACGAGTAATATTTGAAAATTGTGCCAAAATTGTACGAGTCGTTAAAGGACATTGGAAGCACGTGTGGTGTGTGCTATTAGGGCGCCGCCACTCACCGCTAAGTCAAGCCCGGTCGGACGGGGTTAGTATCTGGGAATAACCTCGTGTTGATTCGCGAGCTTCAACTCATTCTCTCCCGTGCTTCGAGGGTTTTCCTCAGGGGTCTCCGGTTTTCCTCCCTCAGTAAAATCAACACTTAGATCTTAGCTGTGCTCCGTAGCTCTCTCCTCCGCAGAGGTTCCACCGCGCGCCTCCGATTTTCCTCGATCCACTCCCCACGCGCTTCCCCATTTTGCCCGCACACCTTCCTCGCCCGCGCTTAAGCCTCTGCGGAGGAGAGAGGCTCCGTGGTCAGACATGCGTCGTATGGTGGCAGCCTGCGGCGCCTTTGACATACCTTCGTCTTTGCCACGTTAGAGCTAAAAAACATTGTTACTGAAAAGCCCCTAGGAGAGTATCAATAAAGTATGTATGTATGTATGTAAACCAAAAAAGTACCTTTTATATCAAAGTATATAACTTAAATAGCCAGAATATAATAGTTTGGGGTTCATGTAAACATGCATGTTCATAAGTACATAACGCGTATTAATTGCACGTCTGGCAAACCCTCCCATGTATGGCTAAAGCTGGTTACTTCATGTAAGCCTGTCCCCAACACAACTATAATCCTAACCAAAATTTTGTCCAAAACCATTTTGTGATCCTAACATGAAGTAGCTACCTAACTAGTTTTGACTACCGCTGGTTATATTGCATGCCTTGACCACTTTTCCTTGGTCAGCACTAGAGGCAATCCACTGAGGGTCTTTAACCGAGTGGGGACTAGTACTAGTTGCTAAATTATATATCTGCTCTGCCAGGTTATCTTGACTCTTAGATTACCAATAATTGCCAATTGTCAAATACTCTTAGATTACCAATAATGGGTAATTCCACAACAGTATATTGTAGGATTCTAGAACTCAACCCCAACACAACACCAATCCTAACCCAACCAAGTGGGGACTACGACTAGTTGCAAAATCAATCAAGTTTCTTAATTTTTTAAACACACAGGTTGGGAGTTAGGGTTACAATGAAGTTGAAGGCGGGGATTGGGCGGGGGTTTAGGGTTAGGAAGACACTTAAGGTGGGGGGTTAGGGTTAGGATTTGTGTTGTGTTGGGGTTGGGTTCTAGAATCCTAAATTTACTGTTGTGGAATTACCAATTATTGGTAATCTAAAAGCATTTGACAATTGCTGATTATTGGTCTTTAATCTTTAATCATGTACTCCTAAAACAGTTAAAAACAGTCAAAAACAGTTGGTAATATAGTAACTAGTCCCCACTCGGTGAAAGACCCTCGGTGGATTGCCTCTAGTGCTGACCCTTTTCCTTTAAAGCTCCTCCAGACTAAGTTATGTAAAGAAAGCGTATTTCCGCCATTTTGTTTATTTTAGAAAAATAATGCATTGTACATTAATAACATTTCAATCAATATATACTTCCTCCTGATTAGCTAATGACATATTCAGTATTAAATTAACTTAATTTTTATCTACTTGGGGTATTTAGGAAAAATACCTGCACATATGATATTTTCCCTAAATAGCACATGTCCCGGACGTTGTGTTGTAATACTGTAATAATTTTCGCTTTTGCAGTAACATTTCGTAATGTGTAAAATTTATTAAAATGTTATTAATAGGTAATAACACTTCGAAAAATTAATGAGGAATCGTACTTGCGTTTGGTGAAATATTCATAATACCATTCGTGCTACGCAGTACCCCAATTACTTCTTCTCGAACGAGTGTTATTTCCTATACAAATAGATTTACCATCACACGTATATTTTCATAATTACCTTTGAAACCCTTGGTAAGACTACTTCATAATTCTGCTATGTCTTTGTTGTTTTCGTCGCGTATTACACATTTTTACTAACAAATGTTTACCGAGATAAGAGCACCGCTGCCACAACAAACGCATGGGCGAACTGGTATATGTCTCTAACTGGTATAGTCTTATGCTCTATTGCACACTTGCTAAGGTCTATACTACATGTTCTATTATAAGCGGTATATAAAAGTATAGCTTTTATTGGTATATAAAAGTATAGCTTTTATTAAACAAGCGCCAGGCACACGAGATCCACTCACACGCCAAGTTTGATTTGATTTCTTAAAAAAACTGCGATTGGTGGAATTTTGAATTTTCATGATGCGACGCCGGCGTGCAAGATGGGCTTTTCTAGAAAATTGAACGTTTTTCAACCTGATTTATGATAATTAATGCTAATTTATATTAACATTATGTGTCTTCTTCGGGAAATTTAAAAGCACTGGTAAAAGCTGGTTTATTGGGCTTGCAGAAAATGTATAGCTTTTGCAACAGTTATGGTTTTTTCCAGAGATATCAATAGAACAAAGAGGTGGTTCAATTTTGGATGTTTTTCAGCCGGACAGGAAAGAGTTAATACTGTTATCATTATGGTTAATGACATCAGTATTAAACTTAAATTTTTTATCCATACCACATTTGTAATTTTTCGTAATCGGAAGTACGTAAAGCCCATACGGACTGCTCGACATAATTTCAGTTTTAAATGCGTTTTATAAACCGTAAAATATTCTAAAACATTTTGAAAATAAACTCAAACGAGATTGAACATATTGAAATAAATAAACAAATAATTTACCGTTTTGGTCGGTCAACCGTCAGCATTGAGAAATATTTCCCTTCGTCTCAAAAACGTCCCTCGGCCTGGAAATATTTCCCCATTGTGACCTCCCAGCCAGTAAATTGACTTTGACTTGACTTGAGTCATCCGATGCCTTGTGGCAAAGGTGAAGCATTCACGTAGGTTGTGCACCAGGATCCTCGTTCCTTCATTGCGGCGAGAAGATCCAGTCCCGATAGGTCAGTGTCCTTCTCCAACAGCGTCTTGATTGTGATGTACGGTCTTCCGACTCGACGTTTCGCTTCTGGTGACCAGAGGAGTAGTTTTCCGGCAGGCTCATGGTGGGATACGTGACCTGTAAGCGACGGCGTTTCACAACCGTGGATATACGCGGTAGAGAACCATAGAGAGAGTTGTTAGTAGAGTGTTCTCGCCATGATATGTTGTACACCGCGCGTAGCATTTTAGCCAGTGAATAACATGTATATATTTTACTGTTCACACGTGCAGTTAAAACGCACCATGAAAACTATAGTCTGGAGAAATAATGTTTGCTCGTACACACAAGCTAGTAAATCAAGCAATGTATTTGTTAAGAAAATACTAAGAGGCTAAAACTAATGTTCCTTTCGATATTTTTCAACAATTGTACATCAGCAGGATAGAAATATATTGTTTTATTATTGGACAAGAACATTTTTGTTGTTAATTTGTCAAAAGGGGGGGGGGGGGGTGCTCATCCCCTGTAAATCCATCACTGTTTAAAGGAAAATGACTGGCCGACATTTGTTATTGACGATCGAAAGATTCGTAGATAGAATTTTAGGGTTATCATTATAGGTAAGGAATTTTAACATATTTTAACACATTTTAACATATATAGTTCAGGAATTTTAGGGTTATCATCATTTTGTATGTGCGATAGTTAACTCGGCTGCGCCACGTGGACTGTCAGCTCGGAAAACGAGGACGAGTTGTCTTATTATTAATTACTGTAGAAAGCGAGTGGTGTAGCTAATTGCAGCATTTGCATTATACCACTTGTTAGTTTCTACTAATTATTAATTATATGCCTCCTTAGAAACGTCGTGCAGCATGTGGATTGTGGATTGTGATATCTTGATCGAGTCTCAGTCCAGTTCCCCCAGCAATAAAAAAAAATTGTTTTTATTCGTATTTTAATTGTATTTTATTCAAAAGCCTTCAATGCATTGTACACAATCATCAAATATATTAAACATCAAAGTAAACAAAAACATAAATCATCAACATTCCTATATTATTAACAAATCATATATCGAGGTTTATTCTACGGCATATAACGGAAAGAGTCGGTTGAATAGTGTAATTACACACACACATATATATATATATATATGTGTGTATAGGCGCGAATTGCCAGATAATGAGGTTTTCAAAATCTTATTTTTGGTTAGCTCAGATATAATTGTTTGTCTTTGTCGATACTGTCATCGTTATTCCAGCAGCAACATACAGGTCTTTATGAAATGTTCAGATAACCTGAATGTCTGATTCGAGAGTTGCGTATCGCTAAAACAAAGTGGAAAAAAGTATATTACAAATCGAATACTCTAAAAGGTTGGTGTACTACCGAAAAAGTGTGTAGGAGGTCTAACGTTTTGAGCGAAGACCCTTCATCTGAGATTCTCAAACTCATTAATAATTCATGAATTATCATAGCCAATCCATGAACGTATACCGCATCACATGCATGAGTTTTGATACCCAATGAAAACCTGAGTAGTATAGAGAGTGGCGGTACGAGCTCAGTCAACGTCAACCGTAATATAAACACCAAAACATCGCCAAATTTGTGTCGAGCCACAACTTAGCGATGTTTTAGTGTTTATGTTTTACAGTTGACGTTGGTGAGCTCGTACCACCACTCTCTATACTATTATGGCAATCATTAGTCAATCTAAACACCCCTCCCATGTTTTCTACTCAATTGATAAGAAATACTAAAATAACGATTTTCGCTAAATTTAAAGCTAGAGTGTGTCGTTTCATCATTTTCACGTCTTTAAAAAGTGGAGAATGTCGTTTCAACGTTTTCGCGTATTTAAAAAAAGGCATAGTGTGCCACTTCAACGTTTTCACACATTTAAAAAGTAGAAGGTGTCATTTCAACATTTTTACATTTTTGTTCAACAAACTACCGACACGTTCCACTGTTGTCTCACAAATTCACGCGCGAAAAAAAACCACCAGATTTTGGTTCTAGTGGTGATGTTTATCCAAATGGATAGCGAAATGGTGTTCTTTTGATTGGTCAACAAATAGCCGGTTGTTTTGCAAATTAGTCCGTTTGCTCACTGTTTTCAATGTTTTTGTGGCCATACGCGTAGGAGTCGACACCATTTTTTAAGAGGTATCGTTTATCGTCAAAACAGGATAACGACACTTTATTAATTTCGTAGCTACCTAGCTGATGTTTGACACTTCTAATGGTCTTCATTGTGTGTCGCAACTGTTTCTGCTCAAGTAACACACTTTTATAATCTTCGTGTCTGATTACTTTTTTAATTATATTTTTTCTAATACCTTTAGCGGTTTTCCCACCGCCTCCACCCTCTTTCAAATAGCTGTACATTTTACTGCGCAACCCGACGAACTCAACAATTGGCGTTCCAGCGCACTCGTCCTTCATCTTCCCAATAACTTTCTTATTCTCTCTAAAAAAGAATGGGCTGTCTGCGGGATAGTCGCTATTGTCAAACTTTTCGCACTCCATCATAAAGTCGGAATAAACGTCGTCAGTTTTGATTGAGTACAACAGACTGTCAGTGTCAGTGAAGTGCAATCTACAGGTGTCGCTAGAGTACTTTTTCATAATATAATTGTAGTGAAAATTGTACATCAGCGTTTTACTCAAGTCTAGTATGCACATACCCACATATGCAGGTCTATTTAGTGTCAACGTTTCTTTAACCTTATGGACAGCGACTAAGTTCTCGCTAAATATTTTGCAAGACACGAACGTCGGCTTCGAGACAAGCTTTTCTAATTTCTTCGCAGTGGTCACTAATCTTACGTCCACACGCTTCCTCAAGTTTTCCATCGTTTTTCCGAACACACTGTTGTTCATCAACTTGAAGAAGTCCTTCTCAAAAGCGTTCTTAGCCGCAGTTCTTTTGACTGTGTTAAAGTCGATGTACTTGCCTAGCCACTTGGACTGGTCAAACTGCAGGACCCTATGAATCTTATTGATTTTTAATCCAAGATCCATGTACAACTGCAGATTTCCGTAGTGACACACATACTTTTTTTTGTCCATCAAATTAGTCACCAGCTTCTTTACACCACCAACACTCACGTTAAACTTATTTTTGATTTTCGTGCAGTACTCCGACAACATGTCAACGGTTATCTCCATCTTCTCAGGAGCCAACGGGTAGTCGTTGTGTAGGTCATGCAAATGGTCTGGATACTCCAAGTCGACTTCAAGCAGTAGACCCTTTTTGCTATTGTTGTGATAGTCGTGCAGATTAACTTTTTCTATTTCTTTCTCAGTCAACCACTTGAAGCCGCCCGTGGGTAGACTTCGACTCATCGCCCACCCATACAAATTGTTGGCATCAAGGTACATCAAATACTTCGACTCTTGCTCTTTGTCATACCCTTCCATATACTTATTATTCGCCACGCCATGTCTGTTGCATATGTAGCTCACACCACCCCGCATACCTAATTCTACGAACTGGAACATGTCGATGTCGGACAATAACTCAAGCTCCACTCCAGTCATCTTCAGCATGGCATCCCAAGCCAATCCAGGCGACGTGAAATAGTGACACGGGTCTAATTTATACTCACGATGGCACGTCTTTCTAAAGTTCTCAAAAACGTCGGCAAGCAAGAGCACGTCGCTTTTCAAATACAGGTCGTGGTACCCACCCATATTTTTAACGTCGAAGTAGTCCCACACATCGATGGCACGCTCGTGCATTTCTTCCGTAATGTGCTCATCGTTCAGAACGCTGTAAAAGTCCTTTTTGGAGGGTAGCTCGCGCTCGTCGAATTTATCAAAGGAGTCCATATAATCGTAGGGGTAGACTCCCTTTCTTGTCATAAGTGCTAACCCTGTTTCATGAAACACTTCTGACGTGTATTTGAAAGCGTCCCTTGGTAGGTTCTTCACCAAGTTGTCTAGACCACTACTCATGAACTGAAAGCTGTCCAAAAATACCAAGTTTTTCCCAAGCATGAACGCCATGTACTTCTCCATGTTGTTTGGTATCACATTTATGTCTTGACCAAACTTGCCAATCTCCTGCATAATGAAATGGCTATCGTAGCCGCGTAAGTTATGAAAGATCACAGGGATTTTGTCAGTCAATCTAAAGTTCACATTACAGTCACGATGCGCGGACCCTCTATACTTACCTGACGCGTGACAGTGGTCTCTCACTCTAACGTCAGCGCCAGTGTACTCAACGCTGCAAATATGGCAACTCTTAGCCTCGTCGAAATTCTTCTTATCGTCGTCAGTCAGCACCATTTCTTTGTTAAAGTGACTTTCAGATGTTTCTTTACAATATTCAACAATTTCTAACATCTCCCCAATGAACTTATTAACTGCGTTTTCACCGCGATACACTTTTACTGGCTTACTGTACTCGTTGTCGTAGCAACAAACTAATTTATACCCATAACCACAGTCAACGTGTCTCTGGTAGGCATTTGTGTAGCTACACTCGCTTGACAGTCTTGTTGTGTGCACCTTCTGTGTGATAGCCTCGAAGTCTGCATACACCACAAATGGTACATTTAATTGTCTGCTAAAATTCTTGTATTTCACTTTCGCACCTTTTTGCGGCATTTTAATAGCTTGCTTCCCATTGATGATCAAACATACTTCAATGTGGCTTTCAAGCACGTCCTCTCGGGTGAAGCACTGCAAACAATACCTACAAAAGTGCTTTCTCGCCTCATGCTTTGTTTGCCGGTGCATGAATTTATTAAAATCGCGAATGTAGACGTAGTGCTTGTTACCTACGTCATTAGTTATCAACAGTAGGTCCATGTGGTCAGGGCGCGCCTCCTTAGAAACGTACACAGGGAACGGCTGCTTATTTTCATACCCAAAAACATTTATGCTAATATCGTTCACCTTTTCGATCTTGTTGTAGTCTTTGAGTGTGACTGGGAAGTCGATTCCGTCATAATTCAGCTCACTGACATGCCTAGCGTACTTCGACGTTCTATCAGAGTTTTTTCCAGCAGGGAATTTATGTGCGAGGTGACACCATCTAAAGCACTCGTTGTCATCACCGTTATTTACGTTTATCAAACCCTTCTTACTGTTACGCAACTCCTTTGGCAACGCAATGTAGCTACTCCCACGCAGAGGTCTGTAAATAGCGATATTGACGTAGTGTGCGTCTATTTTGTCGATAGCCCATCCAGACCCCTCAGATAACCACCCAGCTATCCGCGTCAAGATTTGTTCCGACCCACGGTTGGCAACACCTTCGATGTCGTGGTCATTAATGACGACGAACGTTTCGCTGTTAAAGTAGGCGGTTTTGTACGTGGTCTTATTGAGTTCTAAAACTTTCTCAAAAGTGACCTTGACTGTCTCTACCACTTTCATTCCGTTGGTCTCACCTAGTTCACGTCTCAAAAGGTTGATGACAGCGCTTCTACTACCATTCACCTGGTTGATGTCTCTGTCGTTAACCACCTCAACTCCATAAGACCTTGTGAACCCTCTCAGTGCTTGACCCAACAGCCGTGGGCTATGGTCTTCAACTGTGGGTTGTGCCTCCTGGTTTCTGACAAGACGGTTGTGTGTCCGACTACCAACGTTAACTCGCCTGTTTGTCAGCGGATTAATAGTACTGACACTCGTCGTGTCGCTAAAAACACCATCTCTAACAAGTCGATTGTAGACTCGCCCATTGACGTTGACTGCTCTACCTGTTAGTGGATTTACAACGGCTGCACCATTTCTAACAAGTGAGTTTTCTGTGACGTCACCCATGGCTTCTATATACTACACTTGTTTTTTTCCTAGACCACTCGTCGTAGTAATTGTCACCACTTTCACACCATCCCAGCTTTGGGTACACCACCCCAAACAAATTGTTGTCAAACAAGTCTTTCACCTTCCCGTCTTTGAGGTCTGACACCTTCTTGAGTGTCTCGACTCGTCTTCTATGGCACAACCTAATAATGTAGTACCCATACCTGCTAACGTTTCTACCCTTTATCAAATCGCATGAGTGCAGCACATTGACAACTTTCAGGAAGTCCTCTTTTATCAACTCAAGGTGCTCATACTTCACAACGTTCCGTAGTCTCCTCCCCATCCACCAAGACCGTTTGTGAACGCTTTTTAACCGAGTGAGTCTCATGTCGCTGTAACTCTGAGTGTAGCCCCATTCGGTGTCGCCACACTTTGGACATGCGTACCCACCACAGTCAGTCACATGTTTCACAACGTCACAATCCGAGCAGTAGTAAAGCCTGAAGGTGCCTCCACACTCAATTTGCGTCTCATTCGCGATTTCGTCAATTGTTAAGCCATAACTCATCTGCCTCATAAGTTTGTCCATCGCTTATACTACTCCAACATTTTTTTATTGAGTTAGCACCCACACTACTATTCCACTACCCAAACCTAGCGCGCTAACAAACAACAATTGGTATTCCTTCATTTCCGCACTCGGTTGATAGTAATCCGCAATCTTCGGGGAGTCAGTGAACACTCGTCCGCTGTACTGAATAGTCATTACGCTTCTAAGTTCTTCCAACGCGTGGTTTGTGTCATTGATGTCAGCATTAGCATCAGAGAGCTGTTGTCGCAAACGCTGAATCTGATCTTTTTTAGCGACTTCATTTTCATACCACACTTCTTTCGCACTGGCTAACTGTTCCAACGCATGATTGTGTCTCTTCATCTCAGCTTCATAGCCTGTGTGATTAAACTTTGAAAACATAAAGCCAGCGCCTGCAAAAGCCACTGCATTAAATATCCCTCCAGCCACGACACTCACCATTAACTTACGTTGATTTGAATGGATCTGTCGGTATCCACTTTTTCGATTGCATCCATTTCACTAACAGCGTTCCTGCACCAACAGCTGCAGCAAGTTTCACTGTACCTTTCACTGTCTCTGGTGTTCCCAATGGTTCTCCCAAAGCCTTTTTAGAAATCATACTCACTGCCACAGCACCAGTCGTGACAAGTAGCGCGTCGTACAATTCGTTCATAAGTTCTTTTCGATCGATCGCAGCCATATACATTGTCGTGTGTTTTGTTCAAGAATCAAATGTGTCTAACGCTGGACGACAAGCTCTACGATTTTCTGACGCGCTAACCACAGTACTCACAGGCTCCAGTTGCGTTTCTTTTTCACTGCTAATTGTGTACCACAACGAAGCAGCAGCAATGATAACACCAAGTGTTCCAACAATGTAACCGTAGCTCCACTCACCACCCTGTTCTTCATTGACTATCATTTCACGCATTTTCTTTTCTTTCGCAGCTTTCGATATCTCAGCCAACTTTTTACCAGCAGCGACGCGCTTTGGGTCCTTCACCTTAACACTTTTCACATCAGCTGTGATCTTAGCTTCAACAGCCGTCTGTGAGTCTTCAACCATCTAATACACTATCACGTGTTATCTTACTCACAGTTGACCTCACAGGTGTCTCACAGTTGACCTCACAGGTGTCTCACAGTTCCAGACCAAAACGCACTAAAAAATTAGGATTTTTTCTGAGAGTATAACATAATGACTCAAGCCAGAGAAATCAGCGAAGAAGATATTGCCAACATGTTGAGAACAGCCTTTATCAGTGTGCCCACCCTACAAGGCGCCTCTGGACCTATCGTCTTAAACGAGTACTTCTCAACATACACAATGTTCGACCCCGACCCTGAAGGACCACCAAAAACGGCTTGGCTCTCAGATCCGCCATACGAGGTATCTTCTCGACGCTTGGATCGATCTTCGAGAAGACAGAGCCAACGAGCTTGCTGGTGTGTTAGCTGACATAATCCCTGTGTGGTGTTACTCACCATTCAAATACCTTATGTTAGCGAGTGACGTCTACTTGAACAACCCTAGTGGGTCCACAGCTACATTACTCGGTAATTCCCTCCAAGTGTTCTTAGCGACCCTTCTATGGAAACCATGCCCAACCAAAGCCAAAGCGTGGCTAGATCTCGCCGCAAACCGCGACGTTCACGTTTGCAAGGTTGGGTGTAATGAGATACTGGGTGCGGACGATATCAGGGACCACGTACTCTCGCCCACCCACAGACACTTTGCGAGAAATAAAAACGTGTACACCTGTTACCCATGCGGTGTGGCCACCAACGACCCACTGCATCGCTTGAGACATGAGAGCTCGAAGACTCATCTTGAAAACTTAGAGCTCCAGCGGATATTTAACAACGAACAACAGTTGCCGCGAGAGGGGAGAGCATTTCTCTGGAGGTATAGTAACCATGAAGAAAGTCGGTAGACTAGAAATCGTGATTGGTCCCATGTTTGCAGGAAAAACGACAGAGACTCTTCGTAGGTTAGTCACGTTAAGTAAGTCAGGGCTCAAAGTCCTCTACATGAACAACACAGGTGACACTAGGCGAACTGACCACGCGTTCTCCACACATCGTCATACCATTGTCGTCGGATCAGACAGTTTACCTGCGAAGTTAATCACCAACCTCCCAAGCTCTTCTGAGATAGCTGATTACGACGTCATCGGCATTGACGAAGGTCATTGGTACTCTGGGTTACTCCCAATTATTCATGAATACATTAAAGCTGGTGTTCACGTCATTATTTGTGGTCTCGTAACAACGGAGCACTTAAAAAGACTTGGTGAACTTGACACGTTGTTCCCAATGGCAGACGACATCACATTTCTAAAAGCGTATTGCGCCGTTTGTCGCGACACTTACGGAACAACTGTTGAAGCGCCATTCAATTGGAGATACAACCCGGGACCATCATTCGTTGGTGGTGCTGAGCAATATCGCGCAGTGTGCAGACGTCATCATCCTTCCACACAAAATTAAGGGTGTTCTCGGGTACCCCACTTTTTTAAATTTAGACGTTGGTCACACGAAGCGTCCAATGTACCGTAGAAACATTTTTTCACACAGTGGTCAGAAGGTTTGTGAAATAAGTAGAGAAAGTTTCGCAGACATTTTTTACTGAGTTAAAAACGTCTTTAAAAAATGCTAGAGCAGTTGTCGCTTCAAACGTCGTCTCAACAACGAGAACGAGTGCTAACTCGACTTACTACTCGCTGTCTAAAAAGTCTCTTTACAATAGCGTCTCTCATGGTTACTCAACGCTGATTTATTTTTAAATTTGCGAAGGCAGTGAGAGCATTGAAACCCAACGTCAAAGAGATATTTTATCACTGTGGTAATAGCGTCGTCATATGAGTCGCACAAGAGTGTTAGATAACCAGCGGATTTATATCTGAGCAACAGAGACTCCTGCTCTTTGGACGT
Source organism: Chrysogorgia sp. JL179-B06 (assembly GCA_035772405.1). Lineage (NCBI taxonomy): Eukaryota > Metazoa > Cnidaria > Anthozoa > Scleralcyonacea > Chrysogorgiidae > Chrysogorgia > Chrysogorgia sp. JL179-B06. Next base: position 6,520,588 of record JAYKKM010000237.1, read on the forward strand.
CTTGCCTGTGCCACCTGGATTCTTGAACTCAATCACGAGTCCGCTATGCTGTCGGTTTGCATTGGCAATAACTAAGTCAGGTGTTCCACGTTGGTAACCTTTTTTCCACGAATTTATTCTCTTCGCAGAAGTGTCTTGATTCTCACCACAAGCGGCTATCAAAATAGCTTCTGGGTAATATCTCCTAAGAAAACCAACAACTTTCGTATGAAGGTCGAACTCAGTGATCATTTTAAACTGGTTGTGTTTGAGACCGACGTCAGCTAAACTTTTTCTAACGCTTGGCAAGACCTCTGAGTGCACCCACCTTCCAAAGTGTTTCGCACGTTCCATTTTACTCGAGAACACCAATGAGTAGACCCCAAGTTCGTTGATAAACGAGGCTTGTTCCATCTTCATTTTGCAATCGGGTTCGACGTGGTCATTAACTGCGTCTTTTGGTCGAGCGTAACCTAGAGCACTTGCGACTTCTCTTGCTTTGAACCATATTTCACCGTTGTCCATGACCGTTGTGATTTGGTGACCATCAAAGTCGAATAATCGAAGCGCTGTGGAAGTCATCACTATATTATAGCCTCGCAAAAAAAAAGACTACTCGACATAGGTGTCAGGTTTTTTATAGATCTGGTTTGTTGTGTACCAGTGCAGCAAATACGTTTTATTAGTCCTCAGTTTTCTACGTTGTCTGAAAAAGTCTCTAATGTTACAAGCCAGTTTTCTAAGCCAACCCATTACATAACTTAAGTCACGTCTCCTACCACTCCTACAGTGTCTGACTCTGGTATCATAATAGGTTCGCCATAAGTCTTTTTAGACCTCATACCAATCTCAGCGTGGAGCTCGAGAGTAACGTCACCGCGGCCAAACGATCCACCAGCTTTGAACATGTGATCAGTCGTCTTATTTATCTTATATATTTCACGTTCTTTTGAAATACACGCTCCCATTTACTTTACACCATATTCCTTCATCATTTCTCCACCCATGATTATGATGTCTCGGTTCGTCATGTAACCACTCACAATTTTCACACCGTAGAATTCTATCAACGATGGGTGTGCATAGGGTGCGAGTGGTATTCTTGGTCGGTGTATCCCAAAAATTGTTCCATAGGGCGCGCCTATCTTTTTCATATTCGCTACGAAGTCTGAGTCGGTTGACTTAACGTTGTTGACTCTGACATGTGAATTGCTCATTTGCCAGTGTATTGATATCATATGCGTTTTACTTATGTCAACACCACTCGGAATAGTGCATATGCTCTCCATCGCTGGGATGCTACCACCATACGCGAGTCCATTAGTCATACCAGTCTTGTACCCTATGAACTTGTCCCAACTACCATCGTCGTTTGATATAATTGTCTCCCAATTTGATCCAGCGGTTCTCATGGGTAACCTCACTACGACAAAAATGGAGAGATCACACCATTGCATACTGGGGCAGTTAAAATGGAGACCTGACTCAAGTGGGATTGGTGTTAACACAGGTGATAGAAAACTTTGACTCACACCGCTGATGCCGACAATAGGGCCATAAGCCGGGTTGTTTTGCACTAATTTACTTGTTTCGCCAATGGCTTTCACTTTGTTTGAACCATTGGCGTGAAATTCCACGTTTTCCAAGGCGTGTGTGCTAACGTTGAAGTCAAGCACAACGTTGTAGGACTGACTCTTGAGGTAGCTTGATAGCAATTGCTCTAGAGTTCTTTTATTTGCAGCGTCTGAGTCATCGACTGGGTCTGCTACGTTTTTTATCGCTGAGCCTTGCATGTCTATTATTCCAGACATCCTCCCACCGGTTGCACTTAATTTAGGATCTTCGTCCAGATGTCTTTTCGTTCTCTTCAGTATTTTATCGTGAGGGTCGTCAGACTCATACCCATAGTTTAGACTCATTACTACTTCAAGGTGTATTTGGTTAGCAGATAGCCAGAGACCGCTGAGAACCCTAAGATTATCGCCAGCGTTGTCGTGTCTGACTCACTTGAGGTGGTAGTCTGCGCAATTTGATTGGTCGCTGTTTTCTTCGCGGGTGGTGCTACTCCCAAGTTAACCACCACGTTTTCTTGGTGAACTTTTTTAGCCACTGTTTTCTTCACGGGTGGTGCTACTAAGTTAGTCACCACGTTTTCTTGGTGGACTTTTTTAGCCGCGGTCGTCGGTGTTGTTGCATTCAAGCGAGTGTTCACTCCAAATTTCATAGACTCTGTGGCAATCTTTAGTAAGTTGTTGTACCCGGCGATTTTATTCTTGAGAATCACCACATTACTTGGCATTAACCATGTACTTGGCGACACTGCAAGATTTTGGACAACGTTGGTGTCTCTAATCGATTTATTCATGTTGAGAATCCATGTTGATACGTCGTAGTTGATAACACTGTCAGAAAACAACTTTCGGAACTCTTGTTGGGTCTCTAGACTTCCTGCAGAACCACCAACGACTGATACACGTGTTCTCGCTTGCGCACCAAGTGTGGAGTACACAAAGGACTCTATGCTCTGATTTAGATATTGCAGTCCAATGTTGGTGAAGCCGTCTGACAATCGCGCAACGTATCGTTTATAATCGTTCTGAACGTCGTTGAGCGTGAACACTCTGGATTCACCTGTTGTGCCATCGCTCAGGACTTTATTCTGGTAATAATGTTTTCTGGGAATCTTAGAGATCTTGCCATACAATTCGGAAGCGTTGAATTCTCTACTTATTGATCTCATGGTCTCACCACCCTCCATTCTTCTGAGAAGTCTTCTAATGGTGAAGTACAAATGAAATCTCATCACACTTGTGACCACAGGGTGAACTTCTTGTGACACTGATAAATGTTGCAGTGACACCCCACAACAGAAACTCGCACAATACGTCGCAAACACAATGCGGTAGTAAGATTCGCTGTCATCCCACTCTGATTTTGTCTTTGACGTGGTGACTCGCAAGGTTGGTAGCTTTGACATGAAGTGACTATTTTGGTTAACAAAGACTTTGAAATTATTCACTGGATAATTCAACACATTTTCTGTTGGGTAGCCATCCCAAAGTCCCCAGTGGTTCTTATAACCTTTTGGTAGTGGTTGGATAGTTCCACCACCTTGCCATATTATTGGGAACTTACTATTGTGTAGCCACTTCCACATGTTTTTATCATTTTTGAAGGTTGCGCTGGTTATGTCTGTGCTGAGGATGTCGTTGTTTCTGAAATACACGTCGACACTCATGATTTTACCGTCTTGTGAAATATTTGGATAGAACTCGAATTTGCTTAAAGTAGCGTGGGGGTACTTTTTGATGAGGTCTGCCTTTGCGTCGTGTGTAGCCTTCGACGTGTTAACCATCGCACGTTTGTAGTACTTCCCATAGTAGTTATGAAGGGCTTTCTGCATATAATATACTGTATGTTATACATGACGCGAAAGTTGACAGTACTCATTGAAGGTGCGGAAAAAGTTGTGTCCTTTGACAACGCGATGATGGTCATACACGATAACCCGTACATTGTGGTCAAGACAGCCACTGTGTTTTGGGACTACCATAACACAACAAACGACGACAGCATTCAGGTCTTCACGCTGGATAACTCTAGGGTTGGCTCTTTTAAAAAGATTAAAGTGGGTGAAGGGTACTTTAGCTTCGACGCATTGGTCAAAGTCTTGAAACATGAGTCTAGCGAGCTTAAGGTGGATCTTGAGATAGAGAAACTAGTGCCCACAGGCAAGTGTAGGGTTAAGGTTAGTAGCTCAGCTGTGTTAGACACCATTGGGCCTCTACTTGGTTTCGCGAAGGGTGAGGTGATTCAGAATGACTCACAGTGGCACACTAGCCCAAACGAGGTCGACATGTACAGAGGTCTGAAGTACATAGAAGTTTCGTGCGACGTTGTTGAAACGGAAAGTAATGTTGGTATTGATGGGAAGCGCAGTGATGTGATCACAACGTTACCAATACCCACTGAACAGTCTTTGAAGGGGTCAGTGCAACGCCATGTGGATATTGAGTCAAAGGTGGGCATTAAAAAAGGTGTTTACTCAAGTATGACGTTTCGCGTCAAACCAAATAACGACGATCTCAAAATTGGCGCGGTGCTATTGGAACTGTATATTGTGTGAATTATATGGAGCTTGGTGTGGAGACAGAGCAGGGGTTGAGAGACATTTATTATAATCCTAAGACGGGGTTCAGTGGTGTAGAGAGGTTGTATCAAAGTGCGTTGGGAGACGGATTGAAAGTAACTAGAAAAACAGTGAAAGAATGGTTGACAGCGCAGGACACCTACACTAGGTACAAACCCATTGTGAGAAGGCATAAATTCCGTGCGACCTTTGTTGGGTTTCTTGGTGAAGAGCTCCAAATGGACTTAGTGGACATGAGTAAGTACTCAAAACAGAATGGTGGTTATTATTGGATATTGACAGGCATTGAAATATTGAGTAGATATGCTTTTGGTATTGCAGTTTATAGAAAAGACACTAAGAACATGACTAAGGCTGTTGGAAAATTGTTGAATGACTTTAAAGATCAGTTTGGGACCACACCTAAGTTAGCGCAATTCGATGATGGACTTGAGTTCTACAATGTTGGTGTGAAAAGTTTGTTGAAGGAGCGTGACGTTAAATATTTCAGCACTAAGAGTGATAAAAAGGCCTCTGTTGTTGAGCGTTTTAATAGAAGTCTCAAGAGCATTATGTGGAAGTACTTTTATGCCTGTGGAACGTACAAATGGATTGACGTTCTTGACCAGTTTGTGAGCAATTACAATGGTAATGTGAATCGAAGCATTATGATGAAACCGAAGGATGTCAATAAGTCAAATGAGGGTGAAGTGTGGACCACTTTGTTTGGTCATCATTTTGCAGACACCCCATTGCCAAAGTTTAGAGTTGGTGAGTCAGTGAGAATTAGTAAGTACAAGAGCGTGTTCACAAAGGGCTATGAAGCCAACTTCACTGAAGAGCTGTTTAAAGTGGTAAAGGTTATTCGCGGTGATCCGAATGTGTATGAAATTGAGGACATAAGTGGTGAACAGATTATTGGTAAATTTTATGAGCAGGAATTATCGCTGGTTAATAGGAAACACGGCGATGATGTGTACAGAGTTGAAAAGGTGTTGAAAAGAAAGAAAGTCAGAGGGAAGAAGATGGCGCTGGTCAAATGGTTAGGTTACGAGAGCAAACATAACTCATGGATACCAGAAAGTGATATTCAAAATGTAGGCTAGTGTAACATGGCTAAGAGTGGCTTCGACGACCTCGAGACGGAGGGCTTTGATGAATACAAAGATATGAGTAATGATGAACTAGATCGCAGTCTCGAAAGAGCCACTCAAGATCTTGAGCTAGCTCGGGGCGATCTAGGCGTCACAGCCGATGAGGAAACTAGACTAACTAGAGTGGAGAGTGGACTGAAGCGCGAACACGACATAAGACTTCGCCAACACATGGGGGAGACTACTAACGATCTCGTAACGCGGAGTGGTGGAGGAGTGTATCAACATGTGGAGAGGGTTTTTAGTGATCTCGCAACGCAGACTATTGACAACGTGAGAGATCGTGAAGACGTCGTGAGGAGTGTGCCATTGTTAGACACCACACACGCAGAGCACGTCAACATACCTGGACTAACACCAGTCGAGAACCGTGAGTTGAGCGCGCTACTCAATCCAAGCGAGAATGTGTCGCGTGAGTCTAGAATAGGCGACACTGGCGCATTGCAAATACGAGCGGACCGTTATCAAAACTTGATAAATGAAGTGAACAAAAGAATAGCGGAGCTCGCAGTAAAAGACCTCACGGCTGTAGAGAACGAAGAGTTCGTCGATCTAGCTGAAAGAGTGATTGGACTTACACAAGCTAGAGACATACTTATCGAACAGCGGGAAATAGAAGAGGTTAGAGAGCGACAAGAGATCGACATTGACAGGTTTCAGAAGTTCAAGAAATGGGCTAGAGAAAATATGGTTGGGATGAGTGCTTTAGCGATTTCAGTGGCAGCAATTGTGACGACTATTATTATCGCTGGGAGGATTAACGTTATGAAAGGCGCTATGGTCACGAGGTCATTCGCACAGGCTGTTAAAAACGCGATAACGAAGATGGGTCCATGGGCTGTTGGATTAGCTAACTTAGTTTGCGACGCGCTGGTGGTAGGCGCAAGGGGTCTTGCCTGGCTAGCTCAAAATCTGTGGGTGTTTGCGGTGACATTCGCGTGGCTTGCGTACAATTACCTAAACTAGAAAGCAAACGTGACTCATGGACACTAGAAAGCGATATTCAAAATGTGAGCTAATGTAATATGGCTGAAGGTGGGGAAGTTTTTAACAAGATTCAGATGGAGGACTTCGATAGACTTGATAGGTACACCAGTGATCAAATAGATGTCGAACTTAAAAAACTCTATCTAGATTATCATTCAATTACCGATGAGTACGCTGATGACGACGACATGCCAGACATCGTGCGTATCAAGTATGACAAATTGTATGAGAGAGTGAATAAATTGCAGTATGAACAGGATAGAAGAGGGGCTAGAGAAGAAGAGACGTCGTTTATTGACGATGGTAAAACGGTGACAATAAGGGGGGCCAACACAGAAGTCCCAGCGGTAGAGTTTGTTGAACAGGAGTCGTACGGTGACGTTAATGACACAAGCTACAGTATGGCTCTTGAAGTGGGGTCAGATGATCTTTACAAAAGATTGGACAAGCTAAACGCAGTCAATAAAGAGGTGGTAAAAAATCAAGTAGAAAGAGTCAAGGCGATAGGTGAGAAAATACGTAAGTTACACAAAAAAAAAAGACTCGGTCATGACGACGCGTCAAGGAAAATAGCCGACAGATCATATGTGACGGACTCAGGGTCTATTCTTTTCAAACCGATAAACAAAGATGGTAAATATGGAAAACCCAAACGAATTCTAATACCTGTGGAAAACGGCTTGATCTACAGTAAAGATGCGAGTAGTAAAAACGCGATTAAGCAATTCAAACAGTTAGTTAGTCAAATCCCTGAGAGTACAGAAACAACAGCTGTCACAACAGAAGTGATCCCAGACGATTCCCCAGTGATTGAAACAAGAGTGGAGCGCTATAACATAGCTGGGCTATCAGTAAAAGAAAACCGTGAACATAGAGGTATACTCAACCCAAGTGATAGTGTGTTGCGTGAGTCGAGAATAGGCGACAATGGCGCATTGCAAATACAAGCAGACTATTATCAGGAAGCGATAAATGAAACGAGTAGGAGAATGACAGAGCTTGATACAAAAGATAAGCAAAGTAGTCTTGTGAGTGACGAACAGCTAGAGTACGACGGTTTGCTTATTAGAGAGGTGGGACTCACGCAAGCCAAAATAGAAGTCTTAGAACAGCGAGAAATAGAAGAAGTTAGAGCACAACAAGAAGTTGACATTGATAGGTTTCAGAGACTCAAGGAATGGGCTAAAGAAAATGTGGTCGGGTTGAGCGCTGTAGTGATTTCAGCGGCTGGGATTATAACAACTATTATTATCGCTGGGAGATCTGCTGTTATGAAAGGCGCTATGGCAACGAGGTCATTCGCACAGGCTGTTAAGAACGCGATAACGAAGATGGGTCCATGGGCTGTTGGGTTGGCTAATTTAGTTTACAACGCGTTGACGTTGGGTGCAAAGGGTCTCGCTTGGTTGGCTCAAAATCTGTGGGTACTCGCGGTGGTACTTGCGTGGTTTGCTTATGATTATTACAAGCTAAAACGGTAGCGATAAAACATATGTAAAGGTATATGAACGCCACGTCAGCAGAGTTGAGCCCTGGTTTTAGACGAGCGACCATGGGTGTCATAAAAGGGGTGAGAACACAGCATGTAATCACGTTGAACCCTAATAAAGTCAGTCCTGGTGAGGAACTTTACATTGACATACCGAAGCTCAAGGTAAGTAGCTGTTTGGTGCCTGGATCGTTGGGTCTAGTGTTCGACTTTAAGAACGCGAACGCCAAAAGCTGGTTCTTGAACAATGTGAGCAAGTTGTTGGTTGAGAAACTTGTTGTGAGACTAGCTGGGGAGACTGTGTACGACAACAATGGGGAAAATTACACTGGTGTCTATCGCGACCTTTGGGAAAGTGTTACTGCGCGAGACCAAATGATTGACTATGGTATTGGTGGTGAGAACTTGAGAAAGTTAATTTCTAAGGACGACAGTGGCGCGGCAAGTGGGAACGTTGCTAAAGTTAACGACGCGTTAATGTTTGGTGTGATTGGGACGAAGCAGCGGATTAAGCTTGGTAAGATTATGAATGACCACGGGTTGTACGCTCCTTTTAGCATGAACAACAACTTGCAGTACGTCATCACGCTTCCGAAGGCTGCAGACATCATGGTGGCGCAATCCGGTAGCGCTGTGGGTGGATACACTCTGGAGAACCTCGAGCTTGAGTACGAGACGATTGACAATCAGGAGCTCGCTGACGAAATAGCGTCGGGCTATGCAAGTGGTCGTAGTTTGTCATATGAGCACGTTACGTTGATGAAAACCACCGAATGGGATAAAGGTACGACCATTGTGAATGAAAACATTAATCTACCAAGAAAAAGCATGAAGGCGATTGTGTTGCTATTCACGAATAAGGTGCGAACAGACAGTGAGGAGTTTCTTTACCCAAATATTGAGAATATTAGAGTCACGATTGAAGGTGTGCCAAATAGTGTGTACTCACAAGGCATCCCAAAGTCGAAGTTCTATGCAGAAGCGAAGCGACTGTTCGGGTTGGGTGAAGAACACGCTCAGTTCATGACCATACAGAAGTTCTATAAAGATGGCTTCGCGTTGGTCATTGACTTGAGGAGCGTTCAAGACAATCGCAACGTCGCCACTGGTAAAAATATTGTGAACACACAATCTGGCGTGCTTCTTGAGATCACTAAGAAAGCGACGACTGCGAACGTCATGTGTAGGGTGTTTGTGGTAAGCGATGGGTTGGTCAACTTTATGAATAATGGGTTGCAATCAATCCAGTATTAAATCAAACGTGGGTTAATGGAGACTCCGTTTAATATGTTAATTGTTGGTATGACAGCCTGTGGTAAGACGCATTATTTGCTGGAAACATTGGAATCTGAGTATTGTAACAAATTTGACTACATTGTGTTGATTTGTCCTACTTTCGAGTGGAATAAAGCGTATCAAGATTGGAAATATGTGCGCGACCCTGACGTGCTAGCGATAGACTGCACACAGGACAGTGTCGACGCTGTTCTCAAGTGTGTAACAAATGTTTTTAAAGGCACTAACACTCTGATTGTGTTGGACGACTGTGCGAGCTCTCAAGATGTCAAGAATAGGACTAGTCAATTGGTCAACTTAGCTTTTAGTGCGCGACATTTTATGTTGAGCGTTATTGTCATCACACAACAACTGACGTCGATCGCAAAACCGTACAGAGAAAATATTAGTAAGCTCGTTTGCTTCTACTGCCCGAGTAGGAGTGATATGAAGGTCGTTATCGACGACTACCTTGGAAACATTAGCAGAGAAAAATCGTCGGCGATTGTGACCGCATTAAAAAATAATAAGTACGCTAGACTTGAAATCTCACTGCGCTATCCATACAGTCACGAAGTTGTTATTCCGCAATAAAATATGGGTATAAGTAATAACGCGATGGTGAAACGCAAAAGTGAAGAAAATCCTACGATTGAGGAATTAGTTGAGGAGACCGCTGACACTTCGACTGTGGAAGATGACATTGACGTTAGGAGATCCGAACTTATTAGACTGTCCGGTGACGGCGTGGTGAGTCAGTCCGAAGCATACATTAAAAAAGCGTCCGCAAAAGTTATTGATAAGATATGGCGCCAACACGAGTTGAAGAGAATGGAGATCGCAAACGCTTTTCTCACCGACTTGCTAATCAGCAAATTCGCTAGCTTACTAGATGGGTTGAACGCTATAGAGAATCCTGACGAACTAAATGACGAACTACAAAAAGATCCGTTACTAAAGAAAGACGTCGAGAGCATTGTCGCGGTTGTGACACCATACGTGCCTTTCTTAGGCTTGTTGTCTGGAGGAATTATAACGTCGAAACATGTGTACGATCACCATTTTAGGAGCGAGGTGGTAAACACTAAGAGTAGTGAGCAAACGGACTAATTTGTAGAGTAGTTGGCTATTTGTTAGCTAACGTTGTTAGCCGATCAAAAGAGCACCATTTCGCTATCCATTTGGATAAACATCACCACTAGAACCAAAATCTGGTGGTTTTTTTTCGCGCGTGAATTTGTGAGACAACAGTGGAACGTGTCGGTAGTTTGTTGAACAAAAATGTAAAAATGTTGAAATGACACCTTCTACTTTTTTAAATGTGTGAAAACGTTGAAGTGGCACACTATGCCTTTTTTTAAATACGCGAAAACGTTGAAACGACATTCTCCACTTTTTAAAGACGTGAAAATGATGAAACGACACACTCTAGCTTTAAATTTAGCGAAAATCGTTATTTTAGTATTTCTTATCAATTGAGTAGAAAACATGGGAGGGGTGTTTAGATTGACTAATGATTGCCATAATAGTATAGAGAGTGGTGGTACGAGCTCACCAACGTCAACTGTAAAACATAAACACTAAAACATCGCTAAGTTGTGGCTCGACACAAATTTGGCGATGTTTTGGTGTTTATATTACGGTTGACGTTGACTGAGCTCGTACCGCCACTCTCTATACTACTAACCTGTAGGAAACTTCCTAGTGAACTGGATCACATTTCTTAATCTACATATTAAAATAAAATCGCTATGGGAGCAAATCGCTTAAGGAATCTAGATCAAACACTCGTTTGTCGTGTTTCATCAGGGGACTCCAAACACTCGAAAACAATAAAAACCTCGGGCTACGCCCTCGGTTTTCATTTGTTTTCTCGTGTTTGGAACCCCTGATGAAACACTCAAACTCGTGTTTGATCTATTACGTGAAATTCAGACAATCAAGGGTATAAGTTGACGTTTGTTGAAGTTGATTGTCCAAGTTAGGTGTAGTTTTAAGAAAGACGGTTATTGATGATTGATGGTAAGTTGTCTGTAATCTTTATAGAAAGACCGTTGTTGATGGTAACTGACGTTTTGATGATCTCAGTGGCGGTTATATTCAGACAGTCAATGGTATCAGTGCTGTTGAAGTTGATCGTCCAAGTTAGGTGTAGTTTTAAGAAAGACGGTTGTTGATGGTAATTTGTTGAAGTTGATTCTCCAGATTAGTGTAGCCTTAAGAGAAACTGCATGACGTTGTTGTTGTTGTTGTTGTTGTTGTTGTTGTTGTTGTTTTGTTGTTGTTGTTGACTGACATTTCGATGGATGTATGGCGGTCACTAGCTTGCAGGGCGTCTGTCAAGTTCTAAGTCCACCTTTTCAATATTGACTGTGATCATGACAATCTATGAGGCTGTTGGAACGTTGAACATATATTATTTCTCGAAACAATAGTTTTTCTCTAAAACTAACGACTAACCTAACCTGGACGATCAACGTCAACAAGTATGTTTCCTACCTGGCCATAAGAAACCTTGGGTTTCACTAATTTTAACTTTCTTGACACTGGCAAAGGAATCCTGAAAGCTATAATGTAAAACAACGAATTATTATTTTTTTAGTCAACCTTTTAGTTAGTCCGTCTCATCCACATCACATCCCGTCCATCCATCCATTCAGCCATCCATCCCTTCATTTACCTGAAAAGTGTTTCTCCATAAGATTTTCGACTTCTCTTCTAACAAATCCTTCTAAAAACATTATTCGTCCCTAGAAACAACAAATAGAAACCTATTATATATCATTCCTCAAACGCCGATAATTATAACTATATTAAAGACTTATTAACTGAGTGCGAGGTCTGTACGGTAAAGTATTTGCCTGAGGTTTTCGTACAGACCTAGCGCCGAAGGCGCGAGGTCTGTGCGAAAAAACCGAAGGCAAATACTTTATTGTACAGACCAAGCAAACGAGGTTAATAAGATATTTATTATATGACTTTTGGTTCATTTTGTTCTCTGTTTTTAACGTTGTGTTTGTCTTCAGATGTTGCCGTTTACCTTACCTCTGAGCTTGTTGATTTCGCTTCATGTTTACACGCGCGCGTTACTGGTCGTTAGGCATTCATTTTCTTCACTTATAGATAAACAGCTTTCAAGAAAAGCAGCACTAATGTTCCAGGACGTGTTATTGTTCGAACTTTTTCAACGAATATACTCAAATCCTCTTATTTCATCTAAATAATCTCAGAAATGTTCCCGCCAAAACATACCGGTCCGGAAAAAAGCGTATTGCCCTCTCACAGCGCCGGGAGGGCAATACGCTTTTTTCCGGACCTCTCACGAACCAATCAGCGTGCGCCATCTTTCTTAGCCATATAATAAAATTACTTACATGCACCTATTAACGTACCGGTGTTACAGTAACAACCTTTGGCTGAAGAATTCTCATGCTCACCCTGTAAAAGTAATAAAAAGTAAATGAAATTGGCAAACATAGAAGACCATTACCAAAAGCTGTATTGAGAGACCATAAATAGCAATTAGAGGTACTAGAAAATTTGATAACCAATTTAACGCCGTTATTTTGCCGCATTTTTGTAGATAATCTTTCATAATTAAATATGAATCGAACCAGTATACATCATTGTAACCTTCGCTCTCCATCTGAGTCTCGGAGCTCAATAGTTAGAGCGTCTCACCGGCAATCAGAAGGTTACATGTTCGATTTCTGTCCGGGACTCAGAAACATTTTCTGAAGACTTTAGTTTGACGCTCGTCTATATGTATCATCAATCTTTAATAAATAATTTTTGCCGAAATTTTTTGTCGAAGTTTGTTAAAGAATCGATTATGTTTTGTGTCTTTGTCTTCATTCATGAAACTATCGCTATCGAATGGTATAAAGATATAGAGTATAGTACTGCATGAATTACGTGCAATAATACCGATTCGCCCATGAAATGAACATAAAACACGAGGGCGTAGCCCGAGTATTTTACCTGGTTTCCATATGGTCGCTGCGCTGTCTTTACGGTCGCAGAAGTGAAGCAGTGAAGCGTGTTCTTCACTTCCGCGACCGTAAAGACAGCGTAGCGACCATGTGGAAACCAGGCTTAAGCGGCTGCTATTAATAACTCAAAATGCGGACAAACAAAGCAAATTTGACTCACAAATTATTGCAAATGAGCTATTTTCTTTTGTTATGAGCGCAAGAATTATGGGTAAATGCGGACAACATGGCTACTGACGTCATCTCGACAAAGTGCTATTGTTGTGTAACCCCAGAAAATCAAAGATCAAGTAATATGTAAATCAGGAAGAATCTTTATCACGTATAAACCTACGACACGGTAGTGATTTCCTTTGTGTTTTCCTCATGAATTATTAATGAGTTTTTGAAATAGTATTTAAAACACGAGAAGGAGCATTTTAGATATGATAAAACGCGAGTTCGAGTGTTTTAAATAGCTTCAAAAACAATTGATTGTAATCACTATGGAGTGTACTGGTTTTTATTTTCTATTAGAGGTAAATTGGGTTGATGTATGAAATGCAAATTAGCAGGAATTTTATATAAAGTTCGTAGAGACTTTATATAATTTTCATGCTGATTAGTATTCATGGATTTTATCAGGTATAAAAGCCTTGCGCGTGACTAAATACGGAAATGTGATTGGACAATTTGGTTAGTGAATATTAATGAGTTTTTGAAGTTAGTTTCTAGATTATAGTAATAGCAGTTGGATTATATTCACTCTCTTATAGATTGTAGTTATAGAATATATTCACTCAATTTCTATATGAGGCGATAGGTAACTTTAAAGCTCGTACTCTAATTGATAAATACAAAAGAGTATTCGAAGTCTTACCTTACATCTCCCACAACTGGTATTAACGTTGTTCCGTTCAATTTAGGAGTGGCTGTAGCTGTCACGTTCTATATAGAAAGAAAGAAAGTTTATCATTTCAAAACTTTCTCTATAATCAATGCACTTTATAGAGAAACGCCATTTTAGTGTGCCTATGAATAATATTCTGTCGATGTGGTAAATTGTAATTAGAATTGTGTTTTTTTAGGTTTACTGCCTGCAGTGTAAAACCTGAGGACAAAGAGAAATATGAAGGTAAATAAGCTTAATTGTACTTCATGGTACTTCATGCCTCATGGTATTTCCACTTCAGCTGCGAAGAATAAATGAATACCAAATGATTTTTCGTGAAGGATAGTGATCCAAAAATTCGGGTGCTGCGAGACTTTCGAAGAGCGTAAATTTCTATATTTTTATACCATTGCTTGTACCCCTTCCCCTTTTTCCCATCACGCCCCGCAACATGAACTAACGATTGGTACGACATTAGAATGTGGGATTACAGGCACTTTAACCTTGTTTTATTAACGTGGTACACCGGTCATGAACAAGAACTTACCATAGCTAGTGCCAGCACTGTCCTGCTCGAGTTGTTAGGAGATACTGCGTTCACGTTCGCAATTCCCTGAAGTTCAATATGTATCCCTGAATTGTTTGTGTTGAACGTCGGTGGGGAAGTGGCTTCCATCTTGATATACAAATCACAGTTCGGACACGCCACGTGAATCTATGCGCGAGAATATTTATAATTAACAATGATACATTGCATGATTGTTGTATTTATATTACGCCATCGTATGGTATATTCATGTCGTGTGGTATGCTGTACCGTGGTACTGTATTTTACGTTATGTTACGTTACGTTCTGTTAAAGTGCCCATAACCTCAAAATGTTTTATTGTCTTGTTTGGAAGAACTTTTAAAATGATAAAGTAACTTATTTTGAAGATTTTGGTTTCTTTGCTTTCTTTTTGAGATATATCAGTTTGTTTGATATGCAAATGTACGGAATGTCGTCACACATGCATAATGACTTATTGGAGAAATGTGTATATCTCTTTCATTCTCGAACGAAATCCTTTAAAATCAAGAAGTTTGGTGTTGTGGGAGTAACGCACACACGTGTTGTTCACACTTTAGTGTTTTTATTTCATGAACGCAAAGATATATAACATTCTCTGATAACTCATTATGCATTTGTGACGAAATTCCAGATATTTGCATATCAAACAAACTGATATATCTCAAAAAGAAAGCGAAGAAGTGAAAATCTTCAAAAGAAGTTACTTTATCATTTTAAAAGTTCTTCCAAATAAGACAATAAAACATTTTGAGGTTAGGGGCACTTTAATGTTTTGTTTATTATTTTGAAATCTCAAACTCATTAATAATTCATGAGGAAAACACAAAGGAAAATCATAACCGAGACGTTGTTTGAATCACTGATCTGTAAATAAAGACTGGGTTGAGCTTTCTATTGTATCTGATGAGCTGATTTTGAAGCCTGCATATTTGAATAATGTAAATTAACGAGAGATCATTAGAAACTCTGAGTTTGCAAGCAAATCAAACTGTGACGCTAGCAAAATAGGTTTAGTGTCTGGCCAATATAGTTTCTTTGTTAACATTAAATGCATAAAATCTTCAACCTAATTTGACGTCTCATATCAGGCTTCTCCAGCCTCACTGGATATTATAGCCAACGGCGGCCATTGCTAGGGGACCAAAGTCGCAGTAAATCTGTAGGTAGGCGATGAATCGTTTTACCCAGTAATTTGAAAAATGTTTTCTGGTCCTCTTTATAGTAATATTATTTTATTTTGTCGATGGTAAGAGCACATAAACCATCAAAAAACCTCATAGGATTCTCAGTTGGTCCCTTAGTAATGGCGGACTTCCGGCTTCATTTTCTGAACAATAGTTGCTCGATCTAGTCTTTATTTAGAGATCAGTGTGTTTGAATATGTGATCTTAATTAACATAAAATTTCGACAACTTTCACCTCGATTTTCTCTTAAAATACTGATTTATTTGAGATGCTATATCATACAATCGAAAGGCGTTTATTATCTGATTTCCAAACACCTGGAAGTGTGTTGAACACACGTCTCGGTGTTTAGAAATCAGATAATAAACAGCTTCTCGTGTATGATATATTACATCATTGCCATTATGATATCTTCACATGCGCGCGAAGATATCATTTTTCACATGTGAAGATATCATTTTTCTGAATAGAATAAAACCTAGTATTTCATCGGTATCTACATATATAAAAAGTTATTTCATGTCACGTCATGTCACGTCACGTCAGTCATACGTCACGTCATGTCACGTCATGCACGTCTTGTCATGTCATATTAAATGTTTGATCTTAAATTAGTCTGATTATAGTTCTCTGATCCCTACCCAAGTTTTTCGTAAGTGCTTACCAAATCCAGCCCATAGATACTCGGAAGGTTGCGGAAAGCATTTGTGTTGAAATAAATTTGATTGCTGACGTGCGCCTGTGAATCAACAAAACAAGAAATCGATTGGAAATTTATTCTCGAATTTATGCCCGTTTCAAACTTCGAAACTTTGGCTGATGTTTCATATAATAATTCCGGATTCAAAACATACAGGGGGTGACCAAAAAAAGTGGCCCCCCATAAAAAGTAATAAACTCGTTACTTTTTGAATAAAGTGTTTAGAAATGTTTTGTTTTTTGTATTATTTGGGCAGTTTTGTGGACTTGTGAGTTCAAAATGTTATTCTAAGCAATAGACTGGTAGATAATTTTTTTTTGACAAAAAATCAATATGGCAGTTTAAAATCAAATTTTCACCAAAGAGTTTGAGTACTTTTTACAACAAATGGTTTATTAGGCGGAAAATGTTAAGTAAAGTAAAATGGCTGAAATAATCAGTAAATTCCATATCATGTAAAAAATTTCATCATATATAGGTAGAGTTTAAATACTGAATAATGTAGTCTTCTTTCAGTGCATATTGGCTACAGAAATAGATAGTGCACCCCAAAAGCCAAATATACAGAGCCGACACCAGCAGATATATATTAATAGAATACCATAAAATTGTTTTCTTGTGTAAATAATTCCTCATTTCACTTATAGTAGTTAAATCTATAGAAGAATCTCATAGTCGGGTATATAAACTTTGGTTTTTAACAATTTTTGTTCAAATCTCTAGAAAGGTTAAATCACATAAGACAAGCTACAAAGATTACATATTAGTCTTTCTAGATTTATTTCATATTTTTACATTTTATTTCTTGTCAATTTGTGCAGAGTTAAACACTTGCAATGATAATAATTTTATAATTTAGTGTGTTTTGGTTAAAAAATGGCCATCTTGAATTCAGAGCAAAAACCCTCCAAATACATTTTATCTACCAGTTTATTGCATAGAATAACAATTATCGAACTAACAAGTCCACAAAACTGCCCAAATAATAAAAAACCCATTTCTAACACTTTCTAAACACAAATGACAAAAAGTAACGAGTTTATTACTTTTTATGGGGGGCCACTTTTTTTTGGTCACCCTCTGTAGGTCTAGCCCTAAACCTAATCCTAACCCTAAACCTAATACTAACCCTAACTCTTACGATAATGCTTTATTTTAGAAATAACAGCTGATTTTAATTTTGAATTTTACTACCGATAGTTTCATTCAAGACTTTTCTATTCGATAAGTATTTTTTGCCATTAAACTCGGTCTTTGACGCGGATTTTGTGATGTCACAAGAGGCATTCCAAACCGAGTTTTCTTGTTGTTACTTGCCACAAAAATGCCTCTTGTGACATCACATCCGATAACTTTAACAGCAAAATTGTCCATGAAGATGAAATTTTCGGCTGACAAGATATATTATGATTATGTTCAGGAAGACCCAAATATTACAAATTTGTAAAATCCCCAAACGTGAGATAGACACTTTATAATAGAGTTCTTATTTAGTGGAGTCCAAAATTCCAAATTTCAGCCTGAGGTTCTTGGTGAAAGGTTCGTATTACTGACACATGTTTACTGTACTACATCTCAGCAAACGTCAGCCGTTTATACGTTATAAAACAAAACATCAAGCTCTCTCGGTTATCTTACCTGCTTGGCTGAGATGTTGACCTTCAGAAGCCCCCTATTGTAGAAAGCTTGACCTGCACTGTTGGCCATATGGTCAGTTATCGTCACATATATCATACGATCCCTTCTCGTTTCAAACGGTAGTCGACGTGGTTCATGTATCCAGACCTTGCCACCATCCGACGGTTGAAATTCACCCTGGTTGTGAAATATAACCGTGTTTAATCAACGATTAGATTTTTTAAACGGGATACAGGTTCGTTATGTCATTGCCTAAATATTTTGCCTTCATGATTCTCAGTAATGTGAGAGAAGTATTCAGAAGCAATAATAATAACAGACGTTTTAGGAGCATTATACAATATATAGTCTCAATTCTCTTACAACAATACATTCTTAAAGTTACTTAAGAATCATTATAAAACTAATTACATTTCATTATAAAATCAAAACTACTATATGTATAACCAATAAAACTATGATAACTACAAAACTATTAACCCGAAAAAGAAAGGTATTAAGTGCGAATTTAATATCCTTTTATCTGCGTTTAAATTATCTTTTATAGCCTCGTTTCGGAAGAAAAATTATTTTCAATTTCATGCACAATAACGAGGCTATAAGGGCTAATTTATATGCAGATAAAAGAATATTAAATTGGCAGCTATTTTGGAAAAAGGTCTATTGATTAATTCAAAAAATTATGTGTTATTAAAATATCTGTTCAATTCAATTCAAAGTTTAGTAATAACTGCAGTTGATACTGTTAGAAGTTGCTATAATAATTATTATATTTTACATGTTTTATGTATTTTAGTATAATATAGCTATGTTCTGTTATTAAAATAATACCTTAAAGAACATATCCATCGAATAAGAGTGAAATGCTGGATTTTGGACCACAGAATAATCTAGAGTTACCAAGCTTTTAAGGTGTCGTTTCACTATAAGAAAAATATAATATTTGTTTATTTAATTTATATTCCCTGGATATAATTCTGACTGTCATTGGTTAATTTATGGTCACGTGGCACTAGTTAAAATCAAACGTATCCCGCTCGGGATCCTGAGGGAAACCGCAAGGTTTTATTCAAGCACTTGATGTTACTGTAGGTCCGTTTTCTGGCCAGATTGAGTTTTCTATATACTGGGGCGGCAGGTCTCGGAGATGAGATTTCCTACATTCTGAGAGCACTTTTGAGCGAAATCCAAACTTAATCCAATGGAAACAAGGTTATCCATGGCACAATATAACATAGCCTAGCGGATCGAGGGACAGAACGGACATGTTTGAATTCTAGGATCTCGGAAATGGGATTCACTCTCATTACATAATGATTTGCATATACATTACACACCAGTGATTATAAGATATATGTGTTGTTTATGGTGGTACTATAACCCTAATCCTACAGTAACCATTACAACATACACATGCCTAAACCTAACCAAAACCTTTGTGTGGACCAAACATGAGCGGGTACTACCAAGGCCACGATCCTTTGCGTTGACCAAAAAGATTGTAGACGAGTTGCTAATCTTCCACTTTTATTCAATATAGAGATTTCAATGAGGAAAAACCTCTTACTTTATATAGGTAATTTGGCACTGTTCATACTTCAGTGTGAAATGTAAAACTGTATTAAACTGTATTAAACTGTATTAAACTGTACTGTATTAAACTGTATTAAACTGTATTAAACTGTATTAAACTGTACAACCGATGACAATTTGGAATGAATGAAGATTTGAAAGTCATAGAAATTGTGTCGTGAATACACAAATAATGTATTCGTAATTCAAGATTGAGTATTAAAACTCAATCCCAGATTGAGTTTCTAGGTCCGGCAACCGAAACCGGGATACATCGACATCGAACCAATTAACCCAAAATTAGAACATTACGAATGGAAATTCACAATTTTTCCATCATACTGATGTTTTCGACCGTCCTGACTGGCTTGAAACGCTTTTTATCAGTTAGTTTTTCGTGATAGTCCCGTGAGAGTTAGTCTGCACGCAGGCTACGTGAGAGTCCGCCGCCCGAATCGTCGATTCCTTAAACTGTGCCTCCCGCTATATCTATGGTTACCAACCTCAAGTTCTAAGCAAATGAACTCAATCTGTAGTTTGTCATTCGCTTAAAATTTTAGAAAAAAACAATGCATTACTGACCTGGAAACTCAGCAAAGTTTTTGTTCAAATCCTGTGTGATCCTCTTCTTTGCTTGTTGACACACCTACAGTAATAAGCAAGAAATTTATAGCTTCGTACCTTTCATCACTTTAAACAAAAATTTTACAAACGAATGATATTAATTTTTGAACTTATCATTTTCAAGTAAACCTACTAATTGCGGAATCTTAGTTTTCACAAGTCGGTTGACTGAGCCTTTGAACATTTGAAAAATCCAACTATAGAATCGGAAAGTAAAATAATAAATATAACAAGTAAAGTTATTCTACGATGCTGGTATGACGTCAAAAATGAATGACATCAAAAGACGTCCTGCATGCTCAATACTAATTTTAAAGACTTTCATATTAATGCGATAGATATCTGGGTTACCTGTTTGGGCCTGTTATATCGATGTTGACGTTATTAAGTCTTGAGGCACAAGTGACATTGGAAACGACAAGATGACTATTATTAGCCACTAAACAGAATGATAAAGACAAGTTTTGGTTTAAATTTGTTGTACAGTCGAACTGCCTGCGGACTCCCCTCTTAACCGACACCCCTCTTAAGTAGACATACCTATATCTATGGTCCCGTTGCCATTTCTTTAGTAAAACACTATATTTATGAACTAGATTCGAAATAAGTGCCGGTCATTGACTGCAGGTATATTATATTACAGTTTGTCCGGCTAATATCTTCGCTTGCCGGTCATCTATGACGGGTAAATTTTTAAAAATTTTTTAAAAATGCATAGCATTTGTAAACGGTTTTTATAGAACATTATTCAGAAAAATGCTGCAAAAATCGTCTTGGACTCTCGCGCATGCATTTGGGAAAAGCTGGCGTCTCGCCCCGCATCTTAAACCACACTCATGGCGCGATACCTCATGATAAAAAGCAGCAATTTTTGCGAATATGTCTGTCACCGTCCGATTAAATAGCCACAGTGTTCTTCAGAAAGTATACTTATCTGTCTGAGTACAATTTGCACATATAGTAATGGGCAACAAAAGAAAAACAACCAAATAACCGGCAAAAATCTTCTTTGACCAGCAAATTTCATTTTTTATGGTAGATTTCCAAGAGTTATTTCGAGGCTTGTTAATAACACCTCTTAAGCGACACCCCTCTTAAAGGGACACTCCGGCCCAAATACAAATGTAGTTCATATGAAAGATCTTACTGACTTTAGTTTATTTCCAAAGTTTCAGCATTCCATCAATTTAGTTAAGAAGATGTGGCTAGTTGAAGTTGGAGAGTTTGTCCAATTTCGACGCCATTTTGTTTCTCAAATATGACGTCACTGAGTGACGTGTCTCGTAATATGCCTAAGAAGCTCCTCTACTTTCCTGCATGATGAACTAAATAGTTTATTTCGACTAATTTTCGTCCAAAGACCATTCACAATAACTATCACTATGTGATCGCCATCAAAACAACTCCACTGACGATAAAGAATCACTCAATGACGTCATATTTTCAAAACCAATATGGCGTCAAAATCCACAAATTTTCAACTTCAACTAGCAATATCTTCTCAACTAAATTGATAGGAATGCTGAAACTTTGGAAATAAACTAAAGTCAGTAAGATCTTTCATATGAACTGCATTTGTATTTGGGCCGGAGTGTCCCTTTAAGCAGAAGCATGCATGAGACACTTATCTTAAAAGGAAATTATAAACTGTAAACTTTAAATAAAAGGGCTTCAAGTCTGTTTAGAAATGTTAATATAGTTTAACGGTATCTGCTCTTGTACTCGAGAAATAACGTTTTCATTCTCGTATTTTAGGCTTCAGGATGCCGCCATTTTAGAGTTTGTTCGACGGCTCAAGCTTGATGTCCAGCGGGAGGTTCTTTTCGATTTTGACGTCATTGAGTGCAACAATGACTTCAAAATTGGTCGTGGCTCTTTAGTATACCCAAAAAGTCGAAATAAGGATATATCTTGTCAGCCGAAAATTTTGTCTTCATGGACTT
This sequence comes from Chrysogorgia sp. JL179-B06, assembly GCA_035772405.1. NCBI lineage: Eukaryota > Metazoa > Cnidaria > Anthozoa > Scleralcyonacea > Chrysogorgiidae > Chrysogorgia > Chrysogorgia sp. JL179-B06. Next base: position 6,542,697 of record JAYKKM010000237.1, read on the forward strand.
TTTTGCGTTAAAGTTATCGGATGTGATGTCACAAGAGGCATTTTTGTGGTAAGTAACAAAAGAAAACTGGTTTGGAATGCCTCTTGTGACATCACATCCGGTAACATTGACAGCGAAAGACTCCATGAAGATGAAATTTTAGGCTGACAATATATATTATGATTTTGCTCAGAAGACCCAAATATTACGAATATGTAAAATTCCCAAACGTGAGATAGGAACTTTCAGCAGACAGTTGCCGAATTTCGTGGCCTCCAAGACTGCCGTCGTTGTCGTTGTTGCTGTCGGTTAAAGTACTTATCTCATGTTTGGGCTTTTTATATATTCATAATCTTTGGCACTTTCTGACAACAATTTATCATCAGCTAAAGTTTCATGTGGTTAACTATTTACAGGAAGTGACGTTAACCTATAGGGACATGAAAAGACAAGTGAAATACGAAGCAACTAAACAGGTCTGTTTGAAGCTCAAAGCAAATTATCTTCATATTTCATGACTGTTGAATCACTGTGCAATGTCTTTGCGGGTCCTTGGGTTGACGTCACTTGCTGTGAATAGTTAACCAACTTTAACAAGGGAAAAAATAGGTACGCAACGCGTACATGTGTCTGCTGACATTTGAGTTACAGAGATATGTGAGATAAGTAAGTTCATTGGCTTGTGTCCATTCTTTGTGAGAATATCCGAGGCTATATAAGAACGGGTGCTGAACTAGAAGTTAGTTTGTTACGATACACTGCGGAATGGGGGAAAACATTTTAAACATATTTGGAAATTATAAGTTTATTCAAATCATATAGGTTGTAATCGTTTCTGAAATCGTATTTCTTTCACTGTTATATCTACGAAAGTTTAGAGTAGGTGTAGATCATGTTTGAGTTAATTGAGACGTGTTTTTTAGGATATAATATGACAAATATGTGCGACGGTAAACATTAATACCCGTACTAGGTTCATAAGTTTCGACATACAATTATTTCGGCTAAAATATTAAGCGATTTTGAAATTACCTGGCAATATCACTATTAAATTTAAACCAAATGAGTCGACTACTGAAACACAAAATATAGTCTGGTCAAAAATGTCGGTCATTGCGAATACACTGACAGTTTGACACCATGTCTTCGTTCAAATTCGTATAGTACGTGAAATTTACACACAAGAACCTGACCAAAATGTTGGTCAGTGTAAACACAATGGCTCAGATAAACAACAAAAGTAGTTCAATACCTATCGTGGACCAAATAAGCGAAGGAAGAAGACTGCCTACTCGGTGAGGCAACAAGCGATCTCGGCGAACTTTCGCTGTCTTCCGGAACGTGTTCAGCAGTGACGTAAGTGCCACAACCAAACAACATTTCGATAACTAAGTGTTTGCTGACTACGTCAGCAGACACAGAAAGGCATGAAGAAGAAACTTGATGTGATGACAATATAATTAAACACGGAGTGCTTCCATGCTCACCGTGTCAATCATAATTAGTTCAATTACTGTGATATTGGTCAAGAAACCAAGATAAATGAGAAGTAATCAAAATAACAAAATCTCCATTGTTTCGAGACTCCATTGTTTTAATTGATTTTTAAAATTTCAAATTGACTCCATTGTTTCGAGGGGAGGGGCTTCCCCTTTTATGCGAGCACTCTGTGTTTAAGCAATTGTTATCAGAAAGCGCCACATATTATAAATATATAAATAGGCCAAACATGACAATAGTCTCTTTAAAACTCGCTCTCGTTGTAATATTTGCGCGATGGGTGCAGCATAGTTTTACTTACCCACTTCAACTAGTATTCCTATACTCATCCCTTCGATTTTAATCTTGAAACCACCATTGTACGAAAACCTTAAGAAGAAAAAAGCTAACAATGAAATTAAAAATGCCTTAATTAACTGTACACTTATATCATTCAAGGGGTGATAAATGCAAATTATGAATCTTTATCCCGAACTGTACTAGCAGTCTATTCTGTTAACACGTAAAAGTGGTAGAAGAAAAGAATTATTAAGGAAAAAATTATGCTCACCGACCTTCTTTAAGAACTATGGCCTTAAACCGGCATACAAACCTACTTGCACAGGGAACCCTAGCTAGACTTGTGTAACCGATCTCGGAAAAAAATTGATTTAGTCCCTTAATAATTCTTCTCTACCAGTACATAAGCGGCCATTGTTAGATTTGGCATTAAATTGTCCTAAAATGGTCAGAATTTTTTGAAAGTGTTGCATAATGGCCATAAAAACACTGATTATTGGATGTGCGCAGTAAATGTGCGCAATGCAGAACTGAGGAATCACCTTAAAGGATAATGGGTTAAGGGGTTAGGTGGCAATTGGGACGAAAGTCCTGTTCCTTTCTCCTGCCAAATACTCATTAATGTAATGTGTCATGTCATTATTTGTTTATAATTTATGTATTATGTATATGTATGGCGAATTCATTAAACTAAACCAAACTAATGGTTGTTGGCGAAAATGCAAAGAAATCAAACTTCTTCTCAACGTTATTTTCGTAATCGCTATTACAACAAAAACTGGGCAATACACATGGCTTCACGATAGGTATCACAATAGTACGGAATACAACGTTTACCAGCACATGACGTCACGATCATATTCAAAATGGCGGCCCAAGAGCCTTTTCTGTTTTAAAATCAATCTCGTTCCCAGAGCCTGCGTTCCCCCTGACCTGCGGGGGGAAACTGAGACTCTGGGATAATATTTTGATTGGCTGACTATAATTGGAATAATTAACACTTTTCTGTCATGGATTAATAAAAACAAACAAGAACAATGTTGTTCGAACAGGCGTTTACAAAATGTTTTGGAAGACCTCTCTATCTTCTATTAAGGCTTCTATGTTCTGCTCATATAAAGATACTCCACCTTTCGTTGTCCGTATACGCGAGCGACTTTAAGATCTACGACGGCAACCTAGGACGGTGACGGCAGTGAAAGAAATATAAATTTTAGTATTTGAATTAAACCACGGTCGATTGACTAGCGTATTTAACACTCACAGCTTGTTTTATGATCTCCAAAACGCTTCAATATTACTAAAACGATTGTAGTGTCTGTCAGTTTAAGTCAGTCTTAATAGCGAACAGCTCTAATCTCTCTGCGAGTTTAAACCGTCGTCCTAAAGATGTGAAAATGCTCTCAGTGGCGTTGTAAACAGAACGAGGACGGCCTTTAGATTACTCTTGGGAATAAAAATTATTCATTGTTTTTGTTCCACATAAAGTTATTTTGTTTCAACGACGTCGCCCCTAGGTTACCGTCGTTGACAGTTATTAAAAGGGTCAAATTACGGAAAGTTCATCATATACAATTGCTTCGTTCTATTGTAAAACCGCATTTAATTTGATAACTATCAACAAGTACACACAATATAAACCTTCGACACATATTTAAAAAGATTTTAGAGCAACCTAGTTTGTATTTCTGCCTTTAAGTGCAGTTTCAAATTAAGTGGACGGCCCGGACGGGTATTCTATAATTGTTCCCAAATTGTCTTTTCCTCGATCGGACGACTATACTCTTGAGCGCTTCATATTGATGCTCCTTTATTACAATATCCCCTTTGTTCAGTTTTTGTAAAGACTTTCCTAAAGCAGCATGAAAAATATCCTCGTCCGACAAATTATGCCAAAAGCAAAGTAATACCATGATGACCTCGGGTTCTTTTGTTCTCGCCGGGTGGTTTAATCACGATATTCCCGGCTTTAGCGGGGAGATCTCTAAATCTCCCGGCAAAGCCGGGCAGATTTCTAATTTCTCCCTGATTAAAATTCATGAGCCAAAATTCAAAGACACGACAAAGAGTTTTGTTAATGCGTTTTACACAACAAACAAAATAATTACACTACAATGTTAATGACAGTAAGATAAAGTGTTAATTACTCGACTTATTAATATTCACTTTTCACTAAACATTTCACACAATTATATTAATTTCCTACAATAGAAAATTGTTGAATACATCACTGATCATCCATTGTATTACACAATACTCCTACTATCAATTAGTTTTGTACAATGAAAACACTAGTTTCACCTCGGTCATCATGGTATTACAAACTAATACAATGGTTTTTAAGAATATAGTGATCAAATCTCCCGCAAACCGCGGAATGTTTGTGAAAGTCCCTCGGGACGCCTTCGGGCTTCGCCCTCATGCTTTCCCTCGGGACTTTCACAAACATTCCTCGGTTTGCGGGAGATTTAATCACTATATTCTTAAAAACCATTGTATTACTTATAATAAATGCTTGTTCGCAGGCCTCCCGGTTTATTGTCACGCATGCGTTCTTCGTAACCGGAACCATGTTTTTCTGTTTCCGGCGATGGGTTATCACAGAGCAACCTCGTTCCCAGGGCCTTATCTCATGAGGTTGATCCCAGAGTCTCAGTTTCCCCTCGCAGGTCAGGGAACGCAGGCTCTGGGAACGAGATTGTTTTAAAATGTGTTACAGCATTTTCATAGCGCCATACTACCAATCTTGTCCCCGGGGCCTTCGCGGTGGGAGGCAAGAAGGCGAAGGCCCTGGGGACGAGGTTGCCATACTACTTATTTTCCGATTAGCCAATTCACATACATCGATATAAAAAGTAGTTATTTTTTATTGTCAATGTCGTTTAAGGCGCAAGTATTAAGGCCAAGTAATTTAGACGGTGCCATAATATGGTAAATTACGACAATCAATTTACCATAACTTTTCCTTCGTTTAACGTTACATTATTCAGGGTAGTTCGTGTTTATCTCACCAGGAGCTCATTTTGTAATTCCAATCCCCTTTCAGATCCAAATCCACGTTGCGTACGACACTAAACAAGCCAATGTTCGGGACTGACCTCAAAGACTTTGTTGGAATGTTAACCTTTGTGATACTCATGCTGTTTAGACAAAGGAGAAAATCAAGGCAAAGCCAAGGTGAGAAAGGGGGAAGTGAGAGATGTGGAGAAGGTAGGGAGAGAGGGTGGGGAGGTGAATGTATTTTTCGCGCATTGCTTCAGCGAAGCCTAAAATCGATTTTAAATTATGTTTGAATTACGTTTGAAGTGAACATGCTCCTAAAGCTTATAAACTCAGAACATTTCTGAATCCCTGACGTGCGGACGGGAATCGAACCTGTGATGGAGTCTTAGTCTAACCATTGAGCTACACTGACTAACATGGTAAAGCGAAGGTTGTAATGTGTACTGGTTCGCACTGCTGGCCTGCGAGTCTCAACATGTCAAGTATTTATTCACTTAAGAAATATAAAATGCTTTTTCATGTTTATACCTGTACACGTGATATAATCAAGCGGGATGTTGTGCATGAGACTTGAGAAATGCGTAACAAAAACACGAGCCGTAATATTTAATTCTTATATATATTGCGCAGTTTCCATGTATTAACGTGCCCCTGTGATTACATTTTTGGTATCCCGAATTTTTACATATTTGTAAAACGTTTTTACATATTTTTAAGTCGCCTTTTCGTTTTTATACAAGATTATACGGTCGCCATTACTCGAACATGTTCCGGACGCTTAGGTTGCGATTAGGGGAAGTGACGTCAAAGACTCGTGACGTCAAATGACGTCACAATCACATACTCTGCTGTGGAATAGCGAGTTCGTCTGGAACAAGTTTTGAACAATGGCGGACAAAATTTGGGCGAGGTTAACTTTCTTTTTTGTTTGTTTTGTTTGTTGTTCATTTTTTGGCAAATGCGAACATTTGTTAACCTAAAATGATGTTCTGTAACAAAAAATGCCAGGAAACGTAATGTGATATTTCGTCGCAGGGGCACTTATGATCAAATGCGCATTACAAACTAATCTTTGTAACTGGTGGCTGAATTGCGAATGTCGAGTCGAAGGCATATTAAAGGCGCTTCAGGCAGCCGCCATACGACCCATGTATGTGACCAATATTAAGTGTTGAATTTACAGAGGGAGGAAAACTGGAGGGATTCTGAAGGGAGGGAGGAATTCTGAAGCTCGGAAGTCAACACATACTCAGACCGTCACCCATCCAAGTACTAACCCCCCGTACAATAGGGCTTAACTTCAAACCTCAGTGGTGAGGGACAACGCGCTTACTGCAAATCATAGTTAGTAGAAGGGATGGTTTGAAAGGTCTGTAAAAGTCATTGTTCTATGCTGTTGTTCACTTTCACGGTCATTGAACGTATTGTATGTTCTGTATAATGAAACATCCAATAACGTTAGGATTTAATTAGTGTAGTCCTTCATCGTCACGTGTTGTGAGTCCTTCGCCGTCACGTGTCCATAGAATTGCTTTTCTCCAACCAATAACAAACACTTTCTCCAATACAATAACATGACCATTGCGTCATCTTGAAAGACAATGGAGCTTCCAAACATCCCCTCTAGTAACTATGTGCAAACTGACGATACATGGACGATCGTCAAGCTCGTATCCTCAGAAAAATGATTCTGAGTCCCGGACAGGAATCGAACCTGTAACCTTCTTATTGCCGGTGAGACGCTCTAACCATTCAGCCACTCTCTCCAAGCTCTCCCACATTCACTACCGAGCAGTGTATATATTAACATATGTGCAAACTATAAAAGCAAACTAGTCGTTCATTTCAAACTTACTTCGTGATGGCATAGTCGCAATTTAAAAGTTTGGAGTGACCTTTAATGTCTTGAATGGGAAGAGTTTTCAAACTGTGCTTGGTTTGCTTCACCGCATTTGCCATTGCTAAAATAACACGAGAAGAGAAATTGAACTAAGCGATCAATATAAATTTTACCATTCAGAAGAAGTCATGTGAATGAAGCCACTTTTCTTCAAAACCAATTTTGAAATTCTTCTAGGGGGGGGGAGGTGATTATGTGTTAGGTCTACATAATACGTTGGGTTAGGTTTTCGGGCATGTTTGGGATTTAAGTTCGTGATTTAGTTAGTCACTACCAGAAACAACCATTAAATTATGTGGAGCACTTCTGCTGGAAACCAAGCTATTCTGCCTGGTTTCCAAGCCATTTCACCAAGTTGTAGCCACTGATCTCGAAAGAAGACTGATCGAGCAACTATTGTTCAGAAAATGAAGCCGGAAGTCCGCCATTACTAAGGGAGCAACTGAGGATCCTTATGAGGTTTTTTTGTTGGATTATGTGCTCTTACCATCGACAAAATTAAATAATTTTACTATAAAGAGGACCAGAAGACATTTTTCAAATTACTGGGTAAAATGATTCATGGCCTACCTACAGGTTTACTTCGACTTTGGTCCCTTAGTAATGGCCGCCGTTGGCTCTAATTATCCAGTGAGAGAAGCCTAATATGAGACGTCAAATTAGGTTCAAGATTTTATGCATTTAATGTTAACAAAGAAACTATATTGGCCAGACACTAAACCTATTTCGCGAGTATCACAGTTTGATTTGCTTGCAAACTCAGAGCTTCTAATGATCTCTCGTTAATTTACATTATGCAAATATGCAATCTTCAAAATCAGCTCATCAGATACAATAGAGAGCTCATTCTAGTCCTATAGTCCTATTTTTGAAATCAGTGGTTGTAGCGATGTCTGCGATGACGTCATCATTTTGTACCATGCCACTGTCGCCTCCTTTTATAACCCCCCTAAGAATTATTTTGTTTTGAAAAACGTCGTAATTGTAACCAACCCCAAAACAACAAAGATCCTAACCCTAACCCCCGCCTAACGAGTTTGCCAACCATAACCCTTATTGTTATGTACCAGGGAAAGTTAATCTGAGTATTTATTTGTACGAAGCAATGTATAAACTCATTTACAAAAAACAGCATGGTTTTTACTCTAGTAGTGCGCATGTCCAATGACCTTGACAAGTCAATATAATACTACAATGGATACACTACAGTTCCTCCCCAACTATAATATAACGTCAACAGCAATTAATTAATCGTTAATATGAACATGTGTCAAAATTGAATAAATGTACTTTTTCTAAAATGTTTCAGTCAAGAGATTCGCTTGTAAATCTGTCTGGTGGCTTGTGTTCTCGAATTTGGTAACGCCGTTCTCTTTCTTGACATGTGGCACTTGTTTCCGCACGTTTTGTGTCATTGGTAGTTGCCGATGTGTTGGTCATTTCCTCAAACTCTGGTAGATCCAGGGGGTTGTGTTCTTCTCCTTCATTCCGAGTTGTTGCTATGTTTGTTTTAGCGTTGGCTGTGGCTACAGCATTGTGTTGTCCTCCCTCTTCTTGTTGCTTGACATTAGTACTTAACAACTGGTCGATATGGCGTCGCCAGATTTGGTTTGGTGCCACTATGATCTCATAGGACAAGGGGGGGGGGGGGGGTTCTAACATGGACTACTCCGTCTTTCCACTTTTCGGGACCTGTGTAGTCACGGGCTGACACAGTCTGTCCGACTTTTAGCTCGCGCACAGGGCGACGGCATCGCTCCTTGCCTTGATCCATCTGTTTTCCTTGTATTTTCCTTCTGATATCTGGTTTGAGTAGGTCAAGGCGTGTCCGAAGAGTTCTTCCCATCAATAACTTTGTTGAGTTTCATTGGCGGTTGGGCGAGGAGTGTTCCTGTAAGACAGAAGGTAGCTCTCCAGCTTTTCCTTCAAGCTTCTCTTCTCTTGCTTCATGGAGAGTAGGGCATTCTTAAAACTTTGGACAAATCGTTCAGCCAATCCATTCGTCGAATGGTGGTATGGTGCTGATGTAATATGCTTGATACCATTTCTCTTGTCAAACATCTGAAACTCGTGTGAGGTGAACTGTGGGTCATTGGCATTAACGATTTGTTCTGGAACTCCAAAACGAGCAAATAAACTTCTGAGTGTTTCGATAGTTTTACTAGTGGTGGTTGATGACATTGGAATAACCTCTGGCCATTTCGAATGCGCGTCGACCACTACAAGAAACATAGACCACCACAAGAAACATAGACTCTAAAAACGGCCCTGCAAAATCAATGTGTAGGCGTTGCCATGGTGAGGTAGGCCATTCCCATGGATGGAGGGGTGCAGCTTTTGGCATCTTCTGAAAATGTTGGCAGCTCTGACAAGGTTTTCAATGTTCTGATCTATACCAGGCCACCACATATAACTCCGAGCAAGGGCTTTCATCCGGACTATTCCAGCATGACCTTGGTGTAATTCTTGTAAAACTGTATCACGAAGCTTGGAGGGTATGATGACTCTCATTCCCCATAAGAGACAATCATTTTGCACTGTAAGTTCGTTCTTGCGCGAATGGAATGGGCGAAATTCTTTGTCATCAGAATTATACGACCAGCCTTTCATGACACCATCATAGACTCTTGATAATACTGGATCTCGAGCAGTTGCTTGTCTTACCATATCACTGGTTACTGGAAGGCTGTCTAGTTGGGTGGCGTGGAAAACATGGATAGGATCAATTTTTCCCGCATCTCTCTTCTCGTCAGCTTTGATGTCCAGTGGAAGTCTAGACAAACAGTCGGCATTACAGTGTTGTGTGGTTCTCTTGTATACAATGTCATAGTCAAAACCATGCAGATAGGAACTGGGCATATCTCTGTAGTCGTGCTGCAGTTGTAGGAATTCCTTTGTGTGGGTGGAAAATCTGTGTTAGGGGTTTATGATCGGTTAAAATAGTGAATTTTCTACCAAAGAGATAGTGGTGGAATTTCTTTATTCCCCAGATAAACGCCAAGGCCTCCTTGTCAATTTGTGAGTATTTCTGTTCGGTCTTCGTTAAGGAACGTGATCCAAAGGCTATGGGTCGTTCATTTCCGTCCTTCATAACATGTGACAACACTGTTCCAAGACCATATGGAGATGCATCACTGGCAATTCTGATTTGCAAATCTGGATCATAATGGGTGCGGAGGACTTGATCTGATGCAATCAGCTCTTTGGCTCCCTTGAATGCTTCTTCACACGTAACAGTCCATTTCCACTTGTGGTTTCGTTCCAGCAATTGGTTGAGAGGCTTAACTACCGTCGAAAAATGATCCGAAGAAAGTGATTGTAGTAGTTAACCAATCCAAGGAAAGATCGGACTTATGTGACATTCTGTGGACGAGGTGCTTGGGTAACTGCATCGATTTTCTCCTGCGTCTTGTGTAAACCATTCTTGTCAATCTGATGAGCACAAAATTTGATCTTGTCTTGGAAAAAGGCAAACTTTCTTGCGTGTGCTCTCAAGCAATATTCTTGCAGCCTCTTTAATACCATTTCTAGATTCCTCAGGTGTTCTTCGTCTGTTTTTCCAATCTAGGATACACTTGGTACCCAGGAGTGGGGAACCACCAGATTTAACAACATAGATATCCAATAGGTGTGCTTGATCATTATGTTTTACCATAACCTCCATTTTGCCATTTAGTTTGATTTTCTCTCTTGTATAGGTTTTAAAAAAGGCTGTTGTCCTCTTAAGTTTTACATTAGGATACAGCTTCTGGTATTGGCTTAATGGAAGAATAGATACAGCAGATCCTGTATCCAACTCCATCTTTAATGGTTTTCCCTCGACTTCCGGTGTGATCCAAATCACACTACTTTTGGAATTGTTTACGGAATGGACTTCAATGCTGCCAAGCACATCATCAAACCCTTCACTATCAGAATCATCGTTGTTCTGAACTTCATATATTCCATGTTGCTTTGATTTCTTTGGGTTTGCTTGTTTAGGTGGTTTGGGGGTTTTAGGTTTTGAACGACAGACTCTTTGGATGTGCCCTTGCTTTCCACATCTTCGGCAAAATGCAGATTTAAAACGACAGGTGTTTGCATTATGATCAGAACTCCCACATCGATAGCATGTAGTGAATACACTATTCACAGAAGGTGGTGTAGGTATTATCTACTTTGAAACTCTTCAGCATCTCTTGCAGCTGTCTCCATACCGACAGCTATATATACTGCTTTTGTTAAGGTAAGTTCAGGAGTAGAGAGAAGTCGCTTCTGCATGTTCTCACTTTGTTGACGCTTTGGAGATAGGTGATCTTTCAGAATTTTCACAATTTCGTCGTAAGTCTTCGATGAAGGTTCAGCTGGCGATGTAAGGCTTCGAAGCAAACCATAAACCTTGCTGCCAATCAGGCTGAGAAGAACAGGTACTTTCTTGTCACCGGCAACATTGTTCGCTATAAAGTATTTCTCGACTCTCTCGATATAAGTTGGCCAATCTTCTTTCGACTCTTCAAAGGCATATACCATGAAGATGAATCTTGAAGATCTCAACTCAGAAGTATCCTGGAGTCCTCGCTATTTCTTCGGCTAACCCGGGCTTTTTAATTGTCCAGCACACAATGTGGACACCTTGTTATTTTTTAGTATCCCATCCTCGTTACCAGAAAATGTTATGTACCAGGGAAAGTTAATCTGAGTATTTATTTGTACGAAGCAATGTATAAACTCGTTTACAAAACAGCATGGTTTTTACTCTAGTAGTGCGCATGTCCAATGACCTTGACAGGTCAATATAATACTGGTCAGTATATTCTCTCATTTTGTATGATGTATATCATCATACGATCGAACATGCCTGTATGATGATATGCATCATAGAACTGATCCCAACAAACACAACAAAGATCCTAACCCTAACCCCCCGCCTAATGGGTTTTCTAACCCTAACTCCCCGGCAAAATTTGCCCCATCCCAAGCCTCGCTAATTCCAAATCTGTTTTCACAATTGAAAACAGTTAAATATTGATCGAGAATAGATAACGTTCAAAATAATATACAACGAAGCGGCTGGCTGATTGCCGAATAATTTCTGTTATGTATGTTATGTATTTAGACTCGGTAATTCCAAAACTGTTTTCAGAATTGAAATCGAGTAAATATTGGCCGAGATAACTTTCAAAATCTACGTACGAGGAACCGGTCTGGGCACTGGGGACCATGGATGGGGAAAAGAAACTCTAGGGGTGGTGTGGGGGGTGGGTTGTTTGTTAGAAAAGGCGGTTTGTTAGAGGGGTTATTGCGGAACGTATTTCTAGTAGAATATACAGTATGAAATACTTTTGAACTCTTTCAGTCTAAATATTATTTTATATGCATTCTTTGGAATTACAGACACACGAACGAGGTCAGAAAGGCTAATCACTCAAGTGCATCTCAAATGTGTATCCGAAATATACAGTACTGTAGTGATTTATGTGATCTAAATGTACTGAGCCTGATTTATGTGATCTAAATGTACTGAGCCTGAATTTTCTGATCCAAATGTATTGTACAGTATCGTGTAAAAGATAATAAACTGCGACCACATCAAAAGCTGGTTGCAGTTTATGTACTATTTACAACATGAGCGGAAGTGTTGTATCGGCGAGAGATTAGGGACCTTAAGATCTACGACGACAACCTAAGCCGGGGACGTCGTTTAAACAAAAGAATCTTTATGCGAAACAAAAAAGAATGAATATTTTTTATTCCTAAGAGTAATCTCAACGCCGTCCTCGTTATGTTTACAACGCCACAGAGAGCATTTTCACGTCTTTAGGACGACGGTAACTCGCTGAGAGATGAGAGCTGTTCCTTAAGACTGACTTAAACACACGAGACAATCGTTTTAGAAATATTGAAGCGTTTTGGAGATCATAAAACAAACCGTTTGAGTGTTAAATACGCTAGTCAATCGACCATGGTTTCATTCAAATACTAAAAATTATATTGCTTTCATTGCCGTCGCCGTCCTAGGTTGCTGTCGTAGATCTTAAGGTCCCTATTGTATATATAATACAACACGGCGCGAATGTGGTAAATAGCATGTGATACGAATGCATGTGAACGTTCATGTTTAGCGATAATATTGAAGATTCAATCATTTTGGTCGAGAAAATCGAAGGAAAAGTTTGTGGTAATTTATGGATACAACCACTAGTGGTTATGTCCATAAATTATGTTGTGGTAATTTATTATTTATGGATACAACCACTGGCACTAGTATTGTATCAGAATATCAGATATACAAGCTCCGTCATGCCACTGATTTCTTTTGCCTTTTCTTCGTGAATTATTAATGATATTATATTATCTTTTACACCGCGATACTGTTTGGAACTTTGCCACAGTACAATCAAAAACTGATTTTTTTTAATTAAGCTCCTATTTCAAATAGCAGGATTATTTAAAGGTTCTTATTTAGGGGAGGCCAAAATTCAGCCTGAGGTTCGTATATATAGGTGGAAAGTTGGTATTAGTGGGTGTGGCGTTTGCGTGTCAAGTTTATATTCTAAGAAAATACTTAGGACAGGGACCCAAACCATCGAAACACTGATACTTCCGGCTAGTCTTCATCGTTTAAAGTGTCTAAATCGCCAAATGCGATACTCACTGATATAGATTCTACATGAAGTGAATAGTTGATTAATGCCAACATGTTTTATGATTTGAGCATTTATGCATTTATGCATTGATGTTCTACAAAGGTTGGTTTGTCTGAAATGCTATCATTAGCGACGCTAAATCCGAATTCCAACGTTGATGATATACTTCAACGCTATACTAGAGATTTTATCAACTTTTCCATTTAAGTCCTCAATCAGTTTATCACACGGAAAGCAGAAAAGAAAGCCAAATTCCAGATTTGACGTCATGCTCATTAGCATTTTGGACGAACAAACTTTTACTGTAGAACATAAATCATAAAATATTTTGCATTCAAGTATTCACTTCATCTAGAATCTACAGCATGAGTAATATCGTATTAATATCGTATTTCAACGTTCAGGACGACTTGTCAGGGAACAGGTTAAGTAAGCTTACCATATATAGGTCGAGCACTGTCAGGAAGAGCCGTGCCTTAGTTATACGAAAAAATAATATTTTTAAGAGGAGTGGCTGGTGTCGCTGCCTTCGAGTACCCGCGAAGTAATACAGTATCTTGTCTAAATAACTAGTTGACCGCCTTCGGGGTATTCATTCCTTTGGTTTTAACTTGTTAGATTACGACCAACGCTGTTTTCATCAACAATTACCACACTGAAGACAATTTTCGACAAGTCTTGTTGACTTTGAGGGTTTGGCCGTTTCTGACACTCCCTTGAGTACCCCATTAACGACGATTTACGTCTTAAATATGGATTTGCGTGAGAATCTGGATCAAATGCTCGAATCTAAAGAGTCGAACTTTTAAATATCCTTTATCCAAACATCTTATCAAAACATCTTGCTAATACAGTAAACATTATATATGCTAATATAAACCTTCCACCTTTAAGAACCTCAGGCTTAAATTTTGGCCCTCACTCAATAAGAACCCTTTTAATCCTGATATTTGAAATGGGTTCTTAATTAAAAAATCAGTTTTTAATTGTAATATGTAACAAAGTCCCAAACAAGGACAATACCAACAGCTGGTTGTAGTTCTTTATCTTTTATACAATACTGTACTGCAGTAGATCACAAAATTCAGGCCCAGTACATTTATATCACATAAATCACTACAATATATTGTATATCTCAGATACACATTCATGGCCCAGTTCTTTAATCCTGACAGGTTTCACTGTTTTTACTTGGCAAAAATCGTTGACACTGTAAAGCTTATATTATGTACGTTGTTCACGATCGTTTTGTCGTTTTCGAATCAATATGTCCTTCGCCTGCTTAGTTATTTTGTTCTGTGGTATAGAACATTAGATGCATAAAAAAAATATTATAAAAAAAATATATATATAAGTTGTCAATACTCAGAAAAACTCTGAGCTCCAGACAGGACTCGAACCCGCAACCTTCTGAATGCTTGCCAGACGCTCTAACCATTGAGCCACTAGAACTCAGATGACATGATGACGAGTCGTACGGTGCCGTGTGTTCACAAGTACTTGTTGGACTACAAGTCGCATTGTGATAGAAAATTTCCTGTCAAATGTTGTTAGTTAAGTCAGGTAATTAGGAAGCTTGAACAAGTGCAACAGTCCAACAAGTATACTTGTGAACACACACGGCACGACTCGTCTCTGCATGCCATCTCAGAGTTCCAGTGGCTCAATGCATGGTTAGTGCGTCTCGGCTAGCATTCAGAAGATTCGACTAACGCCAAGCTGCAACTACCTAACTTAACTGAAATATTTAGCTCAACGATCTTCCTCCCTCATTTGTAACATTTTAAAGTTGGCTAAAAACATCCCTCAGTTTGGCGTCGGTGATACACTATACTTGACTAATGTGTTATAAGGCGAGTTTTATTCGTCTATACCTCAAAGGGGGTAGCCAGAGGCGAGCCAGCGCATATTAGTTAATTTCCTCTTAGACATTTATTATTGCGTTAATACACGCTAAATGTGGCACTGTTCAGCGAGCGTACAGCTTAATAAGTGCAAAAATAACACCAACTTGATGTAAAATGGTAGTTACACTTCGTCAGTGTAAATTAAAACTTGTCAAGTGCATTTTTATACTGGTGTTGTGTTGTTTCAACACGTCTTTAGTGTAATTCAGAATATTACTCTCCCAAGCGGGTCAGAGAATTACTCTCACAGAATATTACTCTCCTAAGCTGCTTTGAATATGGCGAGATCTCGACAGGTGAAATGAAAATGTTCACCATGCATGTAAATATCATTAGCCGCGCGCTGTCCTAGCTGCTTACCGAGACCCTTACAACACTTGGGGGGAGGGGGTGGAGCTAGTGTTCGTTTAAGTCATATATCTCCGTATTCGGGATTTGTAATTATTACTTTATTACAATTAATTCGCAGCATACTCACAAATTTTATACCTCATTAGCAAGGGGGAGTTTTAGTGTTATAGGTTATTATTATAGATTGGGATTAGGATTATACTAGTTCTTGAAAATGGGAAGGTCCTTTTGAGTCATCCCTTTTAGCCTTCCTCCTGGTTACCGGGTATGGGCTGGCTTGTTTCCATATAATTTTAGTAAGGTTAACACTATTTACCAGGCTCTAGCCTAATACATGGCCGTTTGTCAAGCTCAAATCCTCATAAAATGGACTTCCCGGACAGGTATTGAACCTGTAACCTTCTGATTGTCGGTGAGCGATCTAACCGCATCGACTACCAGATGGAGAGCGAGGGTTACAATGATGTACTGGTTCAACTGCCTATATGCGGCAGTCATTATATATCAGTAATGCTTGGATGTGTTGTATTTGAGCTTGACGATAATCCATATATCGTCTGCATGTCTATTCCAAGCTCCCACATTCACTACGTCAGTGTATAATATACACTGAGGAGCTAATTGGAGTAGACAGACGATACATGGCCGATCGTCAAGCTCAAATCCTCAGAAAATGCTAGCCCATTTAGTGATGTGGCCTGGCAACTGGGCCAGCTCGTCTCATATAATCAAGGCCTTAATTATTTCTAGTTTAATATTATTATTGCGAACAGCACTCGGTGCATGGATCAATGTTTGGGCAGTGCTTCAGTGATCCTTGAACATCTCTCATCAGCGGTTACATATTAAAACATTTTGTTAATCCCGCTCTTCTCGAGAACCTGGAATGCAGTTCGGACATTCGTTTTCCCAAAGAAACCTTGCCATTCGTGATAAAATCATTACAGTAACGTGTTTTCTTCAATCATCAGATTTTAGAAAGAAGCCAAAACCAAAACATTAGGGGGCAAAATCGGTTAATAATGAGATTTGATGTAAATCGGTAGATTATAGTCGCCAACGCCTACGATATAATTCGGTAAGGTAGTCCGCAACCAACTTATATGAGACTTGATCAAGTACAGTTGTAAATTGACCTACATGAATTCGCCAACCATGAAATTTGTCCTCGATAGGTTTAGTACAAAAGAGTATTCTTGAAACTGTTCGTATGTCCCGCAGAGCTCTTTTTTTTTTCTTTAGATGAAGAGAGGATTTATTAATTTATAATATATAAAATACATGATTTCGCTAACTTCCTCTGTAGACCTACTGTATACCTATTCCATGCAGTGAAATTGTCAAGTGATACACGAAAAGATGCCTATCCCACATATAAAAAAATACATGACTTCGCCAATCATGTGATACTTCCCACATCAATAAATACATGATTACGCCAACCATCGGAAATTTGTCCTCGGTAACTTTGTCAACCATGCGTGAGGCTAAGCTTGCCTGATAGGGGGACTGTAATCCCCCCCTGCCCTCCGTCTACCACCTCATGCAACACAGGTTGTTACCAGATTGTCATATTCTTAGAGGTGGCGCCAAAACGTCCGCAACACAGCGGTTTAGGTCCCCGACAGGGGTCTGTGAATCATCATTTATATAAAGTCCACCACGCAGGATAAGGTTGTCCTTTTCACCAAAGCCAGAGGCTCGTGTTTAAACACTCCACTATTAGTTTATTAATACTCTTGTGATGAACAGAGACCCCAAACTGGAATGTCAATTACTAAGGCTCCGCGAGGACAATTTAACGTCGTTATCCGAGAAGACCCCCATAGTCTTACCATTTACTGATGTTATTGCAAAGGAAGTACTTTCTTCTTAATTATTTTAAGACCCTGAGTTGGGGTCCGTCTCAGGATCGAGCTCTCCAAGCTGATAGACAAGTGTTGATTATAGGAGAACTTCAATATGTCGTAATTCAGGCTATTTTGGCAGTCAGCCATACCAGAAGTGCAGTAAAACTTGCGTTTTTGGTTATACCTTGACGGTGTGAAAATGGCTAATTTTTAGTCCTCGATGTTTTCGGAGATTTGTGCCTTTTCAACCTCGTATATCCAGGGCATTTGGTAGCCGCCTCCGCAGGCAACTGTGTAGGTTGTTTTGCCCGAGCCAGAGAAATTAAAACAAATCCCTTCACAATCCCTATACTTCCCTGCAATCCCAGCCAAAACATTGCTCGCACAGCCGTGGAAGCGATTTGACTTGGAAAAAAGAAGCCACAGAGTTGCCTGCGGAGGAGGCTAGGCATTTGGTCCCCACGGCCGGTCATATGACACCCTGACTTTCTGGGTGTTTTAATATGATAATTTATGTGGTTATTTATCTTTGTTTACTTTGTTGACGTGTAATGAATGATAAATATGCAACACTCTGCAGACTTGCTCATGTAAAGTATTCATCCTAAAAGCAACTAATTCATAATATATCCATGATTATCTCATATAAATATCCATTAACAAGTATATATCGAATGCAGTTCTTGATAATTAACCAAAGCCATTATATTTGTAATTCGCAGTGAAAATTAAAGGCGAGGAAATTTCTGGATTTGGATGAATAAATTACACTCTAGCTGAATAGTAATTGTGTTTTAGAACTGGCCAATAAAATTATAGAGTCGACCGACGGATTCCAGGGCCATTTTCGCCGACCTTCCACCATGGAGGTAAAATACCCTGGGTACGAGGTTGGTGCGGTGTAATCAGGCTATTTGATTCTCATTATAATATCGGTGGAAACATTGTCGTTATTAGGAAACTCCACCCCCAAAACAAGTGTTTCTTAAATGAAAGTTCTCTGTCACCTTAAATGAGAATGGGCATTAGTTTTCTTCTACTGTTTTTAGTTTTAGAGAAATTTGGTTTTGTTTATCGTATTTTTGGTAACTGAAGGCCGCCATTTTGTTCTGATGAGCGAATGCGGTCGCTCCATTAGTTATTGACGTCATGATATTGATATTGACGTCATTGAGTGATAGAAATACTATACAAATAAATCCTTCACAATAGTTTAAATATAAATCCTGTACAATAGACTAAAACCACGCTATTATATCATGCTATTCTGAAGGATTTCCCGGATTAGGGACTGATCATTATTTAGGGCCGGAGTGGGGGCCGAAGAGGAAATGGTTGGGTAACTGAAAATTCTAAGACCTAAATGGTTGGGTAAAAAATAATGACGCCTTAGCAAAAGTTTCGTGACTATTTACATAAAAAATTAAGAGTTCCTCATTTAAAATTTTTTTATCATCTCCAGTTCTGCTTAGTCATCATTGCACATTAGCTTTTGTTATTGTATTCCTCTCTTTGTTGTCTTTGTTTTCCTTGGATTCCTGCTCTGTATAGTGAGATAATAATCTGAAAGTTACTGTATTAAAACTTGTATCGACGATATATGGGAATTGGGCTTTATCTAACTTTTTTCTTCTTGGGTTGGGTAAAAGATTTTCTTTCCCCATAAATGGTTGGGTCGGTTAAATTTCTGATCTTAATTTGGTTGGGTAAATTTTTTTTTCAGCACAAAATCTGTTTCTCTTTAGAAGAAAACCAATACCCATTCTCATGTAGGCGACAAAGAACTTACTTGCTTTTGGAATATCGGCCTTTTATAGAGCTACTGCGGTGAAAAGGAAAATCGAAGAACACCAAATATTTTTAAAAACTTTCAACTTTCAGCTTCTTTTCACAAGCAACTTTCAGCTTCTTTTCACAAATGGCGGCAAACCATTAAAATAAGTTCAAACAATCGCAGCCTTAGATTCATCAGTTATTTCTTGGGTGCACTTCGATTATATGAAAAAATTTAATGGTATTTTTCATCGCAGAAGCACTTTAAAAATTGAGTTAAATACTCAAATTAATGTATAATAACCTTGGACCAATAGTGAGTAGAATGTTAATCGGGATGTCGGTTGGTTTTCAAACATTTGAAAGCACTTACTTTCCAGGTTATATTGAACATTTTAGCCGCCATTTCATCCTCGAGCTCCAGGGTACTGATTTACTGATTTATGCCATGCATAATCCACTTTGCACTTGTAGAATCGATATCATTAATATTGTATTTGGGGTTATCCACCTTTAAGTAAATCATGCTGTATACAATGCATTGCTCATAGCCTCATGGCTATTAAGTCCCTTAATTTCATTACTTCCCTTAATTTCATTACTTCCTTTATTCTCTGACGCTCTACCGACTACATTATGCGTTACGGATTTTTAAAGGTCTTTGGACCTTCTGTCCATATGCGTGCGCTGATAATCGCCGATGGAGAAATGGTTTCGCGTTGATGGGCCTTAGTGCGTTTGGATCAGAAACGGTTCATGGTTTGCGTGCTTCATCGAGTTCTGCATGCACGCGGGAAGCTGGCAGAGCACGATCTGGAAAGCGCTGTAAGAGTTGCTCGAGGAGATAGTCGCGAATGCTCTTTCAACATCCCTATTGCATCCCGCATAACTCGTTGGAGCACGCCAAACCGTGAACCATTTCTTTTATAACATAGCTAGGATAAAACAAAGTTTTGTTGATTCAAAAGAACTTTCTCCTTACGGAAGCTGAAAAATTGGACGGTTTCTGATTGGTAGCTAGACATTCGCGTGTTTCTTCGAGAAATGGAGCATGCACGAGAGCCCATGAAAAGCGGCGTTATATTAAATAGACGTTAAAAACCCTAAGCAGCATCTGTACTATCGAGAAGGTGGCCAGCATGTTCTTCGCAGCTTGACGCTCTTTAACAATCACATTTAATCCACAATGCAAACAGCAACCGGATCATCATGTCCTTGGCCCTACCTACATGGTTGTGTGTATCTAGTAAATATAGCTAAACCTAAACAAACAAGTCAAGTCCAAAACCGATTCCCACTATACCCCGCTTGCTGTGTTTTCTTACCAATCCTTGCGCGCTCTCAAACAATTTAGAAACTCGTAAACACTCTTTGTTGTATAACAACATCGCCTGTCAACACCTCCGCCGTTTTCGTTGCCGAAGTCCGACTGCGGTAAATCGTGAGTTCAAGCGGCGCGCATGCAAGGTCAAAGACTGCACGCGCCTTGCAGGCTTGAATCACGGTGGCGTTTTTCCTTTGCTGCAGGATAAGCGCAGTCGGCGCGCACGAAATGATTGCGCGACGTCGTCAGTTGTCGTTGTGCGCAATTTGCGCTAAAGGTTTCACCAGGAAGTTTGAGGTTATTGATTAGCGTTAATTGCAATCGTAAGTGTCAGCAATCTGAACCTCTCGAAAATGACCTCACACGTTGCAGATGATATCCGTTTAAGCAGCAAATATCCGCTAATTGAAAAAGAAAGATGGGACGAGGGAAGAAACTTCGTAGCGGTGATGCAATTAAATCTGTGTGGAGGTGGCCGTCATTTTTCCATTTCGGCTTTCTCCCTGGAGGCCAAAACACGGTTTTTGATTATCTGACTGCGTGGTTGGTACTTAGAACTGTTTTATTGTGGGTGCTTTTTCAAACAAACGTGCTTTTTTCGGCGTCGCACCATCTGGTTGAAATGTGCATATGCGGTCAACCGAAACTACACCCGCTTGCCAAGCTAGCTTATCTCATGTGGTCCGTGGTATTTGACACAGTTTTACGTTTATTTGTTCTCTCTCTGCATTCAGCTTTTTCTATCACGCTGGACCTACGCACGTTACGCTACACGAAAGGTTCAAGAAAAACAACACGTATGTAAGGATAGGTTCTAATAACTTCCTGAATATGAAACGTTTTTATGCTCCTAAAGTTATTCTCGCAGCTGTCCTGCATTGCAATGAACCACATTTATCGGAAGCCAACTTTAGTCACTACTCTCTTTGCTCTCTATGACGGTGCGAGGAAGAGATTAAACCTTGTGGTGTGTACGGTTATGAAGAGTAACAAGCTGGCCAGAGAGTAAAGAATAGAGTAGAGAATCCTAGTCCCAGATAACTCAACCAAGCTAGGGCCGTTTTCTTCGGATTGGTTTTGCTGTATTTCATTAATGTAATGTAATGTTTACTGTATTCATTAATGTATAATGTTTACTGTATTTCATTAATGCCAATTCACTCCCGATAACTTTAACTGTTTTTTCGTTTCTTTTAAGGTATCGCGTTACAGAGTAATGTAATGGTGCTTGGGTCTCTCCAAATTGTTCTCAATGAAGCATAGAAGAGCTTGTTAATTCGAGTCTGCCTGCGTTTCACTGACCAGTAAGTTTTCTTCATTCGGCAGTTTTAGAACAATTAGTACTACAACATATCAGAGGTTTAATCTTTTCCTGTGCTGTGGACTGTGGTCTTTCGATATCTTACGTATGTAGCCTAGTTTGTGTGGTCGTTAATTATAGTGAATGTGGGAACTTCGAGTAGACAGACGATACATGAACAAGTCAAGCTCAGATCCTCAGAAAATGTTTCTAAGTCCGGGTCAGGGACTTTTGTTGTGGACAAAAGCGTGTGAAAAAACCCATTAAATTAACCTTACCGTAGTTCAAACCTTTCTGCGTTATCTTCAAACGAACTGCTGGCTGTGAACCAAGTGCGTTTCCGATCAAGACCACGAGTAAAGCATATTTCACTAACGCCATTTTCGCCACAAGCTAATTCCTTTGGTCGATTCTCACCGGTTCCCTTGCGTGCAGCTGGAACTATATTGTGAACTGGGTTGCGCTGTCACGGCTTTTATACTTCCATTATTGGCATGCAATCCGACACTGCACGTGGATGGGATTAGCCCGTTGATTTTTTGGGCGAAAACAAACGAGAACAAAGGCGTATCATTGTGATGTTGATAGAACCAATGCTTAACGACTTGTTTTCTTTATCTTTGTTTAGCGAGATCTAATAAACGTGCAAGACAATCCCCATTGGATAGCTTGCTTACTCAAATAAAGAGAGCTCGTAACTGCCTTTGTTATTATATCTAACAATAGCGATATTACGCTTGCATACTTGGACAACGACCAAACTTTAGATTGTTTATTTTCCGTTGTAGTTAAAGTGTTATTGCGATGAAAAATTCGGATAAAATGTTTTTCATATTATCTATATAGTACACCACTACAAATAACTTTACATAGTAATAGACGATACATGGACGATCGTCTCGCTCAATGATTAGAGCGTCTCAGCATCAGAAGGTTCCAGATTCGATTCTTGTCTGGGACTCCATGTATCGTCTGTCTATACTCCCACATTCACTAACAGTGTATATAATACAACACATGGATATAATATAAAAAAGAGAAATAAGAGAACTTCGATGTGTCGAAAAATACTTAAGTAAGAGTACTTATACGTATATCTTCGTGGACGACGTTTCTGCCGACGATGTGTCCTTCTTCAGGTCAGAAGGACGACACATCTTCCGAAACGTCGTTCATGAAGATATACGTAAGTACAGTACTCTTTGATTTAAGTATTTCTCGACACATTGAAGTTCTCTTGTTTCTCTTTTTCATATTATATCCAGTTCTTTTGAGAACTTAGCAGCTTTCATATTTTTTCCTATGGCTATATATCAACACACCCAAGCATCACTAATATATATATATAGTGACTACCGCAAAGGCAGTACATAGTACACCTTCGCTCTCCATTTGAGTCTCGGTAGCTCAATGATTACAGCGTCTCACCGGCAATAAGAAGGTTACCGCTGCAAGCTCCCACATTCACTAAGTAGTCATAACATGCTAATGCTGGAAAAACCAAGAACAAATGCTAATGCGGGTAATAAATCTGCTAAAATCTGGAACAATCTTCTATCGTGACATTTATATGAGGATATGGGCTTGACGATCGTCCACGTATCAACTCCAAGCTCTCTCACATTCACAACAGCAATGTACCCTTAACACGCTCATGGTGTATTGCTATACTCTGGCTAAAGATAAAATCCTATCAAGTTACCTATTTAAATAGGGTCACCACATCTCCACGAAAGGTAAAGCCGGTGACACACTATACGTGGTCTCCGAGAGTTTTGTTTCCGAGAGTTTTGTTTCCGACGTCCAAGGCCACCAAATGAAGCATCACAAGATCGAGTTACCGGTTTCTTCACATCATAATACTGAAGCATTAAGGTTAACGTACGGGAACTTCTACTAATGGACACTCTATACAACGGACAACTGACAGTAAGTCCAGCGGACACCTCCAAACGACAGACAAAAACTTCGGTCCCGAAATGTCCGTTATATTGAGGTTCATGCACTGTATTTACGTAAGGTCTTAATTCTAACTTCATTGTTGGACAGAATGTTTTCCAATATCTTTGAGCTATGTCACAGTGGAAACGCCGCATGGACACCGCTCGCTTTTGCGGTACCACTTCCGAACTGACAGTGCATGCAATTAGATCATTGGCAAGAGCTGAGAGGCACTATGGACTGTCTAAAATCACCACTTCCTGGGTTTTTAACAAACAGTAGGACACTAGTCATTGCACAGGACCTCTTAATTATTTCTCCTTGAAGAGAGATGTCATCTTGTTCTCGTTATCCTTTTCTCTTTTACGCTGACTTAATTCTCAGTTGAACCAAGTTCCAATATAGCTTACTGCGGCTATAAAAAACTTTTACCTTTTAAAATAGTTTTTCTACAGCCGCAGTTTTGGCCTCATTCGAACTATATTTCTTAATTTTCACTTTGCTATAGGTGTACTAAATAATATACACTGCTGTAGTGAATGTGTGAGCTTGGATTAGACAGACGATATCTGGACGATCGATCGAACCTGTAATTACCTTCTGATTGCCGGTACTGTAGCTCAATGGAGGTTCGATCTCTCTCCAGGACGCAGAAACATTTCCTGATAATTTAGTCGTCGCATTTAATTCATTCAAATTTAATTCAATCAATTAAATGCGACGTCTATAAAGCGAATTAAATTCGTCTAGAGAGTTAAATTCGTCCATGACGTTGTATCCGTCATGATCATATACGGATACAACGTCTGAAACGCGTGTTCTTTTTAATGCATAAATTACTAATGCTGCTAAATTGATTATTTAAGGTAACTCCTCAGTAATTATTTCCGAATTGAAAATTTGCTGAAACTTCCCAGTCTTAAAGTTATTGACATACTTATATTAAAACCAAAAAAAAAGTTGGGGTCACCGACCTTGTTTAGAAGATATGGCGTATCGCAGGTCACCTCTTACTCAGTATGGTGACCGCATTGCACAACTTTTTCTTGAACCTTTTGACAAAGATAAATTTTTATTTTTCGCAACTAGTAATTTTATACAAGAAAACATGGTATTTTAGGGGAAAAGAAACAGCTAACAGGGTTTATTATAATAAAGAAAGGTCGTTTCTCATATTCTTTGACATGTAAACGGTAAAATATTGTAAGTTGCAGAAATGATTTTTCTCTAAGTTTCTGTTATAACACGTAAAAGTGGTAGAAGAAAATAATTATTAAGGAAAAAATTATGGTCACCGACCTTCTTTAAGAACTATGGCCTTAAATCTGCATTATCAAGTAGTTTACAAACCTACTTGCACAGGAGCCCTAGTTCCTTTTAAGAGAATTTGGCTTACTTCGCTAGATGTCAAGTGAGGCTGGATTGACATTAATAGTCACTGTAGTCTGTAATATTAGTCCTTACTTCGCTAGATGTCAAGTGAGGCTGGATTGACATTAATAGTCACTGTAGTCTGTAATATTAGTCCTTACTTCGCTAGATGTCAAGTGAGGCTGGATTGACATTAATAGTCACTGTAGTCTGTAATATTAGTCCTTACTTCGCTAGATGTCAAGTGAGGCTGGATTGACATTAATAGTCACTGTAGTCTGTAATATTAGTCTTGACTAAAATGGTAAATTGGATTAACAGCTAGTGGATTGGACTGGTACTGTGTTGGATATTAAACTTGATTGAACTGAAATTGGATTGGACTGAGATCGTGCTGGACTAATAGTGGTAATTGGATTTATTTATTGGTTTGGACAATCATTCTGGTATTTGTTCGCGTCCTAATCAAAATTTCCTGACCACCTCGACTATTCTGGTGGGATCAACGCAAAGTGAGTCGTACATAAGCACTTTACCGCACAGTTATCACCAAGCTGCGATATAACATCACAACTCACAGGATATCGCGGTGTAGTATGAGTTTGCGTGATCTTTCCAACATGAGCCCGCATGTGGTTTCCACTTCGCATGTAGCACTGCATATCAATCAATATTGCGCAGATAAACCAAGTATTCCCTGTAATCCCATCACACCTTTTTTCGGGCCCTCTGCACCATTAATTACTCCATCGCCGTGCATGTTTATTGACTATATATTAGGAAAACATTCGAGAAGGGTCCTATAACAGCCGTTCGCGTTTCAACAACACGTCCTTCTCAATAGGGAACTTAAGCAAACAGGATGGCGACATCATAACTGCCCCTACACAATAGAATTTTACAAACATAACAATTGAACATTTGGAATTTTATCCACACCGTTTCGTTCAGTCTATAACGTTGTCGAGAAAATTTCCACGACGACGTTAGCGCCTAAAACGTAGAAAGCTTTCGGTTGGGTTTAACCTCCAACTAGGATTGCTTAGAAGCATTTCCAAAGGGAGAAAAAAACACTAGTATAGAGTTCATTGAAGTAGCCATGATTGCAATTACGTTGAAATGCCAAACAGGAAAGCCATTTTATTAGCCGCCGTATAGCTGCTTGTATTAGGCCGGGGTCATAACGCTCGGCTGGCGTCAGCGAGGGGACTGCCTCGGTGTCTCGTGTAACTGTGCCTGGAGTTTAAATGTATTTTTGAAGATATCATTTTGTCATCGTTGCACTTAACAAGATGACCCCAATCAAAAGAATGTCGTCGCTTCTTATCGACGCGGAACCACCCAAGACGAGCGCTGTATGTCAACGCAACATGTGTCGATTAACGTATATACGGGGACGCCAGGACGGCTGGCTTACCTATATTATTTAATGGATTGTTTTCGGACGTTTTTTAAGCCAATGGTGTAGGTTATTAAACTTGAAACATGCAACCCAATTTTAGTTCTTTTCCAAATATATAATTTTAAACAATGCCTTAAAGCATGTTGAAACCATGGTGAATAATTTGTAGTGCAGTTGTATATTAAAAGCCTGTATTTATAAGTTTCCACATATGTACAGTATATCAATCAATGTTGCGCAGATAAATCAAGTATATTTCCTGTGTGGCGCGCGCCTGAGCTACCACGTATGTTGACGTATGTAATCGTATTTTTGCAAGCACGAGTTTAAGTGGAAATAGTCAATCGGCTTTTTTTCATCCGCGCTCATTCTTCTCGATTGCTGTAAAAGCTTTGGGCAAACAGAAATTATGATTGAATGATATTTCAGCTGCATTGCCGTCTTCTTACAACATATGACTATAACTAACGAAAAGCGTAGGCTGGATACGGCGCTGCTTGTCTGCAGTGGCCCAAGATTTTTGTTAAAATTGTTGCCAGACCATCATATAGGTATGGCTCTTATTTAATCAACAAAGCAACGGCCTCTAAAAATCGTTCCGTTTGCCATGTTGGCTACGACATCAACTTTTAACGCACAGGACCACTAGCGCATCAGTTGAAATAATACTATAGTTCATCAATTGAAATAGTATGTCAGGTATCACCCCCATTAAATAAAGTTGATATATACATACGTACAACTGTTGTGTTAAAAAACGTCTATATGTAAATCGTCCTATGTAGCACTACGAGCAGACGTCAAGCAAATTGAATTTTAGGTCCTGAAACAATATAGGTTAAGAATATTGAATTTCAGGGTGTCATGAAATGCCAGGCTGATTTCCACTTGCGATTTTTGTCGTGCGATTGTTTAGTTTGTCTCATGAGCTCTCGCGGCTGGAACTAATTTGACATCTATATTCAATTTTTACAATAGAAATATCGCAAGTCGAAAATCCCCATGCAAAACAAAGAGAGAGTCGTAACATGTGCATCAAACATGCAACTCGTATATTCTGTTGTTGGTTACTTAATTTAAATAATAATTAATTAAGTTGTGCTTGTTTACTTAAGATCTCTAATGGCGCACAGGTCACGCAAACTAAGCTTGGACCTGATATATAGAGCGTGCGTTTTTTCACCGTGTTTTGGGTGTGGTTAAAACGATAATTGATGGTACCGAAAAAGATGACAACTTGTACATTTAACCATAGCTCCTTGCGCGCAGTAAACATTGAATCTCATAGAAATAGCAGAAGATAGAGTTTCAAAAACGTATTTAATTCATGTTTACAAGGTAAACAATGTTTAGCTGTTATTACAGGTGATTTAAGGTCGCAAAGCATGCTGGTAAAATGTACAGCCGCCATCTTTTTCGGTACCATCAATTAATTTCCACGACGCCGGAATTTCGAAATGTGTCCATGCAAATAAATGTATCCTTGTAAATTAGGCTAGATTAGAGTATGCTAACGATATCTCGGGCTGGTTCCCCCCATGTAAACACGATGGACAAGATTGGTCCACCTACGGACTGGAGAGTCAAAGCTCCGCCTCCGTACGATACACGATACAAAGTTTGTCTTGGCATCGGTCTTAGCAAGTATTTTTGAACAACGTTTCATTTCCTAAGCTCTGTTTCCTCATGCGTATATAGTATACGTAGCTGTAGGTTTAAAATTGACAAC
Source organism: Chrysogorgia sp. JL179-B06 (assembly GCA_035772405.1). Lineage (NCBI taxonomy): Eukaryota > Metazoa > Cnidaria > Anthozoa > Scleralcyonacea > Chrysogorgiidae > Chrysogorgia > Chrysogorgia sp. JL179-B06. The sequence goes on from JAYKKM010000237.1 coordinate 6,570,932, forward strand.
TTGCCCATAAAAGTGATATTCTAGATTTCGTGGGAAAATAAATTAGTCCGGGGGACTCGAGCAGTAGCCAGAGAAGGGGGCTCAAATCCTCAAAAAATATGGCTGAGTTCCGGACAGGGGTCGAACCTGTGGATTATATATAACCTATATATTTTGAAATAGATGAACCTATATATTTTGAAAGCGGACAGCGCAATGATTTATTTTGCAACTAAACATTAATTTTATTTGTTATTTTGAATCATTAGATGAAACTACGTCTACCATCTTCGCAGCGCGAAACAGCTGAGCTTTATGGCATTTACAAGGATTTATATGCATCTAAATAAACAGATTTACTGATCATTTTTGTGATTCAAGCCATTTTAACTGAGTAAATTTATTTTGATCAGAACGATGCTGTATCCGTAACTATTAATAGACCTCTTTCATAATGGGACCCAAATTAAATATTCTTTTGTACATATTCATTTAAATTAGCCTTTCTGACCTCGTTCGTGTATCTGTAGTTCTAATAAGGCAATTTGCATGGCTATAAAAAAAAATATTTATACTGGCCGCCATCATGAAAGAGGTCTATAAGGAGGCATTTATTTTGTTTTTCCTCGTGAATTATTAATGATAGTTTAAATAAATTAACGTCGTGAATAGACGTATCGCGATTCCCGCAAAACGCAAGATTTTATCGCACCTCGCATCAATGCGCGTGGTTCGCGCGGGATGTTTGATAGGAGTATTATCCCTACCAAAAATCCCGCGAGAACCACGCCCATTCGCGCGGGAAGGTGCGGTGCAATCTTGCGTTTTGCGGGAATCGCGATACGTGTATACGATGTTGTAATATGAAGTTACTTATATAATGCGAAGTTTACGATATGTGCTTTTGTCACTAGTTTATGCGACACGCTTTTTTCGCGAATTGTCTGTGAATTGTTATATCTGCATTTACCCAACTTAATCTGTGTGTTTTGAATGCAGGCAATTGTCACGCGGATTGATGTATTTTTGCGCGCTACTCAACTCTTACGTTTTTGATGTGCTCGAAACTGCTTTCTAAGCTAACTCAGTAAGTCCTTGAAATCCGCTCCCCCTCTTCAAGTTAATCACTTTACTTATAAGATTTTAAAACTTCACTTGAGGACCATGCTCGTGTTCCGCGTGCGTACGTTTTGGCTATTAACCTATTAAATGAATGATCCATAAGCCCTTAAGCAGATTTTGAAAATCTTGGTGCCTCAGTAGATGGCTTATCCGGTGACGCAAAACTATTGTGCTGCTACGTAAGCAGTCAGTTGAAATATAAATAGAAAACTCTAAAACAAAGGTTGGTATGCAGCCGAAATAGTGCAGTGTAGGAGGTCTTAAGCCTGATTCATACGAGCGACATAAACATAAGCACAAGATCAATACGAAAACAAAGCATGACTTCTCCTCTGGGACTTGCGAAGACAAAACAACGAGAATTTTTCTTTGTTTCGTCTTTTTGTTCTGCTCTTGGCTTATGCTTGGACTATGATCTTATGCTTATGACGATCCTTATATATGTCGCAGGCTCGACTTCATTTCTTTGTTTTGCCTTTTGTTTTGTCCTCATGCTTATGCTCATCGTGAACCATCGTTCTCAATCGTCCAAGTCGTTTCAAAAATGAGTGCGCAGACGATCGGGACTATTATACGCATTTATTTCATAAAAATTAGTGTGATACAGAGGTTTTGGCCACTGAAAAAAATCGTTTCAGTGATCCAATGATTATCTTTTTTGAGTGAAGTAAAAATTAATTCTCAATTTAGATTGTCCGTGTTAATGTTTATGAAATAAACAGAATAATATACATGGATGCTTGGAAATATTTCCAACAATTCAATATTTCCGCACATCCATGTATTATTCGCTATATAATCGTCTGTGCACTTTTTGAAACGACTCGGACTATCGGGACGATTATCGGAGAACCAGCCTTTTCATTGCCTATCTCAGTTTTTGTTGTTTAGTATATTTATATGTTTTGCACTTTGGCTAAAAATAGGTACGCAATGGCGTACATGTGTCTGCTGTTCATTGGGCAATGCAATATAAGACATGAGACAAAGATAGAAACAAAATTAATGGACAATCTAAAATGCATGCCATTTGGCGGCTTACAGACAAAACTATGTAAATATGTCATGATCATGCAAACACAGTGTTAAGGCATACTAAAATATTAGAACAGAAACTGGCCCATTTAATGTGATGAAGACAAAAGAGTTCTTACAAAATCTACCTTACAAAATCTACTTTACAAAATCTACAGTACATCAATGCCTGCTATATGGTAGTATTAAGAGATTAATATGCATGTGATACATAGAACATATTAAGATAGAATAGGTTACATACAGAAAGGTCAATGAAAAACACTGACAAAATAGTGTATAGTTACGGTAATTACAAAATTGAAGTCAATGCTTATTAAACAGTTTGATTGATTGTGCATAGATTGACCATTGGAAATGTAGTACAAGGTTATAAATATTTCTAACTGAGGTAAGTTGGATTGTTTAATCTCCATGCATGTTGTTCGTCCGTCGAGTCAACAAGTCGTGCTATGACATTTTCCTTGTTGCTTCGCCTTACAAAACACCATGTTGATGGTCCCGCACTCTTTTCAGAACCCACACTTGCTCGCTGATCAATCGGTTATTTAGCAATCTTGCCTGCGATGGGGTTAAGCAAGGATATACATATAATAGTGTTATTATTGAGATAATAGTATTATTATTGAGATGATACCCCAATTTTTAGATTAAGTGGATATTTTATTTTTCATTATTAAAAGAGCAAGGTTTAGTATAACTAAACTAGTAGACGAGCACGGTTTAGTATAACTAGTAGCTATAAAAGCAACTGCTGAACTAGAAGATAGAAGATACAGTAGCTTCGGTGTCGTGCTAAGGTTGAGTTGTATTATTTGGAGCAAACATTATAAACTAATTTGGAGCAAACATATATTTGCAAAGATTCGATTCAAATTTAACGTAGGCTGTAGCAATGTGAAAAATCGCATTTCTTTCACTGTATGTCTACGAAAGCTTGCCTCTCTTCAAAGTCAAACATGATCTACACCTTACACATTTGTAATTTTTTGTTTTACGAAGTTATAAGATACGCACTATATATGGTTTCATTCAATACTAGGTTTCGTTTACAGCGTGTAATTCAGGCTGTGCACACGAGGCTATGTTTCGATATACGAGAATTACTTCGTTCAAAGTAAGAGATTTTTCAAATTACCTGTATCACTATAGTATAAAGCTTATATTTTTAGTGAAACCTGACCCTCACTCCTCAGAATAAATGTCGGTAATTTAGCAAACCGCACGCAAGAACATGACCAAAATGTTGCTTAATGTAAACATAACTTCAGGTTGATTATTTGATCTTTCCACTCAGAGCCACATCATCCTTCTGCTCCAGCCATCAATACACCCATGTATTGGGAAGCCGTATGGCTTCAACTTATCATACCGGCCGTCTGCATGCCAGCAGTAGTTAGGTCCTGGATTTCGGTAACTTCTTCTTCGTAAACACTTTGCACGTCTAATCTCACATCCATCAGGATCAACCTCCCTCATGATCTCTTCAACAACAGCTCTTGGAACTTGATAACCTTCAGATCGTAACGTATGCCATACTGAGCGATATCCTCCCATGCTGCCGGGTCCATCAAGGTCTCACTGTATTATTTGACGTATTTCTTCTCTGTTAAACAAGGGTAACTTTCGTCGAAGTCCGTATTCGCGGTACTTCAGAGTGCGAATTGACATATTAATATTGTGCTTGGAAAGTAAACAAATAATACTTTGGTACTCAAATCCATGCGAAAAGTAAAACTCTATTAAACTCTTTTCGGTAACAATGATTTCTGTTCCACACTGCGGACAAAAGTTAACATTATTGCTTATATTTGCCAAACAGTTCAAACATGTATGGACTCGGCCAGTTGCGCCATTTTGTGATTGTATGTGGTTTGCATTGCATTATGGGATATAGCTTAAATGCAATATATTTGTACTGAATATATTTTTGTATTGGAAATACATATGTTTGTACTGTACTGGAAATATATTTTTGTACTGGAAATATATTTTTGTACTGGAAATATATTTTTGTATTGGAAATATATTTGTACTAGAAATATATTTTTGTACTGGAAATATATTTGTACTGGAAATATATTTTTGTACTGGAAATATATTTGTACTGGAAATATATTTTTGTACTGGAAATATATTTTTGTATTGGAAATATATTTTTGTACTGGAAATATATTTGTACTGGAAATATATTTTTGTACTGGAAATATATTTGTACTGGAAATATATTTTTGTATTGGAAATATATTTGTACTGGAAAGATATAGTTGTCCTGAAAATATTATTTTTGTTCTGAAAATAAATGTTTGTACTGGAATAAATAAAGTTTAATTAATAAATAATTTTGTATTGCACTTGTTGGCCACCGTAGTTTTCCCGTTGCCACAATAATTCGGACGTCGATAACTAAGTGTATGCTGACAACGTCAGCAGACACAAAAATAGGTACGCAATGCGTACATGCGTCTACTAAGGTACTTACTTTTCGCGCTCTCTAAGACGTTTACAAGAGCTAACTAACCTCTTTTCTCTATTTTCAACAGACTCATTGAAAATGGTTTGCTTAGATCTTTCCCGCATTTCAAATAATCTCATTTCTCTCTTTTCGACAGACTCATTGGCAATAACTTGTTTTGCCCTTTCCCTCGATTTAAATAACCTTTTTTGTCTGTGTGTAGCAGATTCATTTTGTAATGCATGTTTGCCTCTATCGCGTTGTTTGGATAACCTTTTTTCTCTGGCCTCTGGGGATTCATTTTTTCGCCTTTCTTTGACTTGTTCGCGTTATTTTGATTACCTTTTTTCTCAACTTTCAGCCGATTCATTTTCTTTCATCTTTAATTTGTACTTTCGGCGTTGCTCCATCAATCGTTTTTTCTTATTTTCTTGAGATTCACTCAAAATAGTAGACGCATTCTCATCCAATAAGGTAAGGTTATCATTTGGAATGCTTTGATTTGATAATTTTACACCTTTGACTTCAAAGGATGAGGTATGTCCAGTATAGCCATCGGATAGCAGATGGTAACAGACGGTAGCAGGTAGTAACAGATGGTAGCAGATGGAAGCAGATGGTAACAGACGGTAACAGATGGTAGCAGATGGAAGCAGATGGTAACAGACGGTAACAGATGGTAGCAGACGGTAACAGACGGTAACAGATGGTAACAGACGGTAGCAGATGGTAACAGACGGTAGCAGGTAGTAACAGATCGTAGCAGATGGTAGCAGACGGTAACAGGCGGTAGCAGATGGAAGCAGATGGTAACAGACGGTAACAGACGGTAACAGACGGTAACAGATTGTAACAGATGGTAGGGGACTTAGAATAGATGGAGAGTAGGACAGCTGCTACCGATGGTACCGATGGTACCGATGGTGCAGATGGTAACAGTCGGTAACAGACGGTAGCAGGTAGTAACAGATCGTAGCAGATGGTAGCAGACGGTAACAGGCGGTAGCAGATGGAAGCAGATGGTAACAGACGGTAACAGACGGTAACAGACGGTAACAGATTGTAACAGATGGTAGGGGACTTAGAATAGATGGAGAGTAGGACGGCTGCTACCGATGGTACCGATGGTACCGATGGTGCAGATGGTAACGGTCGGTAACAGACGGTAGCAGGTAGTAACAGATCGTAGCAGATGGTAGCAGACGGTAACAGACGGTAGCAGATGGAAGCAGATGGTAACAGACGGTAACAGACGGTAACAGATTGTAACAGATGGTAGGGGACTTAGAATAGATGGAGAGTAGGACGGATGCTACCGATGGTACCGATGGTACCGATGGTGCAGATGGTAACAGTCGGTAACAGACGGTAGCAGGTAGTAACAGATCGTAGCAGATGGTAGCAGACGGTAACAGACGGTAGCAGATGGAAGCAGACGGTAACAGACGGTAGCAGATGGAAGCAGATGGTAACAGACGGTTACAGATTGTAACAGATGGTAGGGGACTTAGAATAGATGGAGAGTAGGACGGATGCTACCGATGGCACCGATGGTGCGGATGGTAACAGTCGGTGACAGACGGTAGCAGGTAGTAACAGATGGTAGCAGATGGAAGCAGATGGTAACAGACGGTAGCAGATGGTAGCAGACGGTAACAGACGGTAACAGATGGTAGCAGATGGAAGCAGATGGTAACAGACGGTAACAGATGGTAGCAGATGGAAGCAGATGGTAACAGACGGTTACAGATTGTAACAGATGGTAGGGGACTTAGAATAGATGGAGAGTAGGACGGATGGTACCGATGGTACCGATGGTGCAGATGGTAACAGTCGGTAACAGACGGTATCAGGTAGTAACAGATGGTAGCAGATGGTAGCAGACGGTAACAGACGGTAGCAGACGGTAACAGACGGTAGCAGATTGTAACAGATGGTAGGGGACTTGGAATAGATGGAGAGTAGGACGGATGCTACCGATGGTACCGATGGTACCGATGGTGCAGATGGTAACAGACGGTAACAGACGGTAGCAGGTAGTAACAGATCGTAGCAGATGGTAGCAGACGGTAACAGACGGTAGCAGATGGAAGCAGATGGTAACAGACGGTAACAGACGGTAACAGATTGTAACAGATGGTAGGGGACTTAGAATAGATGGAGAGTAGGACGGATGCTACCGATGGTACCGATGGTACCGATGGTGCAGATGGTAACAGTCGGTAACAGACGGTAGCAGGTAGTAACAGATGGTAGCAGATGGAAGCAGATGGTAACAGACGGTAACAGATGGTAGCAGATGGAAGCAGATGGTAACAGACGGTAACAGATGGTAGCAGATGGTAGCAGACGGTAACAGACGGTAACAGATGGTAACAGACGGTAGCAGATGGTAACAGATCGTAGCAGATGGTAGCAGACGGTAACAGACTGTAGCAGATGGAAGCAGATGGTAACAGACGGTAACAGACGGTAGCAGATGGAAGCAGATGGTAACAGACGGTAACAGATTGTAACAGATGGTAGGGGACTTAGAATAGATGGAGAGTAGGACGGATGCTACCGATGGTACCGATGGTACCGATGGTGCAGATGGTAACAGTCGGTAACAGACGCTAGCAGGTAGTAACAGATCGTAGCAGATGGTAGCAGACGGTAACAGGCGGTAGCAGATGGAAGCAGATGGTAACAGACGGTAACAGACGGTAACAGACGGTAACAGATTGTAACAGATGGTAGGGGACTTAGAATAGATGGAGAGTAGGACGGCTGCTACCGATGGTACCGATGGTACCGATGGTGCAGATGGTAACAGTCGGTAACAGACGGTAGCAGGTAGTAACAGATCGTAGCAGATGGTAGCAGACGGTAACAGACGGTAGCAGATGGAAGCAGATGGTAACAGACGGTAACAGACGGTAACAGATTGTAACAGATGGTAGGGGACTTAGAATAGATGGAGAGTAGGACGGATGCTACCGATGGCACCGATGGTACCGATGGTGCGGATGGTAACAGTCGGTGACAGACGGTAGCAGGTAGTAACAGATGGTAGCATATGGAAGCAGATGGTAACAGACGGTAACAGATGGTAGCAGATGGAAGCAGATGGTAACAGACAGTAGCAGATGGTAGCAGACGGTAACAGACGGTAACAGATGGTAGCAGATGGAAGCAGATGGTAACAGACGGTAACAGATGGTAGCAGATGGAAGCAGATGGTAACAGACGGTAACAGACGGTAGCAGATGGTAGCAGACGGTAACAGACGGTAACAGACGGTAGCAGATGGTAACAGACGGTAACAGATGGTAGCAGACGGTAACAGACGGTAACAGATGGTAGGGGACTTAGAATAGATGGAGAGTAGGACGGATGGTACCGATGGTGCAGATGGTAACAGTCGGTAACAGACGGTAGCAGGTAGTAACAGATGGTAGCAGATGGTAGCAGACGGTAACAGACGGTAGCAGACGGTAACAGACGGTAACAGACGGTAGCAGATTGTAACAGATGGTAGGGGACTTCGAATAGATGGAGAGTAGGACGGATGCTACCGATGGTACCGATGGTACCGATGGTGCAGATGGAACAGACGGTAACAGACGGTAGCAGGTAGTAACAGATCGTAGCAGATGGTAGCAGACGGTAACAGACGGTAGCAGATGGAAGCAGATGGTAACAGACGGTAACAGACGGTAACAGATTGTAACAGATGGTAGGGGACTTAGAATAGATGGAGAGTAGGACGGATGCTACCGATGGTACCGATGGTACCGATGGTGCAGATGGTAACAGTCGGTAACAGACGGTAGCAGGTAGTAACAGATGGTAGCAGATGGAAGCAGATGGTAACAGACGGTAACAGATGGTAGCAGATGGAAGCAGATGGTAACAGACGCTAGCAGATGGTAGCAGACGGTAACAGACGGTAACAGATGGAAGCAGATGGTAACAGACGGTAACAGATGGTAGCAGATGGAAGCAGATGGTAACAGACGGTAACAGACGGTACAGACGGTAGCAGATGGTAACAGACGGTAACAGATGGTAGCAGACGGTAACAGACGGTAACAGATGGTAGCAGATGGAAGCAGATGGTAACAGACGGTAACAGATTGTAACAGATGGTAGGGGACTTAGAATAGATGGAGAGTAGGACGGATGCTACCGATGGTACCGATGGTGCAGATGGTAACAGACGGTAACAGATGGTAGCAGATGGTAGCAGACGGTAACAGACGGTAACAGTCGGTAACAGACGGTAGCAGGTAGTAACAGATCGTAGCAGATGGTAGCAGACGGTAACAGACGGTAGCAGATGGAAGCAGATGGTAACAGACGGTAACAGATTGTAACAGATGGTAGGGGACTTAGAATAGATGGAGAGTAAGACGGATGCTACCGATGGTACCGATGGTGCAGATGGTAACAGTCCGTAACAGACGGTAGCAGGTAGTAACAGATGGTAGCAGATGGTAGCAGACGGTAACAGACGGTAGCAGATGGAAGCAGACGGTAACAGACGGTAACAGACGGTAGCAGATTGTAACAGATGGTAGGGGACTTGGAAGGACGGATGCTACCGATGCTACCGATGGTACAGATGGTGCAGATGGTAACAGACGGTAACAGACGGTAGCAGGTAGTAACAGATCGTAGCAGATGGTAGCAGACGGTAAACAGACGGTAACAGATTGTAACAGATGGTAGGGGACTTGGAATAGATGGAGAGTATGACGGATGCTACCGATGGTACCGATGGTACCGATGGACAGATGGAGGGTTCGGTAATAAAGTACTGGGAAGGAGTGATGCATTAAGCTCGTTTTATCGTTGCAAGAAACATGGCGTCGTTGTCGGAGAGTGCTAGGTATATGTTTAGGTGGCTTTTCTTGTATGAGTTGTTGGGTTTAGTGTTTTTAAAAGTTGATGTGTTTCGCCGTTTTGTATGTGAGTTCATTTTTGGGGAAGATGTTGCAGAAAGTGCGATACAAAGATTTGTTTAGTTTAATGGTTTGACATTTGTTAATTGTAGTTTTTATGAAAATAGTTATTGGTGGAGTATTAGTATTTAAGGGGAGATTTATATGTAAATAGTTATTAGAACGTTTTGTGTAAGTTAAATAAAGTATGACGTTAATAATTTGTGGAAGGGTTTTTGTTAGAAGGTCAGAGCATGACGGATTAATTATAGAAGGATGTGACAGATTAAGGTGAATATCTATAAGCTAATTAGTATTACAGGATATTGGGGTGTGACGAAGTGGGGAGAAAAGTGATATTTTTAGTTTCTGTGCAGTTTGGTCGTAAATGGATGTAAATAAAGGCGAGAAATTTTGGGAGAAAATGAAGAGACATATCAATAATAAATAGTAGTGATGTGCAGAAATTGTTTGTGTTAAGAAACTTTAACGCTCGCACCTGTTTCCATGCAATCGCTGCGATCGCGGCAAAACAAACATAGTCAGCGGTATTGATAGCGGGGTTTGTCGTGTCACAAGTCGAAGGAAAGAAAGCCCAAGTGTGTTTTAGTATCGCAAGCACAGCTTTTCATTGTAGTTGATGTTATCAGTAAGGGCTATTTGAAACGTCGAATTTATCATGTGTGGAATATAATGTGTATTAGGTTCGACAAATTGGACGTCGGGTTTCAAACATAGAATTTATCATTTTGTGGAAAGTAATGGACCTGCCGTAAAAAGAAGTGGTTGGGATTGCATTTTAAAAGTAGTAAACTTAAATGTCGTCCCAGTTTGTTTCGACGAACCGTATTACATTGGACACATGATAAATTGGACGTTTGAGAGCATCGCACTTTGGTCGTTATATTGCCGTCGCCGGAAGCGGTGCATGGAAGTTAATATTGCAAACAAGTGGAAGTTAATTGTTTCATAGACGTAATCGGCCTTCCGTAAAAAGAAGTCGTTCGGATTGCATTTTAAAAGTAGTAAACTTAAATGTCGTCCAAGTTTATTTTGATGAACTAAAATATCGTCCCAGTTTATTTTGACGAGGCGTATTACACTTGGCACATGATAAATTGTACGTTTGAAACCGTCGCACTTTGCATTGGTCCTCATATCCGTCCGAAGGGGTGGAACTTAATGTTTTCGTTCGACCGCAATTACGAACTTATCATGTACATAATGCGATGTATTTGATTGGACACATGAGAAATTGGACGTTTGAAACAGCATAACTGCGCCAAGGATATAAGTTAAAATAAGTGTGTTAAGTTAGTAATCATTAGATAAATTATGTTGAAAGACATTTGTAAATGCATGGAGAAAGTAAAAATATTTTTAATGAAAGTAAGTTTCGTTGAGTGTACTAGCAAGATAATGAGAGTAGTTATATCAAAATAGTTATTAGTGGAGTATTAGTATTTAAGGGGAGATTTATATGTAAATAGTTATTAGCTAGTGTGATTATGTTACTTGGCAGAAGTGACGAAAGGTTTGTTTTTATTAAAGAATTGTTTTGACTTAACAATTAGATGATGGCGAGCAATATTTATAACAACACGTGTTTTGGGTTGTTGTGAACGTTTTGTGTAAGTTAAATAAAGTATGACGTTAATAATTTGTGGAAGGGTTTTTGTTAGAAGGTCAGAGAATGACGGATTAATTATAGAAGGATGTGACAGATTAAGGTGAATATCTATAAGCCAATTAGTATTACAGGATATTGGGGTGTGACGAAGTGGGGATAAAAGTGATATTTTTAGTTTCTGTGCAGTTTGGTCGTAAATGGATGTAAATAAAGGCGAGAAATTTTGGGAGAAAATGAAGAGACATATCAATAATAAATAGTAGTGATGTGCAGAAATTGTTTGTGTTAAGAAACTTTAACGCTCGCACCTGTTTCCATGCAATCGCTGCGATCGCGGCAAAACAAACATAGTCAGCGGTATTGATAGCGGGGTTTGTCGTGTCACAAGTCGAAGGAAAGAAAGCCCAAGTGTGTTTTAGTATCGCAAGCACAGCTTTTCATTGTAGTTGATGTTATCAGTAAGGGCTATTTGAAACGTCGAATTTATCATGTGTGGAATATAATGTGTATTAGGTTCGACAAATTGGACGTCGGGTTTCAAACATAGAATTTATCATTTTGTGGAAAGTAATGGACCTGCCGTAAAAAGAAGTGGTTGGGATTGCATTTTAAAAGTAGTAAACTTAAATGTCGTCCCAGTTTCTTTCCACGAACCGTATTACATTGGACACATGATAAATTGGACGTTTGAGACCATCGCACTTTGGTCGTTATATTGCCGGAAGCGGTGCATGGAAGTTAATATTGCAAACAAGTGGAAGTTAATTGTTTCATAGACGTAATCGGCCTTCCGTAAAAAGAAGTCGTTCGGATTGCATTTTAAAAGTAGTAAACTTAAATGTCATCCAAGTTTATTTTGATGAACTAAAATATCGTCCCAGTTTATTTTGACGAGGCGTATTACACTTGGCACATGATAAATTGTACGTTTGAAACCGTCGCACTTTGCATTGGTCCTCATATCCGTCCGAAGGGGTGGAACTTAATATTTCGTTCGACCGCAATTACGAACTTATCATGTGCATAATGAGATGTATTTGATTGGACACATGAGAAATTGGACGTTTGAAACAGCATAACTGCGCCAAGGATATAAGTGAAAATAAGTGTGCTAAGTTAGTAATCATTAGATAAATTATGTTGAAAGACATTTGTAAATGCATGGAGAAAGTAAAAATATTTTTAATGAAAGTAAGTTTCGTTGAGTGTACTAGCAAGATAATGAGAGTAGTTATATCAAAATAGTTATTAGTGGAGTATTAGTATTTAAGGGGAGATTTATATGTAAATAGTTATTAGCTAGTGTGATTATGTTACTTGGCAGAAGTGACGAAAGGTTTGTTTTTATTAAAGAATTGTTTTGACTTAACAATTAGATGATGGCGAGCAATATTTATAACAACACGTGTTTTGGGTTGTTGTGAACGTTTTGTGTAAGTTAAATAAAGTATGACGTTAATAATTTGTGGAAGGGTTTTTGTTAGAAGGTCAGAGAATGACGGATTAATTATAGAAGGATGTGACAGATTAAGGTGAATATCTATAAGCCAATTAGTATTACAGGATATTGGGGTGTGACGAAGTGGGGATAAAAGTGATATTTTTAGTTTCTGTGCAGTTTGGTCGTAAATGGATGTAAATAAAGGCGAGAAATTTTGGGAGAAAATGAAGAGACATATCAATAATAAATAGTAGTGATGTGCAGAAATTGTTTGTGTTAAGAAACTTTAACGCTCGCACCTGTTTCCATGCAATCGCTGCGATCGCGGCAAAACAAACATAGTCAGCGGTATTGATAGCGGGGTTTGTCGTGTCACAAGTCGAAGGAAAGAAAGCCCAAGTGTGTTTTAGTATCGCAAGCACAGCTTTTCATTGTAGTTGATGTTATCAGTAAGGGCTATTTGAAACGTCGAATTTATCATGTGTGGAATATAATGTGTATTAGGTTCGACAAATTGGACGTCGGGTTTCAAACATAGAATTTATCATTTTGTGGAAAGTGATGGACCTGCCGTAAAAAGAAGTGGTTGGGATTGCATTTTAAAAGTAGTAAACTTAAATGTCGTCCCAGTTTCTTTCCACGAACCGTATTACATTGGACACATGATAAATTGGACGTTTGAGACCATCGCACTTTGGTCGTTATATTGCCGTCGCCGGAAGCGGTGCATGGAAGTTAATATTGCAAACAAGTGGAAGTTAATTGTTTCATAGACGTAATCGGCCTTCCGTAAAAAGAAGTCGTTCGGATTGCATTTTAAAAGTAGTAAACTTAAATGTCATCCAAGTTTATTTTGATGAACTAAAATATCGTCCCAGTTTATTTTGACGAGGCGTATTACACTTGGCACATGATAAATTGTACGTTTGAAACCGTCGCACTTTGCATTGGTCCTCATATCCGTCCGAAGGGGTGGAACTTAATATTTCGTTCGACCGCAATTACGAACTTATCATGTGCATAATGAGATGTATTTGATTGGACACATGAGAAATTGGACGTTTGAAACATATATAACTGCGCCAAGGATATAAGTGAAAATAAGTGTGTTAAGTTAGTAATCATTAGATAAATTATGTTGAAAGACATTTGTAAATGCATGGAGAAAGTAAAAATATTTTTAATGAAAGTAAGTTTCGTTGAGTGTACTAGCAAGATAATGAGAGTAGTTATATCAAAATAGTTATTAGTGGAGTATTAGTATTTAAGGGGAGATTTATATGTAAATAGTTATTAGCTAGTGTGATTATGTTACTTGGCAGAAGTGACGAAAGGTTTGTTTTTATTAAAGAATTGTTTTGACTTAACAATTAGATGATGGCGAGCAATATTTATAACAACACGTGTTTTGGGTTGTTGTGAACGTTTTGTGTAAGTTAAATAAAGTATGACGTTAATAATTTTTGGAAGGGTTTTTGTTAGAAGGTCAGAGAATGACGGATTAATTATAGAAGGATGTGACAGACAGGATATTGGGGTGTGACGAAGTGGGGAGAAAAGAAAGGAATGTGGTGTGATATTTTTATTTTGTGCCCAGTTTGGTCGTAAATTGATGTAAATAAAGGCGAGAAATTTTGGGAGAAAATGAAGAGACATGTTAAAACAAATAGTAGTGATGTGCAGAAATTGTTTGTGTTAAGAAACTTTAACGATCGCACCTGTTTCCATATAATCGCTGCGATCGCGGCAAACAAACATAGTCAGCGGTATTGATAGCGGGCTTTGTAAACAAAGAGAAGTGTCTTTACTATCACAAGCACAGCTTTTCATTGTAATCGATCTTATCAGTATTAGGCCTATTTGAAACGTGGAATTTATCATGTGTCGAATATAATGCGTATTAGGTTGGAGAAATTGCACGTCGGTTTGAAACATAGAACTTATCATTTTGTGGAAAGTAATGGAGCTCCCGTAAAAAGAAGTCGTTCGGATTGCATTTTAAAAGTAGTGAACTTAAATGTCGTCCCAGTTTGTTTCGACGAACCGTATTACATCCGACACATGATAAATTGGACGTTTGAGACCATCGCACTTTGGTCGTTATATTGGACCGTCTATACGGAAGCGGTTAATATTGCAAATAAGTGTAAATTAATTGTTTCATAGGTGGAATTTATCATGTGCATAATGCGATGTATTTGATTGGACACATGAAAAATTGGACGTTTGAAACAGGCGTAACTGCGGCAAGTATCGTTTTGGGGTTCAACAGATATTTCGAATGAGCGTTCGGTGTCATCACACAGGATCGCTGAGCGTGTGAGCGTGTGGTTTTAATATGATAGGTACGATCGTCGATTTTAAAATTGAGCGATCGCAGCGATGATATGGCAAGCAGGCCATTTGAAGAGTTTGTTTGGGTTAAGAAACATTGATATGTGGTATGAATGAATTGTTGCGTAGGATATTTGTTACAATGTTATTTGAAAACGTAAGATATTTGATATAAGTATTTTTAAGAACGAGGTAATACATAAGAGACAAATTATGCATGATCATTAATGAATTGTGGCGTAGGATATTTGTTACATGGTTATTTGAGAACGTGAGATATTTGTTGCAATTTTTTTTAAGAACGAGGTAATACATAGTAGTGATAGATGTGAAGAGTTTGTTTGGGTTAAGAAACATTTATATGTGTTATGAATGAAATTGTAGCGTAGGATATTTGTTACATGGTTATTTTAGAACATAAGATACAGTTGTTGCAAGTTTTTTTAAGAACGAGATAATACATAACAGATAAATTATGCATGATCATTAAAGGTATCGGTGGCGATGGTGTAACGTAACATATGTGTTTGAAGTTTTTTAAGAAGGAGACATGTCAAGAGTTTGTTTGGGTTAAGAAACACTTATATGTGTTATGAATGAATTGTAGCGCAGGATATTTGTTACATGGTTATTTAAGAACGTAAGATACAGTTGTTGCAAGTTTTTTTAAGAACGAGGTAATAGTACATAACAGATAAAGTATGGATGTGACAATTGAAGTCATCGTAATAATAGTAGTGATATATGTGAAGAGTTTGTTTGGGTTAAGAAACATTTATATGTGTTATGAATGAATTGTAGCGTAGGATATTTGTTACATGGTTATTTGAGAACGTGAGATACAGTTGTTGCAAGTTTTTTTAAGAACCAGATAATACATAACAGATAAATTATGCATGATCATTAAAGCTATCGGTGGTCGATGGTGTAACGTAACATATGTGTTTGAAGTTTTTTAAGAACGAGGTAATACATAACACACAAACTATATGGCTGAATTGTTTGGGTTTAGAAACTCTTGTATGTGGTATGAATGAATTGTAGCGTAGGAACAGATAAAGTATCCATTATTATTGAAGCGATCGGTGCCATCGGAGCCATCGGTGCCATCGGTGCCATCGGTAGGAAAGTTCGCAGAGGTGTAGGAGCATCAGTTTACAATCGGTGGAGATCGGTAGGCATCTGATGCAGATGCATACCGATGCTTAGTACGCTTAGGAAGGGATCAGTTTACAATCGGTTGCGATCGGTAACGATCTGATGCAGATGCATACCGATGGTTAGTACACTTAGGAAGGGAATGGATCAGTTTACAATCGGTTGCGATCGGTAACCATCTGATGCAGATGCATGCCGATGGTTAGTACACTTAGGAAGGGAAGGGATCAGTTTACAATCGGTCGCGATCGGTAACCATCTGATGCAGATGCATCCCGATGGTTATATTGGACATGTATGCAAAGGATGCAACCACAGTATTTTGAGGTAAAGTATTTTGGAAATAAAACAAAAGATTATGTAGTCCTTCAATTGTAATTAACACACATTTTCCAGAAGGGTGTGACATGCCATATATGTCTCTCGAATGGGAATCGAATATTCTAAAATTTCCTTCAGAAACCTTGAATATTGCCACGGTGTTACAATCAATAGTCAACAAACATTGTTGATAATTCAATTCAATTCCGAGGGCAATAATAATTTATGAAGAGCATTTTTCAGTGAATAAAAGGGCTCATTATCGGTTGTCATAAATACATAAACAGCAAATGAGTCACTGTATTGTAAATGGTAGATGTTATCATTCAATGATACCATTTCTGGGACATCGGTTAAAATTAAATAATCTTTTTTAATTGAATTACTTATGCAACTATAAAGGCTATTTCCAGCAAAGAGTAATAATAGTGCTCTCAAAACAAGAGAAATTACATTTAGTCTCCAAGGTAGCTTTTGGAATGTAACATTGATGTTACTTTATGTTAAAAGGCTGATATTATTCTGTTTGTTGTTCACTCAACTGTTATACTACAATGTGTATGTCCCATTATTGTTGAGAATGGCAAATGATGTTGAAGAAAATCCAGGACCAGCTGTATATGATATCATTGACCAAATAAAACAATTGTTGCCAATTTTAGTCAAGGTAATATCAGTAAATTTGGTCAAAATGCTGGCAAACAATGTGTAGCCATGTCCTTGACTGCAATAATACATAATCAGTTAAAAGATATTACCACATGGGATCCACCATTTTTAAATACTATCGTCACTCCCATTTTCACACTTGACACTCACTGACAATTTGGAGTAAATAATATGTAGCCGTAGGTCGTCTTATCAGTCTTTTTATAGTTTTATGTATACTAGTATATTACTGTATTAGTATAAGTTACTGTATGCAGTTCAGTGGCTTGACTTGTTTCTTTTAATATATTTGATTTGCTGTGAGTTTGCTTTGAGTTTGCTTTGAGTTTGCTTTGAGTTTACTTTGTATACCGAGGTCGAGATATATAACCGACTTATAATAATGGTTGGTGAGATTTGTTTGTTATTGTGTTTTGCTAAGGTGTAAGACCGCGGGCGCTGGAGTTTATTTCGTAGGTTTTATCAAGAGGGACGATCACTGATCTCAAAAATAGGACTGGATCGAGCTTCTGTTACAAAAATGAAGCCAACAGCGGCCATATTGGAGTGACCACCTAAGGAGTACTGTGGCATCACAGACATGTTGGGGAGGATTCTGACATTTGCTATTTAACTTTAGCAAAGGAAACATACTCGCTGGACAGTTATTAAATGTCAGAATTCTGCCTTTCCTCTCCGATTCACCACTGTATTCGTAATGAGGTCACTCCAATATGGCCGCCGTTTGCTCTAATTATCCAGTAAGAGAAGCCTAATATGACTAGGACGTCAAATTAGATTTAAGATTTTATGCATTTAATGTCAACAAAGAAAATATATTGGCCAGACACTAAACCTATTTTGCGAGCGTCGCATTTCGATTTGCTTGCAAACTCGGAGCTTTTGATGATCTCTCGTCAATTTGCATTATGCAAATATACAGGCTTCAAAATAAGCTCGTCAGATACAATAGAAAGCTCAATCCAGTCCTATTTTTGAGATCAGTGGGGACGATGCTAGTAAAGAAACGAGCATTCACATTTGAATTAATTAGTGGATTTTTTAAGTGTATAGAAACGAGAAAACAACTTAACAATGTAATTTTAAAATTTGTTAAGTGTAGTGTGTCAATTACTCACGATAGAAGAACTGTATGTTTGAATTTGCAAGTCAAAGTTTATATTACTTATTACTCGGGCTACACGAGTCTAGGTCATTTCTGCTCTTTTTTTGTCGATGTCGCGAATCGCAATTATTGCATCTTCCCGTCAGGCTTTGCGAAACTGAGCGCTATAAATATGCTAATCTTCAAGCGTGCTTTCTTTCTTCGGTGATGGCTAGAAAATATATTTTAAAATAAGGTTTCCTCGGAAAGACTGAAAACTTGTTGTTTGAGGGTTATTAGGAAGGTTAGTATTAGGGTTATAATACCATGATCGCCTCGGATTCTTTTGTTCTCTCCGGGAATGTAAACCTCGTATTTTCCTCATTACCCATGCATACGCCTTTGTCTTCTAAATTTCCCCGGGAAATTTAGTAGAAAACAAAAGATTTCTTTGTCTACTAATTTTCCCTCATCAACCATGCAGGGGAAAATTAGTAGACAAAGAAATCCTTTCTCTTTTACTAAATTTCCCGCTTGCATATCTATTATAGATATAATATTATAGATATAATATTATAGATAGTCGTAGAACTTGCATATCTCACAAACACAAAGCATCTCCCAAAGGTATAATTACTTCAATCAATAGTAATAAAACTCGTAAACAACTTCACTATACAAAATCAAACACCTAAACTTATCTCAGCATACTTCCCTGAGTTTTCCTCGGCGATTATAATATTACAAACTGATACCATGACTTGAGGGAAATTAGCGATTAAATTGCCCTTCGCCTCGGGAAGATTTGTAAAAGTCCTCGGGCTTCTCCCTCGGACTTTCACAAATCTTCCCTCGGCGGCGGGCAATTTAATCGCTAATTTCCCTCAAGTCATGTTATTACTTATAAATATTAGGG